>JAOVVJ010000019.1:0-600000 GCA_026230145.1 Diorhabda elongata
GATAGACTTTAAAAATTTTCGATCAACACAAAGAGACAATCGACCTCGATGGGCTCCAACGGATGTAAATCGACGATTTCTGACCAAGTTGTTGCAAACTCACTAAAATATATAAGAATTGATGAGATTCGACTTCAAATTAGGAAGATAGACTTTAAAAATTTTCAATCAACACAAAGTGACAATCGACCTCAATGGGCTTCAATGGATGTAAATCGACGATATCTGTCGAAGTTAAATGCGAACTCACTCAAATATATAAGAATTGATGAGACTCGACCTCAACTTAGGAAGATAGACTTTAAAAATTTTCGATCAACACAAAGAGACAATCGACCTCGATG
Organism: Diorhabda elongata; assembly: GCA_026230145.1. NCBI lineage: Eukaryota > Metazoa > Arthropoda > Insecta > Coleoptera > Chrysomelidae > Diorhabda > Diorhabda elongata. Next base: position 345 of record JAOVVJ010000019.1, read on the forward strand.
GGCTTCAATGGATGTAAATCGACGATATCTGTCGAAGTTAAATGCGAACTCACTCAAATATATAAGAATTGATGAGACTAGACCTCAACTTAGGAAGATAGACTTTAAAAATTTTCGATCAACACAAAGAGACAATCGACCTCGATGGGCTCCAACGGATGTAAATCGACGATTTCTGACCAAGTTGTTGCAAACTCACTAAAATATATAAGAATTGATGAGATTCGACTTCAAATTAGGAAGATAGACTTTAAAAATTTTCAATCAACACAAAGTGACAATCGACCTCAATGGGCTTCAATGGATGTAAATCGACGATATCTGTCGAAGTTAAATGCGAACTCACTCAAATATATAAGAATTGATGAGACTCGACCTCAACTTAGGAAGATAGACTTTAAAAATTTTCGATCAACACAAAGAGACAATCGACCTCGATGGGCTCCAACGGATGTAAATCGACGATATCTGACCAAGTTGTTGCAAACTCACTGAAATATATAAGAATTGATGAGATTCGACTTCAAATAAGGAAGATAGACTTTGAAAATTTTCAATCAACACACAGTGACAATCGACCTCAATGGGCTTCAATGGATGTAAATCGACGATATCTGACCAAGATGTTGCAAACTCACTCAAATATATAAGAATTGATGAGAATCGACTACAAATTAGGAAGATAGACTTTGAAAATGTTCAATCAACACAAAGTGACAATCGACCTCAATCTGCTTCAATGGATGTAAATCGACGATATCTTACCAAAGTATTGCAAACTCACTCAAATATTTAAGAATTGATGAGATTCGACTTCAAATTAGGAAGATAGATTTTGAAAATTTTCAATCAACACAAAGTGACAATCGACCTCATTGGGCTTCAATGGATGTAAATCGACGATATCTGACCAAGATGTTGCAAACTCACTCAAATATATAAGAATTGATGAGAATCGACTACAAATTAGGAAGATAGACTTTGAAAATGTTCAATCAACACAAAGTGACAATCGACCTCAATCTGCTTCAATGGATGTAAATCGACGATATCTTACCAAGGTATTGCAAACTCACTCAAATATATAAGAATTGATGAGATTCGACTTCAAATTGGGCAAATAGACTTTGAAAATTTTCGATCAACACAAAGTGACAATCGACTTCATTGGGCTTCAATGGATGTAAATCGACGATATCTGACCAAGATGTTGAAAACTCACTCAAATATATAACAATTGATGAGACTCGACTTCAACTAAGGAAGATAGACTTTGAAAATTTTCAATCAACACAAAGTGACAATCGACCTCAATGGGCTTCCATGGATGTAAATCGACGATATCTGTCGAAGTTAAATGCGAACTCACTCAAATATATAAGAATTTATGATATTCGACTCCAAATTAAGAAGATAGACTTTGTAAATTTTCAATCAACACAAAGTGACAATCGACCTCAATCTGCTTCAATGGATGTAAATCGACGATATCTTACCAAGATATTGGAAACTCACTTAAATATATAAGAATTGATGAGATTCGAATTCAAATTAGGAAGATAGACTTTGAAAATGTTCAATCAACACAAAGTGACAATCGACATCAATCTGCTTCAATGGATGTAAATCGACGATATCTGACCAAGATGTTGCAAACTCACTCAAATATATTAGAATTGATGAGAATCGACTACAAATTAGGAAGATAGACTTTGAAAATTTTCAATCAACACAAAGTGACAATCGACCTCATTGGGCTTCAATGGATGTTAATCGACGATATCTGACCAAGATGTTGCAAACTCACTCAAATATATAAGAATTGATGAGAATCGACTTCAAATAAGGAAGATAGACTTTGAAAATTTTCAATCAACACACAGTGACAATCGACCTCAATGGGCTTCAATGGATGTAAATCGACGATATCTGACCAAGGTATTGCAAACTCACTCAAATATATAAGAATTGATGAGATTCGACTTCAAATTAGGAAGATAGACTTTGAAAATTTTCAATCAACACACAGTGACAATCGACCTCAATGGGCTTCAATGGATGTAAATCGACGATATCTGACCAAGATGTTGCAAACTCACTCAAATATATAAGAATTGATGAGAATCGACTACAAATTAGGAAGATAGACTTTGAAAATGTTCAATCAACACAAAGTGACAATCGACCTCAATCTGCTTCAATGGATGTAAATCGACGATATCTTACCAAGGTATTGCAAACTCACTCAAATATATAAGAATTGATGAGATTCGACTTCAAATTAGGAAGATAGACTTTGAAAATTTTCAATCAACACAAAGTGACAATCGACCTCATTGGGCTTCAATGGATGTAAATCAACGATATCTGACCAAGATGTTGCAAACTCACTCAAATATATAAGAATTGATGAGAATCGACTACAAATTAGGAAGATAGACTTTGAAAATGTTCAATCAACACAAAGTGACAATCGACCTCAATCTGCTTCAATGGATGTAAATCGACGATATCTTACCAAGGTATTGCAAACTCACTCAAATATATAAGAATTGATGAGATTCGACTTCAAATTGGGCAAATAGACTTTGAAAATTTTCAATCAACACAAAGTGACAATCGACTTCATTGGGCTTCAATGGATGTAAATCGACGATATCTGACCAAGATGTTGCAAACTCACTCAAATATATAAGAATTGATGAGAATCGACTACAAATTAGGAAGATAGACTTTGAAAATTTTCAATCAACACAAAGTGACAATCGACCTCAATCTGCTTCAATGGATGTAAATCGACGATATCTGTCGAAGTTAAATGCGAACTCACTCAAATATATAAGAATTGATGAGACTCGACCTCAACTTAGGAAGATAGACTTTAAAAATTTTCTATCAACACAAAGTGACAATCGACCTCAATGGGCTTCAACGGATGTAAATCGACGATATCTGACCAAGATGTTGGAAACTCACTCAAATATATAACAATTGATGAGACTCGACTTCAACTTAGGAAGATAGACTTTGAAAATTTTCAATCAACACAAAGTGACAATCGACCTCAATGGGCTTCCATGGATGTAAATCGACGATATCTGTCGAAGTTAAATGCGAACTCACTCAAATATATAAGAATTTATGATATTCGACTCCAAATTAAGAAGATAGACTTTGTAAATTTTCAATCAACACAAAGTGACAATCGACCTCAATCTGCTTCAATGGATGTAAATCGACGATATCTTACCAAGATATTGGAAACTCACTTAAATATATAAGAATTGATGAGATTCGACTTCAAATTAGGAAGATAGACTTTGAAAATGTTCAATCAACACAAAGTGACAATCGACATCAATCTGCTTCAATGGATGTAAATCGACGATATCTGACCAAGATGTTGCAAACTCACTCAAATATATAAGAATTGATGAGAATCGACTACAAATTAGGAAGATAGACTTTGAAAATTTTCAATCAACACAAAGTGACAATCGACCTCATTGGGCTTCAATGGATGTTAATCGACGATATCTGTCCAAGATGTTGCAAACTCACTCAAATATATAAGAATTGATGAGAATCGACTACAAATTAGGAAGATAGACTTTGAAATTGTTCAATCAACACAAAGTGACAATCGACCTCATTGGGCTTCAATGGATGTAAATCGACGATATCTGACCAAGATGTTGCAAACTCACTCAAATATATAAGAATTGATGAGAATCGACTTCAAATAAGGAAGATAGACTTTGAGAATGTTCAATCAACACAAAGTGACAATCGACCTCAATCTGCTTCAATGGATGTAAATCGACGATATCTTACCAAGGTATTGCAAACTCACTCAAATATATAAGAATTGATGAGATTCGACTTCAAATTAGGAAGATAGACTTTGAAAATTTTCAATCAACACAAAGTGACAATCGACCTCATTGGGCTTCAATGGATGTAAATCGACGATATCTGACCAAGATGTTGCAAACTCACTCAAATATATAAGAATTGATGAGAATCGACTACAAATTAGGAAGAAAGACTTTGAAAATGTTCAATCAACACAAAGTGACAATCGACCTCATTGGGCTTCAATGGATGTAAATCGACGATATCTGACCAAGATGCTGCAAACTCACTCAAATATATAAGAATTGATGAGAATCGACTACAAATTAGGGAGATAGACTTTGAAAATGTTCAATCAACACAAAGTGACAATCGACCTCAATGGGCTTCAATGGATGTAAATCGACGATATCTGACCAAGATGTTACAAACTCACTCAAATATATAAGAATTGATGAGACTCGACTTCAACTTAGGAAGATAGACTTTGAAAATTTTCAATGAACACAATGTGACAATCGACCTCAATCTGCTTCAATGGATTTAAATCGACGATATCTGACCAAGAAGTTGCAAACTCACTCAAATATACAAAAATTGATGAGATTCGACTACAACTTAGGAAGAATAACTTCGAAAATTTTCAATCAACACAAAGTGACAATCGACCTCAATGGGCTTTAATGGATGTAAATCGACGATATATGTCGAAGTTAAATGCGAACTCACTCAAATATATAAGAATTGATGAGACTCGACCTCAACTTAGGAAGATAGACTTTAAAAATTTTCGATCAACACAAAGAGACAATCGACCTCGATGGGCTCCAACGGATGTAAATCGACGATATCTGACCAAGTTGTTGCAAACTCACTAAAATATATAAGAATTGATGAGATTCGACTTCAAATTAGGAAGATAGACTTTAAAAATTTTCAATCAACACAAAGTGACAATCGACCTCATTGGGCTTCAATGGATGTAAATCGACGATATCTGACCAAGATGTTGCAAACTCACTCAAATATATAAGAATTGATGAGAATCGACTACAAATTAGGAAGATAGACTTTGAAAATGTTCAATCAACACAAAGTGACAATCGACCTCAATCTGCTTCAATGGATGTAAATCGACGATATCTTACCAAGGTATTGCAAACTCACTCAAATATATAAGAATTGATGAGATTCGACTTCAAATTGGGCAAATAGACTTTGAAAATTTTCAATCAACACAAAGTGACAATCGACTTCATTGGGCTTCAATGGATGTAAATCGACGATATCTGACCAAGATGTTGCAAACTCACTCAAATATATAAGAATTGATGAGAATCGACTACAAATTAGGAAGATAGACTTTGAAAATTTTCAATCAACACAAAGTGACAATCGACCTCAATCTGCTTCAATGGATGTAAATCGACCATATCTGTCGAAGTTAAATGCGAACTCACTCAAATATATAAGAATTGATGAGACTCGACCTCAACTTAGGAAGATAGACTTTAAAAATTTTCGATCAACACAAAGTGACAATCGACCTCAATGGGCTTCAACGGATGTAAATCGACGATATCTGACCAAGATGTTGAAAACTCACTCAAATATATAACAATTGATGAGACTCGACTTCAACTTAGGAAGATAGACTTTGAAAATTTTCAATCAACACAAAGTGACAATCGACCTCAATGGGCTTCCATGGATGTAAATCGACGATATCTGTCGAAGTTAAATGCGAACTCACTCAAATATATAAGAATTTATGATATTCGACTCCAAATTAAGAAGATAGACTTTGTAAATTTTCAATCAACACAAAGTGACAATCGACCTCAATCTGCTTCAATGGATGTAAATCGACGATATCTTACCAAGATATTGGAAACTCACTTAAATATATAAGAATTGATGAGATTCGACTTCAAATTAGGAAGATAGACTTTGAAAATGTTCAATCAACACAAAGTGACAATCGACATCAATCTGCTTCAATGGATGTAAATCGACGATATCTGACCAAGATGTTGCAAACTCACTCAAATATATAAGAATTGATGAGAATCGACTACAAATTAGGAAGATAGACTTTGAAAATTTTCAATCAACACAAAGTGACAATCGACCTCATTGGGCTTCAATGGATGTTAATCGACGATATCTGACCAAGATGTTGCAAACTCACTCAAATATATAAGAATTGATGAGAATCGACTACAAATTAGGAAGATAGACTTTGAAATTGTTCAATCAACACAAAGTGACAATCGACCTCATTGGGCTTCAATGGATGTAAATCGACGATATCTGACCAAGATGTTGCAAACTCACTCAAATATATAAGAATTGATGAGAATCGACTACGAATTAGGAAGATAGACTTTGAAAATGTTCAATCAACACAAAGTGACAATCGACCTCAATCTGCTTCAATGGATGTGAATCGACGATATCTGACCAAGATGTTGCAAACTCACTCAAATATATAAGAATTGATGAGATTCGACTTCAAATTAGGAAGATAGACTTTAAAAATTTACAATCAACACAAAGTGACCATCGATCTCAATCTGCTTCAATGGATGTAAATCGACGATATATGACCAAGATGTTGCAAACTCACTCAAATATATAAGAATTGATGAGATTCGACTTCAAATAAGGAAGATAGACTTTGAAAATTTTCAATCAACACACAGTGACAATCGACCTCAATGGGCTTCAATGGATGTAAATCGACGATATCTGACCAAGATGTTGCAAACTCACTCAAATATATAAGAATTGATGAGAATCGACTACAAATTAGGAAGATAGACTTTGAAAATGTTCAATCAACACAAAGTGACAATCGACCTCAATCTGCTTCAATGGATGTAAATCGACGATATCTTACCAAGGTATTGCAAACTCACTCAAATATATAAGAATTGATGAGATTCGTTTTCAAATTAGGAAGATAGACTTTGAAAATTTTCAATCAACACAAAGTGACAATCGACCTCATTGGGCTTCAATGGATGTAAATCGACGATATCTGACCAAGATGTTGCAAACTCACTCAAATATATAAGAATTGATGAGAATCGACTACAAATTAGGAAGAAAGACTTTGAAAATGTTCAATCAACACAAAGTGACAATCGACCTCATTGGGCTTCAATGGATGTAAATCGACGATATCTGACCAAGATGCTGCAAACTCACTCAAATATATAAGAATTGATGAGAATCGACTACAAATTAGGGAGATAGACTTTGAAAATGTTCAATCAACACAAAGTGACAATCGACCTCAATGGGCTTCAATGGATGTAAATCGACGATATCTGACCAAGATGTTACAAACTCACTCAAATATATAAGAATTGATGAGACTCGACTTCAACTTAGGAAGATAGACTTTGAAAATTTTCAATGAACACAATGTGACAATCGACCTCAATCTGCTTCAATGGATTTAAATCGACGATATCTGACCAAGAAGTTGCAAACTCACTCAAATATACAAAAATTGATGAGATTCGACTACAACTTAGGAAGAATAACTTCGAAAATTTTCAATCAACACAAAGTGACAATCGACCTCAATGGGCTTTAATGGATGTAAATCGACGATATATGTCGAAGTTAAATGCGAACTCACTCAAATATATAAGAATTGATGAGACTCGACCTCAACTTAGGAAGATAGACTTTAAAAATTTTCGATCAACACAAAGAGACAATCGACCTCGATGGGCTCCAACGGATGTAAATCGACGATATCTGACCAAGTTGTTGCAAACTCACTAAAATATATAAGAATTGATGAGATTCGACTTCAAATTAGGAAGATAGACTTTGAAAATTTTCAATCAACACAAAGTGACAATCGACCTCATTGGGCTTCAATGGATGTAAATCGACGATATCTGACCAAGATGTTGCAAACTCACTCAAATATATAAGAATTGATGAGAATCGACTACAAATTAGGAAGATAGACTTTGAAAATGTTCAATCAACACAAAGTGACAATCGACCTCAATCTGCTTCAATGGATGTAAATCGACGATATCTTACCAAGGTATTGCAAACTCACTCAAATATATAAGAATTGATGAGATTCGACTTCAAATTGGGCAAATAGACTTTGAAAATTTTCAATCAACATAAAGTGACAATCGACCTCATTGGGCTTCAATGGATGTTAATCGACGATATCTGACCAAGATGTTGCAAACTCACTCAAATATATAAGAATTGATGAGAATCGACTACAAATTAGGAAGATAGACTTTGAAATTGTTCAATCAACACAAAGTGACAATCGACCTCATTGGGCTTCAATGGATGTAAATCGACGATATCTGACCAAGATGTTGCAAACTCACTCAAATATATAAGAATTGATGAGAATCGACTACGAATTAGGAAGATAGACTTTGAAAATGTTCAATCAACACAAAGTGACAATCGACCTCAATCTGCTTCAATGGATGTGAATCGACGATATCTGACCAAGATGTTGCAAACTCACTCAAATATATAAGAATTGATGAGATTCGACTTCAAATTAGGAAGATAGACTTTAAAAATTTACAATCAACACAAAGTGACCATCGATCTCAATCTGCTTCAATGGATGTAAATCGACGATATATGACCAAGATGTTGCAAACTCACTCAAATATATAAGAATTGATGAGATTCGACTTCAAATAAGGAAGATAGACTTTGAAAATTTTCAATCAACACACAGTGACAATCGACCTCAATGGGCTTCAATGGATGTAAATCGACGATATCTGACCAAGATGTTGCAAACTCACTCAAATATATAAGAATTGATGAGAATCGACTACAAATTAGGAAGATAGACTTTGAAAATGTTCAATCAACACAAAGTGACAATCGACCTCAATCTGCTTCAATGGATGTAAATCGACGATATCTTACCAAGGTATTGCAAACTCACTCAAATATATAAGAATTGATGAGACTCGACCTCAACTTAGGAAGATAGACTTTAAAAATTTTCGATCAACACAAAGAGACAATCGACCTCGATGGGCTCCAACGGATGTAAATCGACGATTTCAGACCAAGATGTTGCAAACTCACTCAAATATATAAGAATTGATGAGAATCGACTACAAATTAGGAAGAAAGACTTTGAAAATGTTCAATCAACACAAAGTGACAATCGACCTCATTGGGCTTCAATGGATGTAAATCGACGATATCTGACCAAGATGCTGCAAACTCACTCAAATATATAAGAATTGATGAGAATCGACTACAAATTAGGGAGATAGACTTTGAAAATGTTCAATCAACACAAAGTGACAATCGACCTCAATGGGCTTCAATGGATGTAAATCGACGATATCTGACCAAGATGTTACAAACTCACTGAAATATATAAGAATTGATGAGACTCGACTTCAACTTAGGAAGATAGACTTTGAAAATTTTCAATGAACACAATGTGACAATCGACCTCAATCTGCTTCAATGGATTTAAATCGACGATATCTGACCAAGAAGTTGCAAACTCACTCAAATATACAAAAATTGATGAGATTCGACTCCAACTTAGGAAGAATAACTTCGAAAATTTTCAATCAACACAAAGTGACAATCGACCTCAATGGGCTTTAATGGATGTAAATCGACGATATATGTCGAAGTTAAATGCGAACTCACTCAAATATATAAGAATTGATGAGACTCGACCTCAACTTAGGAAGATAGACTTTAAAAATTTTCGATCAACACAAAGAGACAATCGACCTCGATGGGCTCCAACGGATGTAAATCGACGATATCTGACCAAGTTGTTGCAAACTCACTAAAATATATAAGAATTGATGAGATTCGACTTCAAATTAGGAAGATAGACTTTGAAAATTTTCAATCAACACAAAGTGACAATCGACCTCGATGGGCTTCAATGGATGTAAATCGACGATATCTGTCGAAGTTAAATGCGAACTCACTCAAATATATAAGAATTGATGAGACTCGACCTCAACTTAGGAAGATAGACTTTAAAAATTTTCGATCAACACAAAGAGACAATCGACCTCGATGGGCTCCAACGGATGTAAATCGACGATATCTGACCAAGTTGTTGCAAACTCACTAAAATATATAAGAATTTATGATATTCGACTCCAAATTAGGAAGATAGACTTTGAAAATTTTCAATCAACACAAAGTGACAATCGACCTCAATGGGCTTCAATGGATGTAAATCGACGATATCTGACCAAGATGTTGCAAACTCACTCAAATATATAAGAATTGATGAGATTCGACTTCAAATTAGGAAGATAGACTTTAAAAATTTACAATCAACACAAAGTGACCATCGATCTCAATCTGCTTCAATGGATGTAAATCGACGATATATGACCAAGATGTTGCAAACTCACTCAAATATATAAGAATTGATGAGATTCGACTTCAAATAAGGAAGATAGACTTTGAAAATTTTCAATCAACACACAGTGAGAATCGACCTCAATGGGCTTCAATGGATGTAAATCGACGATATCTGACCAAGATGTTGCAAACTCACTCAAATATATAAGAATTGATGAGAATCGACTACAAATTAGGAAGATAGACTTTGAAAATGTTCAATCAACACAAAGTGACAATCGACCTCAATCTGCTTCAATGGATGTAAATCGACGATATCTTACCAAGGTATTGCAAACTCACTCAAATATATAAGAATTGATGAGATTCGACTTCAAATTAGGAAGATAGACTTTGAAAATTTTCAATCAACACAAAGTGACAATCGACCTCATTGGGCTTCAATGGATGTAAATCGACGATATCTGACCAAGATGTTGCAAACTCACTCAAATATATAAGAATTGATGAGAATCGACTACAAATTAGGAAGATAGACTTTGAAAATGTTCAATCAACACAATGTGACAATCGACCTCAATCTGCTTCAATGGATGTAAATCGACGATATCTTACCAAGGTATTGCAAACTCACTCAAATATATAAGAATTGATGAGATTCGACTCCAAATTGGGCAAATAGACTTTGAAAATTTTCAATCAACACAAAGTGACAATCGACTTCATTGGGCTTCAATGGATGTAAATCGACGATATCTGACCAAGATGTTGCAAACTCACTCAAATATATAAGAATTGATGAGAATCGACTACAAATTAGGAAGATAGACTTTGAAAATGTTCGACTAACACAAAGTGACAATCGACATCAATCTTCTTCAATGGATGTAAATCGACGATATCTGACCAAGATGTTGCAAACTCACTCAAATATATAAGAATTGATGAGAATCGACTACAAATTAGGAAGATAGACTTTGAAAATTTTCAATCAACACAAAGTGACAATCGACCTCAATGGGCTTCCATGGATGTAAATCGACGATATCATTCGAAGTTAAATGCGAACTCACTCAAATATATAAGAATTTATGATATTCGACTCCAAGTAAGGAAGATAGACTTTGAAAATTTTCAATCAACACAAAGTGACAATCGACCTCAATCTGCTTCAATGGATGTAAATCGACGATATCTTACCAAGATATTGGAATCTCACTTAAATATAGAAGAATTGATGATATTCGACTTCAAATTAGGAAGATAGACTTTGAAAATTTTCAATCAACACAAAGTGACAATCGACCTCAATCTGCTTCAATGGATGTAAATCGACGATATATGACCAAGATGTTGCAAACTCACTCAAATATATAAGAATTGATGAGACTCGACTTCAAATTAGGAAGCTAGACTTTGAAAATTCTCTATCAACACAAAGTGACAATCGACCTCAATCTGCTTCAATGGATGTAAATCGACGATATATGACCAAGATATTGGAAACTCACTCAAATATATAAGAATTGATGAGATTCGACTTCAAATTAGGAAGATAGACTTTGAAAATTTTCAATCAACACAAAGTGACAATCGACCTCAATCTGCTTCAATGGATGTAAATCGACGATATCTTACCAAGATATTGGAATCTCACTTAAATATATAAGAATTGATGAGATTCGACTACAAATTAGGAAGATAGACTTTGAAAATGTTCAATCAACACAAAGTGACAATCGACCTCAATCTGCTTCAATGGATGTAAATCGACGATATCTTACCAAGATATTGCAAACTCACTCAAATATATAAGAGTTGATGAGATTCGACTTCAAATTAGGAAGATAGACTTTGGAAATTTTCAATCAACACAAAGTGACAATCGACCTCATTGGGCTTCAATGGATGTAAATCGACGATATCTTACCAAGGTATTGCAAACTCACTCAAATATATAAGAATTGATGAGATTCGACTTCAAATTAGGAAGATAGACTTTGAAAATGTTCAATCAACACAAAGTGACAATCGACATCAATCTTCTTCAATGGATGTTAATCGACGATATCTGACCAAGATGTTGCAAACTCACTCAAATATATAAGAATTGATGAGAATCGACTACAAATTAGGAAGATAGACTTTGAAAATTTTCAATAAACACAAAGTGACAATCGACCTCAATGGGCTTCCATGGATGTAAATCGACGATATCATTCGAAGTTAAATGCGAACTCACTCAAATATATAAGAATTTATGATATTCGACTCCAAGTAAGGAAGATAGACTTTGAAAATTTTCAATCAACACAAAGTGACAATCGACCTCAATCTGCTTCAATGGATGTAAATCGACGATATATGACCAAGATGTTGCAAACTCACTCAAATATATAAGAATTGATGAGACTCGACTTCAAATTAGGAAGCTAGACTTTGAAAATTCTCTATCAACACAAAGTGACAATCGACCTCAATCTGCTTCAATGGATGTAAATCGACGATATATGACCAAGATATTGGAAACTCACTCAAATATATAAGAATTGATGAGATTCGACTTCAAATTAGGAAGATAGACTTTGAAAATTTTCAATCAACACAAAGTGACAATCGACCTCATTGGGCTTCAATGGATGTAAATCGACGATATCTGACCAAGATGTTGCAAACTCACTCAAATATATGAGAATTGATGAGAATCGACTACAAATTAGGAAGATAGACTTTGAAAATGTTCAATCAACACAAAGTGACAATCGACCTCAATCTGCTGCAATGGATGTAAATCGACGATATCTTACCAAGGTATTGCAAACTCACTCAAATATATAAGAATTGATGAGATTCGACTTCAAATTAGGAAGATAGACTTTGAAAATTTTCAATCAACACAAAGTGACAATCGACCTCATTGGGCTTCAATGGATGTAAATCGACGATATCTGACCAAGATGTTACAAACTCACTCAAATATATAAGAATTGATGAGAATCGACTACAAATTAGGAAGATAGACTTCGAAAATTTTCAATCAACACAAAGTGACAATCGACCTCAATGGGCTTCCATGGATGTAAATCGACGATATCATTCGAAGTTAAATGCGAACTCACTCAAATATATAAGAATTTATGATATTCGACTCCAAATTAGGAAGATAGACTTTGAAAATTTTCAATCAACACAAAGTGACAATCGACCTCAATCTGCTTCAATGGATGTAAATCGACGATATCTTACCAAGATATTGGAATCTCACTTAAATATAGAAGAATTGATGATATTCGACTTCAAATTAGGAAGATAGACTTTGAAAATTTTCAATCAACACAAAGTGACAATCGACCTCATCGGGCATCAATGGATGTAAATCGACGATATCTGACCAAGATGTTGCAAACTCACTCAAATATATAAGAATTGATGAGAATCGACTACAAATTAGGAAGATAGACTTTGAAAATGTTCAATCAACACAAAGTGACAATCGACCTCAATCTGCTTCAATGGATGTAAATCGACGATATCATTCGAAGTTAAATGCGAACTCACTCAAATATATAAGAATTTATGATATTCGACTCCAAATTAGGAAGATAGACTTTGAAAATTTTCAATCAACACAAAGTGACAATCGACCTCAATCTGCTTCAATGGATGTAAATCGACGATATCTTACCAAGATATTGGAAACTCACTCAAATATATAAGAATTGATGAAATTCGACTTCAAATTAGGAAGATAGACTTTGAAAATTTTCAATCAACACAAAGTGACAATCGACCTCAATGGGCTTCAATGGATGTAAATCGACGATATCTGACCAAGATGTTGCAAACTCACTCAAATATATAAGAATTTATGAGATTCGACTTCAAATTAGGAAGATAGACTTTGAAAATTTTCAATCAACACAAAGTGACAATCGACCTCAATGGGCTTCCATGGATGTAAATCGACGATATCATTCGAAGTTAAATGCGAACTCACTCAAATATATAAGAATTTATGATATTCGACTCCAAATTAGGAAGATAGACTTTGAAAATTTTCAATCAACACAAAGTGACAATCGACCTCAATCTGCTTCAATGGATGTAAATCGACGATATCTGACCAAGATGTTGCAAACTCACTCACATATATAAGAATTTATAATATTCGACTCCAAATTAGGAAGATAGACTTTGAAAATTTTCAATCAACACAAAGTGACAATCGACCTCAATCTGCTTCAATGGATGTAAATCGACGATATCTTACCAAGATATTGGAATCTCACTTAAATATAGAAGAATTGATGATATTCGACTTCAAATTAGGAAGATAGACTTTGAAAATTTTCAATCAACACAAAGTGACAATCGACCTCATCGGGCATCAATGGATGTAAATCGACGATATCTGACCAAGATGTTGCAAACTCACTCAAATATATAAGAATTGATGAGAATCGACTACAAATTAGGAAGATAGACTTTGAAAATGTTCAATCAACACAAAGTGACAATCGACCTCAATCTGCTTCAATGGATGTAAATCGACGATATCATTCGAAGTTAAATGCGAACTCACTCAAATATATAAGAATTTATGATATTCGACTCCAAATTAGGAAGATAGACTTTGAAAATTTTCAATCAACACAAAGTGACAATCGACCTCAATCTGCTTCAATGGATGTAAATCGACGATATCTTACCAAGATATTGGAAACTCACTCAAATATATAAGAATTGATGAAATTCGACTTCAAATTAGGAAGATAGACTTTGAAAATTTTCAATAAACACAAAGTGACAATCGACCTCAATGGGCTTCCATGGATGTAAATCGACGATATCATTCGAAGTTAAATGCGAACTCACTCAAATATATAAGAATTTATGATATTCGACTCCAAGTAAGGAAGATAGACTTTGAAAATTTTCAATCAACACAAAGTGACAATCGACCTCAATCTGCTTCAATGGATGTAAATCGACGATATCTTACCAAGATATTGGAATCTCACTTAAATATAGAAGAATTGATGATATTCGACTTCAAATTAGGAAGATAGACTTTGAAAATTTTCAATCAACACAAAGTGACAATCGACCTCAATCTGCTTCAATGGATGTAAATCGACGATATATGACCAAGATGTTGCAAACTCACTCAAATATATAAGAATTGATGAGACTCGACTTCAAATTAGGAAGCTAGACTTTGAAAATTCTCTATCAACACAAAGTGACAATCGACCTCAATCTGCTTCAATGGATGTAAATCGACGATATATGACCAAGATATTGGAAACTCACTCAAATATATAAGAATTGATGAGATTCGACTTCAAATTAGGAAGATAGACTTTGAAAATTTTCAATCAACACAAAGTGACAATCGACCTCATTGGGCTTCAATGGATGTAAATCGACGATATCTGACCAAGATGTTGCAAACTCACTCAAATATATGAGAATTGATGAGAATCGACTACAAATTAGGAAGATAGACTTTGAAAATGTTCAATCAACACAAAGTGACAATCGACCTCAATCTGCTGCAATGGATGTAAATCGACGATATCTTACCAAGGTATTGCAAACTCACTCAAATATATAAGAATTGATGAGATTCGACTTCAAATTAGGAAGATAGACTTTGAAAATTTTCAATCAACACAAAGTGACAATCGACCTCATTGGGCTTCAATGGATGTAAATCGACGATATCTGACCAAGATGTTACAAACTCACTCAAATATATAAGAATTGATGAGAATCGACTACAAATTAGGAAGATAGACATCGAAAATTTTCAATCAACACAAAGTGACAATCGACCTCAATGGGCTTCCATGGATGTAAATCGACGATATCATTCGAAGTTAAATGCGAACTCACTCAAATATATAAGAATTTATGATATTCGACTCCAAATTAGGAAGATAGACTTTGAAAATTTTCAATCAACACAAAGTGACAATCGACCTCAATCTGCTTCAATGGATGTAAATCGACGATATCTTACCAAGATATTGGAATCTCACTTAAATATAGAAGAATTGATGATATTCGACTTCAAATTAGGAAGATAGACTTTGAAAATTTTCAATCAACACAAAGTGACAATCGACCTCATCGGGCATCAATGGATGTAAATCGACGATATCTGACCAAGATGTTGCAAACTCACTCAAATATATAAGAATTGATGAGAATCGACTACAAATTAGGAAGATAGACTTTGAAAATGTTCAATCAACACAAAGTGACAATCGACCTCAATCTGCTTCAATGGATGTAAATCGACGATATCATTCGAAGTTAAATGCGAACTCACTCAAATATATAAGAATTTATGATATTCGACTCCAAATTAGGAAGATAGACTTTGAAAATTTTCAATCAACACAAAGTGACAATCGACCTCAATCTGCTTCAATGGATGTAAATCGACGATATCTTACCAAGATATTGGAAACTCACTCAAATATATAAGAATTGATGAAATTCGACTTCAAATTAGGAAGATAGACTTTGAAAATTTTCAATCAACACAAAGTGACAATCGACCTCAATGGGCTTCAATGGATGTAAATCGACGATATCTGACCAAGATGTTGCAAACTCACTCAAATATATAAGAATTTATGAGATTCGACTTCAAATTAGGAAGATAGACTTTGAAAATTTTCAATCAACACAAAGTGACAATCGACCTCAATGGGCTTCCATGGATGTAAATCGACGATATCATTCGAAGTTAAATGCGAACTCACTCAAATATATAAGAATTTATGATATTCGACTCCAAATTAGGAAGATAGACTTTGAAAATTTTCAATCAACACAAAGTGACAATCGACCTCAATCTGCTTCAATGGATGTAAATCGACGATATCTGACCAAGATGTTGCAAACTCACTCACATATATAAGAATTTATAATATTCGACTCCAAATTGGGAAGATAGACTTTGAAAATTTCCAATCAACACAAAGTGACAATCGACCTCAATGGGCTTCAATGGATGTAAATCGACGATATCTGACCAAGATGTTGCAAACTCACTCAAATATATAAGAATTTATGAGATTCGACTTCAAATTAGGAAGATAGACTTTGAAAATTTTCAATCAACACAAAGTGACAATCGACCTCAATGGGCTTCCATGGATGTAAATCGACGATATCATTCGAAGTTAAATGCGAACTCACTCAAATATATAAGAATTTATGATATTCGACTCCAAATTAGGAAGATAGACTTTGAAAATTTTCAATCAACACAAAGTGACAATCGACCTCAATCTGCTTCAATGGATGTAAATCGACGATATCTTACCAAGATATTGGAAACTCACTCAAATATATAAGAATTGATGAGATTCGACTTCAAATTAGGAAGATAGACTTTGAAAATTTTCAATCAACACAAAGTGACATCGACCTCATTGGGCTTCAATGGATGTAAATCGACGATATCTGACCAAGATGTTGCAAACTCACTCAAATATATGAGAATTGATGAGAATCGACTACAAATTAGGAAGATAGACTTTGAAAATGTTCAATCAACACAATGTGACAATCGACCTCAATCTGCTGCAATGGATGTAAATCGACGATATCTTACCAAGGTATTGCAAACTCACTCAAATATATAAGAATTGATGAGATTCGACTTCAAATTAGGAAGATAGACTTTGAAAATTTTCAATCAACACAAAGTGACAATCGACCTCATTGGGCTTCAATGGATGTAAATCGACGATATCTGACCAAGATGTTACAAACTCACTCAAATATATAAGAATTGATGAGAATCGACTACAAATTAGGAAGATAGACTTTGAAAATTTTCAATCAACACAAAGTGACAATCGACCTCAATGGGCTTCCATGGATGTAAATCGACGATATCATTCGAAGTTAAATGCGAACTCACTCAAATATATAAGAATTTATGATATTCGACTCCAAATTAGGAAGATAGATTTTGAAAATTTTCAATCAACACAAAGTGACAATCGACCTCAATCTGCTTCAATGGATGTAAATCGACGATATCTTACCAAGATATTGGAATCTCACTTAAATATAGAAGAATTGATGATATTCGACTTCAAATTAGGAAGATAGACTTTGAAAATTTTCAATCAACACAAAGTGACAATCGACCTCATCGGGCATCAATCGATGTAAATCGACGATATCTGACCAAGATGTTGCAAACTCACTCAAATATATAAGAATTGATGAGAATCGACTACAAATTAGGAAGATAGACTTTGAAAATGTTCAATCAACACAAAGTGACAATCGACCTCAATCTGCTTCAATGGATGTAAATCGACGATATCTTACCAA
Organism: Diorhabda elongata; assembly: GCA_026230145.1. Lineage (NCBI taxonomy): Eukaryota > Metazoa > Arthropoda > Insecta > Coleoptera > Chrysomelidae > Diorhabda > Diorhabda elongata. The sequence continues at coordinate 18,945 of JAOVVJ010000019.1, forward strand.
GATATTGCAAACTCACTCAAATATATAAGAATTGATGAGATTCGACTTCAAATTAGGAAGATAGACTTTGAAAATTTTCAATCAACACAAAGTGACAATCGACCTCATTGGGCTTCAATGGATGTAAATCGACGATATCTGACCAAGATGTTGCAAACTCACTCAAATATATAAGAATTGATGAGAATCGACTACGAATTAGGAAGATAGACTTTGAAAATGTTCAATCAACACAAAGTGACAATCGACCTCAATCTGCTTCAATGGATGTGAATCGACGATATCTGACCAAGATGTTGCAAACTCACTCAAATATATAAGAATTGATGAGATTCGACTTCAAATTGGGAAGATAGACTTTAAAAATTTACAATCAACACAAAGTGACCATCGATCTCAATCTGCTTCAATGGATGTAAATCGACGATATATGACCAAGATGTTGCAAACTCACTCAAATATATAAGAATTGATGAGATTCGACTTCAAATAAGGAAGATAGACTTTGAAAATTTTCAATCAACACACAGTGACAATCGACCTCAATCTGCTTCAATGGATGTAAATCGACGATATCTTACCAAGGTATTGCAAACTCACTCAAATATATAAGAATTGTTGAGACTCGACCTCAACTTAGGAAGATAGACTTTAAAAATTTTCGATCAACACAAAGAGACAATCGACCTTGATGGACTCCAACGGATGTAAATCGACGATATCTGACCAAGATGTTGCAAACTCACTCATATATATAAGAATTGATGAGAATCGACTACAAATTAGGAAGAAAGACTTTGAAAATGTTCAATCAACACAAAGTGACAATCGACCTCAATGGGCTTCAATGGATGTAAATCGACGATATCTGACCAAGATGTTACAAACTCACTCAAATATATAAGAATTGATGAGACTCGACTTCAACTTAGGAAGATAGACTTTGAAAATTTTCAATGAACACAATGTGACAATCGACCTCAATCTGCTTCAATGGATTTAAATCGACGATATCTGACCAAGAAGTTGCAAACTCACTCAAATATACAAAAATTGATGAGATTCGACTCCAACTTAGGAAGAATAACTTCGAAAATTTTCAATCAACACAAAGTGACAATCGACCTCAATGGGCTTTAATGGATGTAAATCGACGATATATGTCGAAGTTAAATGCGAACTCACTCAAATATATAAGAATTGATGAGACTCGACCTCAACTTAGGAAGATAGACTTTAAAAATTTTCGATCAACACAAAGAGACAATCGACCTCGATGGGCTCCAACGGATGTAAATCGACGATATCTGACCAAGTTGTTGCAAACTCACTAAAATATATAAGAATTGATGAGATTCGACTTCAAATTAGGAAGATAGACTTTGAAAATTTTCAATCAACACAAAGTGACAATCGACCTCAATGGGCTTCAATGGATGTAAATCGACGATATCTGTCGAAGTTAAATGCGAACTCACTCAAATATATAAGAATTGATGAGACTCGACCTCAACTTAGGAAGATAGACTTTAAAAATTTTCGATCAACACAAAGAGACAATCGACCTCGATGGGCTCCAACGGATGTAAATCGACGATATCTGACCAAGTTGTTGCAAACTCACTAAAATATATAAGAATTTATGATATTCGACTCCAAATTAGGAAGATAGACTTTGAAAATTTTCAATCAACACAAAGTGACAATCGACCTCAATGGGCTTCCATGGATGTAAATCGACGATATCATTCGAAGTTAAATGCGAACTCACTCAAATATATAAGAATTTATGATATTCGACTCCAAATTAGGAAGATAGACTTTGAAAATTTTCAATCAACACAAAGTGACAATCGACCTCAATCTGCTTCAATGGATGTAAATCGACGATATCTTACCAAGATATTGGAATCTCACTTAAATATAGAAGAATTGATGATATTCGACTTCAAATTAGGAAGATAGACTTTGAAAATTTTCAATCAACACAAAGTGACAATCGACCTCATCGGGCATCAATGGATGTAAATCGACGATATCTGACCAAGATGTTGCAAACTCACTCAAATATATAAGAATTGATGAGAATCGACTACAAATTAGGAAGATAGACTTTGAAAATGTTCAATCAACACAAAGTGACAATCGACCTCAATCTGCTTCAATGGATGTAAATCGACGATATCTTACCAAGATATTGCAAACTCACTCAAATATATAAGAATTGATGAGATTCGACTTCAAATTAGGAAGATAGACTTTGAAAATTTTCAATCAACACAAAGTGACAATCGACCTCATTGGGCTTCAATGGATGTAAATCGACGATATCTGACCAAGATGTTGCAAACTCACTCAAATATATAAGAATTGATGAGAATCGACTACGAATTAGGAAGATAGACTTTGAAAATGTTCAATCAACACAAAGTGACAATCGACCTCAATCTGCTTCAATGGATGTGAATCGACGATATCCGACCAAGATGTTGCAAACTCACTCAAATATATAAGAATTGATGAGATTCGACTTCAAATTAGGAAGATAGACTTTAAAAATTTACAATCAACACAAAGTGACCATCGATCTCAATCTGCTTCAATGGATGTAAATCGACGATATATGACCAAGATGTTGCAAACTCACTCAAATATATAAGAATTGATGAGATTCGACTTCAAATAAGGAAGATAGACTTTGAAAATTTTCAATCAACACACAGTGACAATCGACCTCAATGGGCTTCAATGGATGTAAATCGACGATATCTGACCAAGATGTTGCAAACTCACTCAAATATATAAGAATTGATGAGAATCGACTACAAATTAGGAAGATAGACTTTGAAAATGTTCAATCAACACAAAGTGACAATCGACCTCAATCTGCTTCAATGGATGTGAATCGACGATATCTGACCAAGATGTTGCAAACTCACTCGAATATATAAGAATTGATGAGATTCGACTTCAAATTAGGAAGATAGACTTTAAAAATTTACAATCAACACAAAGTGACCATCGATCTCAATCTGCTTCAATGGATGTAAATCGACGATATCTTACCAAGGTATTGCAAACTCACTCAAATATATAAGAATTGATGAGACTCGACCTCAACTTAGGAAGATAGACTTTAAAAATTTTCGATCAACACAAAGAGACAATCGACCTCGATGGGCTCCAACGGATGTAAATCGACGATATCTGACCAAGATGTTGCAAACTCACTCAAATATATAAGAATTGATGAGAATCGACTACAAATTAGGAAGAAAGACTTTGGAAATGTTCAATCAACACAAAGTGACAATCGACCTCATTGGGCTTCAATGGATGTAAATCGACGATATCTGACCAAGATGCTGCAAACTCACTCAAATATATAAGAATTGATGAGAATCGACTACAAATTAGGGAGATAGACTTTGAAAATGTTCAATCAACACAAAGTGACAATCGACCTCAATGGGCTTCAATGGATGTAAATCGACGATATCTGACCAAGATGTTACAAACTCACTCAAATATATAAGAATTGATGAGACTCGACTTCAACTTAGGAAGATAGACTTTGAAAATTTTCAATGAACACAATGTGACAATCGACCTCAATCTGCTTCAATGGATTTAAATCGACGATATCTGACCAAGAAGTTGCAAACTCACTCAAATATACAAAAATTGATGAGATTCGACTCCAACTTAGGAAGAATAACTTCGAAAATTTTCAATCAACACAAAGTGACAATCGACCTCAATGGGCTTTAATGGATGTAAATCGACGATATATGTCGAAGTTAAATGCGAACTCACTCAAATATATAAGAATTGATGAGACTCGACCTCAACTTAGGAAGATAGACTTTAAAAATTTTCGATCAACACAAAGAGACAATCGACCTCGATGGGCTCCAACGGATGTAAATCGACGATATCTGACCAAGTTGTTGCAAACTCACTAAAATATATAAGAATTGATGAGATTCGACTTCAAATTAGGAAGATAGACTTTGAAAATTTTCAATCAACACAAAGTGACAATCGACCTCAATGGGCTTCAATGGATGTAAATCGACGATATCTGTCGAAGTTAAATGCGAACTCACTCAAATATAAAAGAATTGATGAGACTCGACCTCAACTTAGGAAGATACACTTTAAAAATTTTCGATCAACACAAAGAGACAATCGACCTCGATGGGCTCCAACGGATGTAAATCGACGATATCTGACCAAGTTGTTGCAAACTCACTAAAATATATAAGAATTTATGATATTCGACTCCAAATTAGGAAGATAGACTTTGAAAATTTTCAATCAACACAAAGTGACAATCGACCTCAATGGGCTTCAATGGATGTAAATCGACGATATCTGACCAAGATGTTGCAAACTCACTCAAATATATAAGAATTGATGAGATTCGACTTCAAATTAGGAAGATAGACTTTAAAAATTTACAATCAACACAAAGTGACCATCGATCTCAATCTGCTTCAATGGATGTAAATCGACGATATATGACCAAGATGTTGCAAACTCACTCAAATATATAAGAATTGATGAGATTCGACTTCAAATAAGGAAGATAGACTTTGAAAATTTTCAATCAACACACAGTGACAATCGACCTCAATGGGCTTCAATGGATGTAAATCGACGATATCTGACCAAGATGTTGCAAACTCACTCAAATATATAAGAATTGATGAGAATCGACTACAAATTAGTAAGATAGACTTTGAAAATGTTCAATCAACACAAAGTGACAATCGACCTCAATCTGCTTCAATGGATGTAAATCGACGATATCTTACCAAGGTATTGCAAACTCACTCAAATATATAAGAATTGATGAGATTCGACTTCAAATTAGGAAGATAGACTTTGAAAATTTTCAATCAACACAAAGTGACAATCGACCTCATTGGGCTTCAATGGATGTAAATCGACGATATCTGACCAAGATGTTGCAAACTCACTCAAATATATAAGAATTGATGAGAATCGACTACAAATTAGGAAGATAGACTTTGAAAATGTTCAATCAACACAAAGTGACAATCGACCTCAATCTGCTTCAATGGATGTAAATCGACGATATCTTACCAAGGTATTGCAAACTCACTCAAATATATAAGAATTGATGATTTTCGACTCCAAATTAGGAAGATAGGCTTTGAAAATTTTCAATCAACACAAAGTGACAATCGACCTCAATCTGCTTCAATGGATGTATATCGACGATATCTGACCAAGATGTTCCAAACTCACTCAAATATATAAGAATTTATGATTTTCGACTCCAAATTAGGAAGATAGACTTCAAAAATATTCAATCAACACAAAGTGACAATCGACCTCAATGGGCTTCAATGGATGTAAATCGACGATATCTGACCAAGATGTTGCAAACTCACTCAAATATATAAGAATTGATGAGATTCGACTTCAAATTAGGAAGATAGACTTTGAAAATTTTCAATCAACACACAGTGACAATCGACCTCAATGGGCTTCAATGGATGTAAATCGACGATATCTGACCAAGATGTTGCAAACTCACTCAAATATATAAGAATTTATGATATTCGACTCCAAATTAGGAAAATAGACTTTGAAAATTTTCAATCAACACAAAGTGACCATCGACCTCAATCTGCTTCAATGGATGTAAATCGACGATATATGACCAAGATGTTGCAAACTCACTCAAATATATAAGAATTGATGAGACTCGACTTCAAATTAGGAAGCTAGACTTTGAAAATTCTCTATCAACACAAAGTGACAATCGACCTCAATCTGCTTCAATGGATGTAAATCGACGATATATACCCAAGATATTGGAAACTCACTCAAATATATAAGAATTGATGAGATTCGACTTCAAATTAGGAAGATAGACTTTGAAAATTTTCAATCAACACAAAGTGACAATCGACCTCATTGGGCTTCAATGGATGTAAATCGACGATATCTGACCAAGATGTTGCAAACTCACTCAAATATATGAGAATTGATGAGAATCGACTACAAATTAGGAAGATAGACTTTGAAAATGTTCAATCAACACAAAGTGACAATCGACCTCAATCTGCTGCAATGGATGTAAATCGACGATATCTTACCAAGGTATTGCAAACTCACTCAAATATATAAGAATTGATGAGATTCGACTTCAAATTAGGAAGATAGACTTTGAAAATTTTCAATCAACACAAAGTGACAATCGACCTCATTGGGCTTCAATGGATGTAAATCGACGATATCTGACCAAGATGTTACAAACTCACTCAAATATATAAGAATTGATGAGAATCGACTACAAATTAGGAAGATAGACTTTGAAAATTTTCAATCAACACAAAGTGACAATCGACCTCAATGGGCTTCCATGGATGTAAATCGACGATATCATTCGAAGTTAAATGCGAACTCACTCAAATATATAAGAATTTATGATATTCGACTCCAAATTAGGAAGATAGACTTTGAAAATTTTCAATCAACACAAAGTGACAATCGACCTCAATCTGCTTCAATGGATGTAAATCGACGATATCTTACCAAGATATTGGAATCTCACTTAAATATAGAAGAATTGATGATATTCGACTTCAAATTAGGAAGATAGACTTTGAAAATTTTCAATCAACACAAAGTGACAATCGACCTCAATCTGCTTCAATGGATGTAAATCGACGATATATGACCAAGATGTTGCAAACTCACTCAAATATATAAGAATTGATGAGACTCGACTTCAAATTAGGAAGCTAGACTTTGAAAATTCTCTATCAACACAAAGTGACAATCGACCTCAATCTGCTTCAATGGATGTAAATCGACGATATATGACCAAGATATTGGAAACTCACTCAAATATATAAGAATTGATGAGATTCGACTTCAAATTAGGAAGATAGACTTTGAAAATTTTCAATCAACACAAAGTGACAATCGACCTCATTGGGCTTCAATGGATGTAAATCGACGATATCTGACCAAGATGTTGCAAACTCACTCAAATATATGAGAATTGATGAGAATCGACTACAAATTAGGAAGATAGACTTTGAAAATGTTCAATCAACACAAAGTGACAATCGACCTCAATCTGCTGCAATAGATGTAAATCGACGATATCTTACCAAGGTATTGCAAACTCACTCAAATATATAAGAATTGATGAGATTCGACTTCAAATTAGGAAGATAGACTTTGAAAATTTTCAATCAACACAAAGTGACAATCGACCTCATTGGGCTTCAATGGATGTAAATCGACGATATCTGACCAAGATGTTACAAACTCACTCAAATATATAAGAATTGATGAGAATCGACTACAAATTAGGAAGATAGACTTTGAAAATTTTCAATCAACACAAAGTGACAATCGACCTCAATGGGCTTCCATGGATGTAAATCGACGATATCATTCGAAGTTAAATGCGAACTCACTCAAATATATAAGAATTTATGATATTCGACTCCAAATTAGGAAGATAGACTTTGAAAATTTTCAATCAACACAAAGTGACAATCGACCTCAATCTGCTTCAATGGATGTAAATCGACGATATCTTACCAAGATATTGGAATCTCACTTAAATATAGAAGAATTGATGATATTCGACTTCAAATTAGGAAGATAGACTTTGAAAATTTTCAATCAACACAAAGTGACAATCGACCTCAATGGGCTTCAATGAATGTAAATCGACGATATCTGACCAAGATGTTGCAAACTCACTCACATATATAAGAATTTATGATATTCGACTCCAAATTGGGAAGATAGACTTTGAAAATTTCCAATCAACACAAAGTGACAATCGACCTCAATGGGCTTCAATGGATGTAAATCGACGATATCTGACCAAGATGTTGCAAACTCACTCAAATATATAAGCATTGATGAGATTCGACTTCAAATTAGGAAGATAGACTTTGAAAATTTTCTATCAACACAAAGTGACAATCAACCTCAATCTGCTTCAATGGATGTAAATCGACGATATCTGACCAAGATGTTGCAAACTCACTCAAATATATAAGAATTGATGAGAATCGACTACAAATTAGGAAGATAGACTTTGAAAATGTTCAATCAACACAAAGTGACAATCGACCTCAATCTGCTTCAATGGATGTAAATCGACGATATCTTACCAAGATATTGCAAACTCACTCAAATATATAAGAATTGATGAGATTCGACTTCAAATTAGGAAGATAGACTTTGAAAATTTTCAATCAACACACAGTGACAATCGACCTCAATGGGCTTCAATGAATGTAAATCGACGATATCTGACCAAGATGTTGCAAACTCACTCACATATATAAGAATTTATGATATTCGACTCCAAATTGGGAAGATAGACTTTGAAAATTTCCAATCAACACAAAGTGACAATCGACCTCAATGGGCTTCAATGGATGTAAATCGACGATATCTGACCAAGATGTTGCAAACTCACTCAAATATATAAGCATTGATGAGATTCGACTTCAAATTAGGAAGATAGACTTTGAAAATTTTCTATCAACACAAAGTGACAATCAACCTCAATCTGCTTCAATGGATGTAAATAGACGATATCTGACCAAGATGTTGCAATCTCACTCAAATATATAAGAATTGATGAGATTCGACTTCAAATTAGGAAGATAGACTTTGAAAATTTTCAATCAACACACAGTGACAATCGACCTCAATGGGCTTCAATGAATGTAAATCGACGATATCTGACCAAGATGTTGCAAACTCACTCACATATATAAGAATTTATGATATTCGACTCCAAATTGGGAAGATAGACTTTGAAAATTTCCAATCAACACAAAGTGACAATCGACCTCAATGGGCTTCAATGGATGTAAATCGACGATATCTGACCAAGATGTTGCAAACTCACTCAAATATATAAGCATTGATGAGATTCGACTTCAAATTAGGAAGATAGACTTTGAAAATTTTCAATCAACACAAAGTGACAATCGACCTCAATGGGCTTCCATGGATGTAAATCGACGATATCATTCGAAGTTAAATGCGAACTCACTCAAATATATAAGAATTTATGATATTCGACTCCAAATTAGGAAGATAGACTTTGAAAATTTTCAATCAACACAAAGTGACAATCGACCTCAATCTGCTTCAATGGATGTAAATCGACGATATCTTACCAAGATATTGGAATCTCACTTAAATATAGAAGAATTGATGATATTCGACTTCAAATTAGGAAGATAGACTTTGAAAATTTTCAATCAACACAAAGTGACAATCGACCTCATCGGGCATCAATGGATGTAAATCGACGATATCTGACCAAGATGTTGCAAACTCACTCAAATATATAAGAATTGATGAGAATCGACTACAAATTAGGAAGATAGACTTTGAAAATGTTCAATCAACACAAAGTGACAATCGACCTCAATCTGCTTCAATGGATGTAAATCGACGATATCTTACCAAGATATTGCAAACTCACTCAAATATATAAGAATTGATGAGATTCGACTTCAAATTAGGAAGATAGACTTTGAAAATTTTCAATCAACACAAAGTGACAATCGACCTCATTGGGCTTCAATGGATGTAAATCGACGATATCTGACCAAGATGTTGCGAACTCACTCAAATATATAAGAATTGATGAGATTCGACTTCAAATTAGGAAGATAGACTTTGAAAATTTTCTATCAACACAAAGTGACAATCAACCTCAATCTGCTTCAATGGATGTAAATCGACGATATCTGACCAAGATGTTGCAATCTCACTCAAATATATAAGAATTGATGAGATTCGACTTCAAATTAGGAAGATAGACTTTGAAAATTTTCAATCAACACACAGTGACAATCGACCTCAATGGGCTTCAATGAATGTAAATCGACGATATCTGACCAAGATGTTGCAAACTCACTCACATATATAAGAATTGATGAGACTCGACTTCAAATTAGGAAGCTAGACTTTGAAAATTCTCTATCAACACAAAGTGACAATCGACCTCAATCTGCTTCAATGGATGTAAATCGACGATATATAACCAAGATATTGGAAACTCACTCAAATATATAAGAATTGATGAGATTCGACTTCAAATTAGGAAGATAGACTTTGAAAATTTTCAATCAACACAAAGTGACAATCGACCTCATTGGGCTTCAATGGATGTAAATCGACGATATCTGACCAAGATGTTGCAAACTCACTCAAATATATGAGAATTGATGAGAATCGACTACAAATTAGGAAGATAGACTTTGAAAATGTTCAATCAACACAAAGTGACAATCGACCTCAATCTGCTTCAATGGATGTAAATCGACGATATCTTACCAAGATATTGGAATCTCACTTAAATATAGAAGAATTGATGATATTCGACTTCAAATTAGGAAGATAGACTTTGAAAATTTTCAATCAACACAAAGTGACAATCGACCTCATCGGGCATCAATGGATGTAAATCGACGATATCTGACCAAGATGTTGCAAACTCACTCAAATATATAAGAATTGATGAGAATCGACTACAAATTAGGAAGATAGACTTTGAAAATGTTCAATCAACACAAAGTGACAATCGACCTCAATCTGCTTCAATGGATGTAAATCGACGATATCTTACCAAGATATTGCAAACTCACTCAAATATATAAGAATTGATGAGATTCGACTTCAAATTAGGAAGATAGACTTTGAAAATTTTCAATCAACACACAGTGACAATCGACCTCAATGGGCTTCAATGAATGTAAATCGACGATATCTGACCAAGATGTTGCAAACTCACTCACATATATAAGAATTTATGATATTCGACTCCAAATTGGGAAGATAGACTTTGAAAATTTCCAATCAACACAAAGTGACAATCGACCTCAATGGGCTTCAATGGATGTAAATCGACGATATCTGACCAAGATGTTGCAAACTCACTCAAATATATAAGCATTGATGAGATTCGACTTCAAATTAGGAAGATAGACTTTGAAAATTTTCTATCAACACAAAGTGACAATCAACCTCAATCTGCTTCAATGGATGTAAATCGACGATATCTGACCAAGATGTTGCAATCTCACTCAAATATATAAGAATTGATGAGATTCGACTTCAAATTAGGAAGATAGACTTTGAAAATTTTCAATCAACACACAGTGACAATCGACCTCAATGGGCTTCAATGAATGTAAATCGACGATATCTGACCAAGATGTTGCAAACTCACTCACATATATAAGAATTTATGATATTCGACTCCAAATTGGGAAGATAGACTTTGAAAATTTCCAATCAACACAAAGTGACAATCGACCTCAATGGGCTTCAATGGATGTAAATCGACGATATCTGACCAAGATGTTGCAAACTCACTCAAATATATAAGCATTGATGAGATTCGACTTCAAATTAGGAAGATAGACTTTGAAAATTTTCAATCAACACAAAGTGACAATCGACCTCAATGGGCTTCCATGGATGTAAATCGACGATATCATTCGAAGTTAAATGCGAACTCACTCAAATATATAAGAATTTATATGATATTTATATGAAATTAGGAAGATAGACTTTGAAAATTTTCAATCAACACAAAGTGACAATCGACCTCATTGGGCTTCAATGGATGTAAATCGACGATATCTGACCAAGATGTTGCGAACTCACTCAAATATATAAGAATTGATGAGATTCGACTTCAAATTAGGAAGATAGACTTTGAAAATTTTCTATCAACACAAAGTGACAATCAACCTCAATCTGCTTCAATGGATGTAAATCGACGATATCTGACCAAGATGTTGCAATCTCACTCAAATATATAAGAATTGATGAGATTCGACTTCAAATTAGGAAGATAGACTTTGAAAATTTTCAATCAACACACAGTGACAATCGACCTCAATGGGCTTCAATGAATGTAAATCGACGATATCTGACCAAGATGTTGCAAACTCACTCACATATATAAGAATTGATGAGACTCGACTTCAAATTAGGAAGCTAGACTTTGAAAATTCTCTATCAACACAAAGTGACAATCGACCTCAATCTGCTTCAATGGATGTAAATCGACGATATATAACCAAGATATTGGAAACTCACTCAAATATATAAGAATTGATGAGATTCGACTTCAAATTAGGAAGATAGACTTTGAAAATTTTCAATCAACACAAAGTGACAATCGACCTCATTGGGCTTCAATGGATGTAAATCGACGATATCTGACCAAGATGTTGCAAACTCACTCAAATATATGAGAATTGATGAGAATCGACTACAAATTAGGAAGATAGACTTTGAAAATGTTCAATCAACACAAAGTGACAATCGACCTCAATCTGCTTCAATGGATGTAAATCGACGATATCTTACCAAGATATTGGAATCTCACTTAAATATAGAAGAATTGATGATATTCGACTTCAAATTAGGAAGATAGACTTTGAAAATTTTCAATCAACACAAAGTGACAATCGACCTCATCGGGCATCAATGGATGTAAATCGACGATATCTGACCAAGATGTTGCAAACTCACTCAAATATATAAGAATTGATGAGAATCGACTACAAATTAGGAAGATAGACTTTGAAAATGTTCAATCAACACAAAGTGACAATCGACCTCAATCTGCTTCAATGGATGTAAATCGACGATATCTTACCAAGATATTGCAAACTCACTCAAATATATAAGAATTGATGAGATTCGACTTCAAATTAGGAAGATAGACTTTGAAAATTTTCAATCAACACAAAGTGACAATCGACCTCATTGGGCTTCAATGGATGTAAATCGACGATATCTGACCAAGATGTTGCAAACTCACTCAAATATATAAGAATTGATGAGATTCGACTTCAAATTAGGAAGATAGACTTTGAAAATTTTCTATCAACACAAAGTGACAATCAACCTCAATCTGCTTCAATGGATGTAAATCGACGATATCTGACCAAGATGTTGCAATCTCACTCAAATATATAAGAATTGATGAGATTCGACTTCAAATTAGGAAGATAGACTTTGAAAATTTTCAATCAACACACAGTGACAATCGACCTCAATGGGCTTCAATGAATTTAAATCGACGATATCTGACCAAGATGTTGCAAACTCACTCACATATATAAGAATTGATGAGACTCGACTTCAAATTAGGAAGCTAGACTTTGAAAATTCTCTATCAACACAAAGTGACAATCGACCTCAATCTGCTTCAATGGATGTAAATCGACGATATCTTACCAAGATATTGCAAACTCACTCAAATATATAAGAATTGATGAGATTCGACTTCAAATTAGGAAGATAGACTTTGAAAATTTTCAATCAACACAAAGTGACAATCGACCTCATTGGGCTTCAATGGATGTAAATCGACGATATCTGACCAAGATGTTGCAAACTCACTCAAATATATGAGAATTGATGAGAATCGACTACAAATTAGGAAGATAGACTTTGAAAATGTTCAATCAACACAAAGTGACAATCGACCTCAATCTGCTTCAATGGATGTAAATCGACGATATCTTACCAAGATATTGGAATCTCACTTAAATATAGAAGAATTGATGATATTCGACTACAAATTAGGAAGATAGACTTTGAAAATTTTCAATCAACACAAAGTGACAATCGACCTCATCGGGCATCAATGGATGTAAATCGACGATATCTGACCAAGATGTTGCAAACTCACTCAAATATATAAGAATTGATGAGAATCGACTACAAATTAGGAAGATAGACTTTGAAAATTTTCAATCAACACAAAGTGACAATCGACCTCAATGGGCTTCCATGGATGTAAATCGACGATATCATTCGAAGTTAAATGCGAACTCACTCAAATATATAAGAATTTATGATATTCGACTCCAAATTAGGAAGATAGACTTTGAAAATTTTCAATCAACACAAAGTGACAATCGATCTCAATCTGCTTCAATGGATGTAAATCGACGATATCTTACCAAGATATTGGAATCTCACTTAAATATAGAAGAATTGATGATATTCGACTTCAAATTAGGAAGATAGACTTTGAAAATTTTCAATCAACACAAAGTGACAATCGACCTCAATCTGCTTCAATGGATGTAAATCGACGATATATGACCAAGATGTTGCAAACTCACTCAAATATATAAGAATTGATGAGACTCGACTTCAAATTAGGAAGCTAGACTTTGAAAATTCTCTATCAACACAAAGTGACAATCGACCTCAATCTGCTTCAATGGATGTAAATCGACGATATATGACCAAGATATTGGAAACTCACTCAAATATATAAGAATTGATGAGATTCGACTTCAAATTAGGAAGATAGACTTTGAAAATTTTCAATCAACACAAAGTGACAATCGACCTCATTGGGCTTCAATGGATGTAAATCGACGATATCTGACCAAGATGTTGCAAACTCACTCAAATATATGAGAATTGATGAGAATCGACTACAAATTAGGAAGATAGACTTTGAAAATGTTCAATCAACACAAAGTGACAATCGACCTCAATCTGCTGCAATGGATGTAAATCGACGATATCTTACCAAGGTATTGCAAACTCACTCAAATATATAAGAACTGATGAGATTCGACTTCAAATTAGGAAGATAGACTTTGAAAATTTTCAATCAACACAAAGTGACAATCGACCTCATTGGGCTTCAATGGATGTAAATCGACGATATCTGACCAAGATGTTACAAACTCACTCAAATATATAAGAATTGATGAGAATCGACTACAAATTAGGAAGATAGACTTTGAAAATTTTCAATCAACACAAAGTGACAATCGACCTCAATGGGCTTCAATGGATGTAAATCGACGATATCATTCGAAGTTAAATGCGAACTCACTCAAATATATAAGAATTTATGATATTCGACTCCAAATTAGGAAGATAGACTTTGAAAATTTTCAATCAACACAAAGTGACAATCGACCTCAATCTGCTTCAATGGATGTAAATCGACGATATCTTACCAAGATATTGCAAACTCACTCAAATATATAAGAATTGATGAGATTCGACTTCAAATTAGGAAGATAGACTTTGAAAATTTTCAATCAACACACAGTGACAATCGACCTCAATGGGCTTCAATGAATGTAAATCGACGATATCTGACCAAGATGTTGCAAACTCACTCACATATATAAGAATTTATGATATTCGACTCCAAATTGGGAAGATAGACTTTGAAAATTTCCAATCAACACAAAGTGACAATCGACCTCAATGGGCTTCAATGGATGTAAATCGACGATATCTGACCAAGATGTTGCAAACTCACTCAAATATATAAGCATTGATGAGATTCGACTTCAAATTAGGAAGATAGACTTTGAAAATTTTCTATCAACACAAAGTGACAATCAACCTCAATCTGCTTCAATGGATGTAAATCGACGATATCTGACCAAGATGTTGCAATCTCACTCAAATATATAAGAATTGATGAGATTCGACTTCAAATTAGGAAGATAGACTTTGAAAATTTTCAATCAACACACAGTGACAATCGACCTCAATGGGCTTCAATGAATGTAAATCGACGATATCTGACCAAGATGTTGCAAACTCACTCACATATATAAGAATTTATGATATTCGACTCCAAATTGGGAAGATAGACTTTGAAAATTTCCAATCAACACAAAGTGACAATCGACCTCAATGGGCTTCAATGGATGTAAATCGACGATATCTGACCAAGATGTTGCAAACTCACTCAAATATATAAGCATTGATGAGATTCGACTTCAAATTAGGAAGATAGACTTTGAAAATTTTCAATCAACACAAAGTGACAATCGACCTCAATGGGCTTCCATGGATGTAAATCGACGATATCATTCGAAGTTAAATGCGAACTCACTCAAATATATAAGAATTTATGATATTCGACTCCAAATTAGGAAGATAGACTTTGAAAATTTTCAATCAACACAAAGTGACAATCGACCTCAATCTGCTTCAATGGATGTAAATCGACGATATCTTACCAAGATATTGGAATCTCACTTAAATATAGAAGAATTGATGATATTCGACTTCAAATTAGGAAGATAGACTTTGAAAATTTTCAATCAACACAAAGTGACAATCGACCTCATCGGGCATCAATGGATGTAAATCGACGATATCTGACCAAGATGTTGCAAACTCACTCAAATATATAAGAATTGATGAGAATCGACTACAAATTAGGAAGATAGACTTTGAAAATGTTCAATCAACACAAAGTGACAATCGACCTCAATCTGCTTCAATGGATGTAAATCGACGATATCTTACCAAGATATTGCAAACTCACTCAAATATATAAGAATTGATGAGATTCGACTTCAAATTAGGAAGATAGACTTTGAAAATTTTCAATCAACACAAAGTGACAATCGACCTCATTGGGCTTCAATGGATGTAAATCGACGATATCTGACCAAGATGTTGCGAACTCACTCAAATATATAAGAATTGATGAGATTCGACTTCAAATTAGGAAGATAGACTTTGAAAATTTTCTATCAACACAAAGTGACAATCAACCTCAATCTGCTTCAATGGATGTAAATCGACGATATCTGACCAAGATGTTGCAATCTCACTCAAATATATAAGAATTGATGAGATTCGACTTCAAATTAGGAAGATAGACTTTGAAAATTTTCAATCAACACACAGTGACAATCGACCTCAATGGGCTTCAATGAATGTAAATCGACGATATCTGACCAAGATGTTGCAAACTCACTCACATATATAAGAATTGATGAGACTCGACTTCAAATTAGGAAGCTAGACTTTGAAAATTCTCTATCAACACAAAGTGACAATCGACCTCAATCTGCTTCAATGGATGTAAATCGACGATATATAACCAAGATATTGGAAACTCACTCAAATATATAAGAATTGATGAGATTCGACTTCAAATTAGGAAGATAGACTTTGAAAATTTTCAATCAACACAAAGTGACAATCGACCTCATTGGGCTTCAATGGATGTAAATCGACGATATCTGACCAAGATGTTGCAAACTCACTCAAATATATGAGAATTGATGAGAATCGACTACAAATTAGGAAGATAGACTTTGAAAATGTTCAATCAACACAAAGTGACAATCGACCTCAATCTGCTTCAATGGATGTAAATCGACGATATCTTACCAAGATATTGGAATCTCACTTAAATATAGAAGAATTGATGATATTCGACTTCAAATTAGGAAGATAGACTTTGAAAATTTTCAATCAACACAAAGTGACAATCGACCTCATCGGGCATCAATGGATGTAAATCGACGATATCTGACCAAGATGTTGCAAACTCACTCAAATATATAAGAATTGATGAGAATCGACTACAAATTAGGAAGATAGACTTTGAAAATTTTCAATCAACACAAAGTGACAATCGACCTCAATGGGCTTCCATGGATGTAAATCGACGATATCATTCGAAGTTAAATGCGAACTCACTCAAATATATAAGAATTTATGATATTCGACTCCAAATTAGGAAGATAGACTTTGGAAATTTTCAATCAACACAAAGTGACAATCGACCTCAATCTGCTTCAATGGATGTAAATCGACGATATCTTACCAAGATATTGGTATCTCACTTAAATATAGAAGAATTGATGATATTCGACTTCAAATTAGGAAGATAGACTTTGAAAATTTTCAATCAACACAAAGTGACAATCGACCTCAATCTGCTTCAATGGATGTAAATCGACGATATCTTACCAAGATATTGGAATCTCACTTAAATATAGAAGAATTGATGAGACTCGACTTCAAATTAGGAAGCTAGACTTTGAAAATTCTCTATCAACACAAAGTGACAATCGACCTCAATCTGCTTCAATGGATGTAAATCGACGATATCTGACCAAGATGTTGCAAACTCACTCAAATATATAAGAATTGATGAGAATCGACTACAAATTAGGAAGATAGACTTTGAAAATGTTCAATCAACACAAAGTGACAATCGACCTCAATCTGCTTCAATGGATGTAAATCGACGATATCTTACCAAGATATTGCAAACTCACTCAAATATATAAGAATTGATGAGATTCGACTTCAAATTAGGAAGATAGACTTTGAAAATTTTCAATCAACACAAAGTGACAATCGACCTCATTGGGCTTCAATGGATGTAAATCGACGATATCTGACCAAGATGTTGCGAACTCACTCAAATATATAAGAATTGATGAGATTCGACTTCAAATTAGGAAGATAGACTTTGAAAATTTTCTATCAACACAAAGTGACAATCAACCTCAATCTGCTTCAATGGATGTAAATCGACGATATCTGACCAAGATGTTGCAATCTCACTCAAATATATAAGAATTGATGAGATTCGACTTCAAATTAGGAAGATAGACTTTGAAAATTTTCAATCAACACACAGTGACAATCGACCTCAATGGGCTTCAATGAATGTAAATCGACGATATCTGACCAAGATGTTGCAAACTCACTCACATATATAAGAATTGATGAGACTCGACTTCAAATTAGGAAGCTAGACTTTGAAAATTCTCTATCAACACAAAGTGACAATCGACCTCAATCTGCTTCAATGGATGTAAATCGACGATATATAACCAAGATATTGGAAACTCACTCAAATATATAAGAATTGATGAGATTCGACTTCAAATTAGGAAGATAGACTTTGAAAATTTTCAATCAACACAAAGTGACAATCGACCTCATTGGGCTTCAATGGATGTAAATCGACGATATCTGACCAAGATGTTGCAAACTCACTCAAATATATGAGAATTGATGAGAATCGACTACAAATTAGGAAGATAGACTTTGAAAATGTTCAATCAACACAAAGTGACAATCGACCTCAATCTGCTTCAATGGATGTAAATCGACGATATCTTACCAAGATATTGGAATCTCACTTAAATATAGAAGAATTGATGATATTCGACTTCAAATTAGGAAGATAGACTTTGAAAATTTTCAATCAACACAAAGTGACAATCGACCTCATCGGGCATCAATGGATGTAAATCGACGATATCTGACCAAGATGTTGCAAACTCACTCAAATATATAAGAATTGATGAGAATCGACTACAAATTAGGAAGATAGACTTTGAAAATTTTCAATCAACACAAAGTGACAATCGACCTCAATGGGCTTCCATGGATGTAAATCGACGATATCATTCGAAGTTAAATGCGAACTCACTCAAATATATAAGAATTTATGATATTCGACTCCAAATTAGGAAGATAGACTTTGGAAATTTTCAATCAACACAAAGTGACAATCGACCTCAATCTGCTTCAATGGATGTAAATCGACGATATCTTACCAAGATATTGGTATCTCACTTAAATATAGAAGAATTGATGATATTCGACTTCAAATTAGGAAGATAGACTTTGAAAATTTTCAATCAACACAAAGTGACAATCGACCTCAATCTGCTTCAATGGATGTAAATCGACGATATATGACCAAGATGTTGCAAACTCACTCAAATATATAAGAATTGATGAGACTCGACTTCAAATTAGGAAGCTAGACTTTGAAAATTCTCTATCAACACAAAGTGACAATCGACCTCAATCTGCTTCAATGGATGTAAATCGACGATATATGACCAAGATATTGGAAACTCACTCAAATATATAAGAATTGATGAGATTCGACTTCAAATTAGGAAGAAAGACTTTGAAAATTTTCAATCAACACAAAGTGACAATCGACCTCATTGGGCTTCAATGGATGTAAATCGACGATATCTGACCAAGATGTTGCAAACTCACTCAAATATATGAGAATTGATGAGAATCGACTACAAATTAGGAAGATAGACTTTGAAAATGTTCAATCAACACAAAGTGACAATCGACCTCAATCTGCTGCAATGGATGTAAATCGACGATATCTTACCAAGGTATTGCAAACTCACTCAAATATATAAGAATTGATGAGATTCGACTTCAAATTAGGAAGATAGACTTTGAAAATTTTCAATCAACACAAAGTGACAATCGACCTCATTGGGCTTCAATGGATGTAAATCGACGATATCCGACCAAGATGTTACGAACTCACTCAAATATATAAGAATTGATGAGAATCGACTACAAATTAGGAAGATAGACTTTGAAAATTTTCAATCAACACAAAGTGACAATCGACCTCAATGGGCTTCAATGGATGTAAATCGACGATATCATTCGAAGTTAAATGCGAACTCACTCAAATATATAAGAATTTATGATATTCGACTCCAAATTAGGAAGATAGACTTTGAAAATTTTCAATCAACACAAAGTGACAATCGACCTCAATCTGCTTCAATGGATGTAAATCGACGATATCTTACCAAGATATTGGAATCTCACTTAAATATAGAAGAATTGATGATATTCGACTTCAAATTAGGAAGATAGACTTTGAAAATTTTCAATCAACACAAAGTGACAATCGACCTCATCGGGCATCAATGGATGTAAATCGACGATATCTGACCAAGATGTTGCAAACTCACTCAAATATATAAGAATTGATGAGAATCGACTACAAATTAGGAAGATAGACTTTGAAAATTTTCAATCAACACAAAGTGACAATCGACCTCAATGGGCTTCCATGGATGTAAATCGACGATATCATTCGAAGTTAAATGCGAACTCACTCAAATATATAAGAATTTATGATATTCGACTCCAAATTAGGAAGATAGACTTTGAAAATTTTCAATCAACACAAAGTGACAATCGACCTCAATCTGCTTCAATGGATGTAAATCGACGATATCTTACCAAGATATTGGAATCTCACTTAAATATAGAAGAATTGATGATATTCGACTTCAAATTAGGAAGATAGACTTTGAAAATTTTCAATCAACACAAAGTGACAATCGACCTCAATCTGCTTCAATGGATGTAAATCGACGATATATGACCAAGATGTTGCAAACTCACTCAAATATATAAGAATTGATAAGACTCGACTTCAAATTAGGAAGCTAGACTTTGAAAATTCTCTATCAACACAAAGTGACAATCGACCTCAATCTGCTTCAATGGATGTAAATCGACGATATATGACCAAGATATTGGAAACTCACTCAAATATATAAGAATTGATGAGATTCGACTTCAAATTAGGAAGAAAGACTTTGAAAATGTTCAATCAACACAAAGTGACAATCGACCTCAATCTGCTGCAATGGATGTAAATCGACGATATCTTACCAAGGTATTGCAAACTCACTCAAATATATAAGAATTGATGAGATTCGACTTCAAATTAGGAAGATAGACTTTGAAAATTTTCAATCAACACAAAGTGACAATCGACCTCATTGGGCTTCAATGGATGTAAATCGACGATATCTGACCAAGATGTTACAAACTCACTCAAATATATAAGAATTGATGAGAATCGACTACAAATTAGGAAGATAGACTTTGAAAATTTTCAATCAACACAAAGTGACAATCGACCTCAATGGGCTTCAATGGATGTAAATCGACGATATCATTCGAAGTTAAATGCGAACTCACTCAAATATATAAGAATTTATGATATTCGACTCCAAATTAGGAAGATAGACTTTGAAAATTTTCAATCAACACAAAGTGACAATCGACCTCAATCTGCTTCAATGGATGTAAATCGACGATATCTTACCAAGATATTGGAATCTCACTTAAATATAGAAGAATTGATGATATTCGACTTCAAATTAGGAAGATAGACTTTGAAAATTTTCAATCAACACAAAGTGACAATCGACCTCATCGGGCATCAATGGATGTAAATCGACGATATCTGACCAAGATGTTGCAAACTCACTCAAATATATAAGAATTGATGAGAATCGACTACAAATTAGGAAGATAGACTTTGAAAATGTTCAATCAACACAAAGTGACAATCGACCTCAATCTACTTCAATGGATGTAAATCGACGATATCTTACCAAGATATTGCAAACTCACTCAAATATATAAGAATTGATGAGATTCGACTTCAAATTAGGAAGATAGACTTTGAAAATTTTCAATCAACACAAAGTGACAATCGACCTCATTGGGCTTCAATGGATGTAAATCGACGATATCTGACCAAGATGTTGCAAACTCACTCAAATATATAAGAATTGATGAGATTCGACTTCAAATTAGGAAGATAGACTTTGAAAATTTTCTATCAACACAAAGTGACAATCAACCTCAATCTGCTTCAATGGATGTAAATCGACGATATCTGACCAAGATGTTGCAATCTCATTCAAATATATAACAATTGATGAGATTCGACTTCAAATTAGGAAGATAGACTTTGAAAATTTTCAATCAACACACAGTGACAATCGACCTCAATGGGCTTCAATGAATGTAAATCGACGATATCTGACCAAGATGTTGCAAACTCACTCACATATATAAGAATTTATGATATTCGACTCCAAATTGGGAAGATAGACTTTGAAAATTTCCAATCAACACAAAGTGACAATCGACCTCAATGGGCTTCAATGGATGTAAATCGACGATATCTGACCAAGATGTTGCAAAGTCACTCAAATATATAAGCATTGATGAGATTCGACTTCAAATTAGGAAGATAGACTTTGAAAATTTTCAATCAACACAAAGTGACAATCGACCTCAATGGGCTTCCATGGATGTAAATCGACGATATCATTCGAAGTTAAATGCGAACTCACTCAAATATATAAGAATTTATGATATTCGACTCCAAATTAGGAAGATAGACTTTGAAAATTTTCAATCAACACAAAGTGACAATCGACCTCAATCTGCTTCAATCGATGTAAATCGACGATATCTTACCAAGATATTGGAATCTCACTTAAATATAGAAGAATTGATGGTATTCGACTTCAAATTAGGAAGATAGACTTTGAAAATTTTCAATCAACACAAAGTGACAATCGACCTCATCGGGCATCAATGGATGTAAATCGACGATATCTGACCAAGATGTTGCAAACTCACTCACATATATAAGAATTTATGATATTCGACTCCAAATTGGGAAGATAGACTTTGAAAATTTCCAATCAACACAAAGTGACAATCGACCTCAATGGGCTTCAATGGATGTAAATCGACGATATCTGACCAAGATGTTGCAAACTCACTCAAATATATAAGCATTGATGAGATTCGACTTCAAATTAGGAAGATAGACTTTGAAAATTTTCAATCAACACAAAGTGACAATCGACCTCAATGGGCTTCCATGGATGTAAATCGACGATATCATTCGAAGTTAAATGCGAACTCACTCAAATATATAAGAATTTATGATATTCGACTCCAAATTAGGAAGATAGACTTTGAAAATTTTCAATCAACACAAAGTGACAATCGACCTCAATCTGCTTCAATGGATGTAAATCGACGATATCTTACCAAGATGTTGCAAACTCACTCACATATATAAGAATTGATGAGATTCGACTTCAAATTAGGAAGATAGACTTTGAAAATTTTCAATCAACACAAAGTGACAATCGACCTCAATCTGCTTCAATGGATGTAAATCGACGATATATGACCAAGATGTTGCAAACTCACTCAAATATATAAGAATTGATGAGACTCGACTTCAAATTAGGAAGCTAGACTTTGAAAATTCTCTATCAACACAAAGTGACAATCGACCTCAATCTGCTTCAATGGATGTAAATCGACGATATATGACCAAGATATTGGAAACTCACTCAAATATATAAGAATTGATGAGATTCGACTTCAAATTAGGAAGATAGACTTTGAAAATTTTCAATCAACACAAAGTGACAATCGACCTCATTGGGCTTCAATGGATGTAAATCGACGATATCTGACCAAGATGTTGCAAACTCACTCAAATATATGAGAATTGATGAGAATCGACTACAAATTAGGAAGATAGACTTTGAAAATGTTCAATCAACACAAAGTGACAATCGACCTCAATCTGCTGCAATGGATGTAAATCGACGATATCTTACCAAGGTATTGCAAACTCACTCAAATATATAAGAATTGATGAGATTCGACTTCAAATTAGGAAGATAGACTTTGAAAATTTTCAATCAACACAAAGTGACAATCGACCTCATTGGGCTTCAATGGATGTAAATCGACGATATCTGACCAAGATGTTACAAACTCACTCAAATATATAAGAATTGATGAGAATCGACTACAAATTAGGAAGATAGACTTTGAAAATTTTCAATCAACACAAAGTGACAATCGACCTCAATGGGCTTCAATGGATGTAAATCGACGATATCATTCGAAGTTAAATGCGAACTCACTCAAATATATAAGAATTTATGATATTCGACTCCAAATTAGGAAGATAGACTTTGAAAATTTTCAATCAACACAAAGTGACAATCGACCTCAATCTGCTTCAATGGATGTAAATCGACGATATCTTACCAAGATATTGGAATCTCACTTAAATATAGAAGAATTGATGATATTCGACTTCAAATTAGGAAGATAGACTTTGAAAATTTTCAATCAACACAAAGTGACAATCGACCTCATCGGGCATCAATGGATGTAAATCGACGATATCTGACCAAGATGTTGCAAACTCACTCAAATATATAAGAATTGATGAGAATCGACTACAAATTAGGAAGATAGACTTTGAAAATGTTCAATCAACACAAAGTGACAATCGACCTCAATCTGCTTCAATGGATGTAAATCGACGATATCTTACCAAGATATTGCAAACTCACTCAAATATATAAGAATTGATGAGATTCGACTTCAAATTAGGAAGATAGACTTTGAAAATTTTCAATCAACACAAAGTGACAATCGACCTCATTGGGCTTCAATGGATGTAAATCGACGATATCTGACCAAGATGTTGCAAACTCACTCAAATATATAAGAATTGATGAGATTCGACTTCAAATTAGGAAGATAGACTTTGAAAATTTTCTATCAACACAAAGTGACAATCAACCTCAATCTGCTTCAATGGATGTAAATCGACGATATCTGACCAAGATGTTGCAATCTCATTCAAATATATAAGAATTGATGAGATTCGACTTCAAATTAGGAAGATAGACTTTGAAAATTTTCAATCAACACACAGTGACAATCGACCTCAATGGGCTTCAATGAATGTAAATCGACGATATCTGACCAAGATGTTGCAAACTCACTCACATATATAAGAATTTATGATATTCGACTCCAAATTGGGAAGATAGACTTTGAAAATTTCCAATCAACACAAAGTGACAATCGACCTCAATGGGCTTCAATGAATGTAAATCGACGATATCTGACCAAGATGTTGCAAACTCACTCACATATATAAGAATTTATGATATTCGACTCCAAATTGGGAAGATAGACTTTGAAAATTTTCAATCAACACAAAGTGACAATCGACCTCAATCTGCTTCAATGGATGTAAATCGACGATATCTTACCAAGATATTGGAATCTCACTTAAATATAGAAGAATTGATGATATTCGACTTCAAATTAGGAAGATAGACTTTGAAAATTTTCAATCAACACAAAGTGACAATCGACCTCATCGGGCATCAATGGATGTAAATCGACGATATCTGACCAAGATGTTGCAAACTCACTCAAATATATAAGAATTGATGAGAATCGACTACAAATTAGGAAGATAGACTTTGAAAATGTTCAATCAACACAAAGTGACAATCGACCTCAATCTGCTTCAATGGATGTAAATCGACGATATCTTACCAAGATATTGCAAACTCACTCAAATATATAAGAATTGATGAGATTCGACTTCAAATTAGGAAGATAGACTTTGAAAATTTTCAATCAACACAAAGTGACAATCGACCTCAATGGGCTTCAATGAATGTAAATCGACGATATCTGACCAAGATGTTGCAAACTCACTCACATATATAAGAATTTATGATATTCGACTCCAAATTGGGAAGATAGACTTTGAAAATTTCCAATCAACACAAAGTGACAATCGACCTCAATGGGCTTCAATGGATGTAAATCGACGATATCTGACCAAGATGTTGCAAACTCACTCAAATATATAAGCATTGATGAGATTCGACTTCAAATTAGGAAGATAGACTTTGAAAATTTTCAATCAACACAAAGTGACAATCGACCTCAATGGGCTTCCATGGATGTAAATCGACGATATCATTCGAAGTTAAATGCGAACTTACTCAAATATATAAGAATTTATGATATTCGACTCCAAATTAGGAAGATAGACTTTGAAAATTTTCAATCAACACAAAGTGACAATCGACCTCAATCTGCTTCAATGGATGTAAATCGACGATATCTTACCAAGATGTTGCAAACTCACTCACATATATAAGAATTGATGAGATTCGACTTCAAATTAGGAAGATAGACTTTGAAAATTTTCTATCAACACAAAGTGACAATCAACCTCAATCTGCTTCAATGGATGTAAATCGACGATATCTGACCAAGATGTTGCAATCTCACTCAAATATATAAGAATTGATGAGATTCGACTTCAAATTAGGAAGATAGACTTTGAAAATTTTCAATCAACACACAGTGACAATCGACCTCAATGGGCTTCAATGAATGTAAATCGACGATATCTGACCAAGATGTTGCAAACTCACTCACATATATAAGAATTTATGATATTCGACTCCAAATTGGGAAGATAGACTTTGAAAATTTCCAATCAACACAAAGTGACAATCGACCTCAATGGGCTTCAATGGATGTAAATCGACGATATCTGACCAAGATGTTGCAAACTCACTCAAATATATAAGCATTGATGAGATTCGACTTCAAATTAGGAAGATAGACTTTGAAAATTTTCAATCAACACAAAGTGACAATCGACCTCAATGGGCTTCAATGGATGTAAATCGACGATATCTGACCAAGATGTCGCAAACTCACTCAAATATATAAGAATTGATGAGATTCGACTTCAAATTAGGAAGATAGACTTTGAAAATTTTCAATCAACACAAAGTGACAATCGACCTCAATCTGCTTCAATGGATGTAAATCGACGATATCTGACCAAGATGTTGCGAACTCACTCAAATATATAAGAATTTATGATATTCGACTCCAAATTAGGAAGATAGACTTTGAATATTTTCAATCAACACAAAGTGATAATCGACCTCAATCTGCTTCAATGGATGTAAATCGACGATATCTGACCAAGATGTTCCAAACTCACTCAAATATATAAGAATTGATGAGATTCGACTTCAAATTAGGAAGATAGACTTTGAAAATTTTCAATC
Organism: Diorhabda elongata; assembly: GCA_026230145.1. Taxonomy (NCBI): domain Eukaryota; kingdom Metazoa; phylum Arthropoda; class Insecta; order Coleoptera; family Chrysomelidae; genus Diorhabda; species Diorhabda elongata. The sequence goes on from JAOVVJ010000019.1 coordinate 46,352, forward strand.
AACACAAAGTGACAATCGACCTCAATCTGCTTCAATGGATGTAAATCGACGATATCTGACCAAGATGTTGCGAACTCACTCAAATATATAAGCATTGATGAGATTCGACTTCAAATAAGGAAGATAGACTTTGAAAATTTCCAATCAACACAAAGTGACAATCGACCTCAATGGGCTTCAATGGATGTAAATCGACGATATCTGACCAAGATGTTGCAAACTCACTCAAATATATAAGCATTGATGAGATTCGACTTCAAATTAGGAAGATAGACTTTGAAAATTTTCAATCAACACAAAGTGACAATCGACCTCAATCTGCTTCAATGGATGTAAATCGACGATATATGACCAAGATATTGGAAACTCACTCAAATATATAAGAATTGATGAGATTCGACTTCAAATTAGGAAGATAGACTTTGAAAATTTTCAATCAACACAAAGTGACAATCGACCTCATTGGGCTTCAATGGATGTAAATCGACGATATCTGACCAAGATGTTGCAAACTCACTCAAATATATGAGAATTGATGAGAATCAACTACAAATTAGGAAGATAGACTTTGAAAATGTTCAATCAACACAAAGTGACAATCGACCTCAATCTGCTGCAATGGATGTAAATCGACGATATCTTACCAAGGTATTGCAAACTCACTCAAATATATAAGAATTGATGAGATTCGACTTCAAATTAGGAAGATAGACTTTGAAAATTTTCAATCAACACAAAGTGACAATCGACCTCATTGGGCTTCAATGGATGTAAATCGACGATATCTGACCAAGATGTTACAAACTCACTCAAATATATAAGAATTGATGAGAATCGACTACAAATTAGGAAGATAGACTTTGAAAATTTTCAATCAACACAAAGTGACAATCGACCTCATCGGGCATCAATGGATGTAAATCGACGATATCTGACCAAGATGTTGCAAACTCACTCAAATATATAAGAATTGATGAGATTCGACTTCAAATTAGGAAGATAGACTTTGAAAATTTTCTATCAACACAAAGTGACAATCAACCTCAATCTGCTTCAATGGATGTAAATCGACGATATCTGACCAAGATGTTGCAATCTCACTCAAATATATAAGAATTAATGAGATTCGACTTCAAATTAGGAAGATAGACTTTGAAAATTTTCAATCAACACACAGTGACAATCGACCTCAATGGGCTTCAATGAATGTAAATCGACGATATCTGACCAAGATGTTGCAAACTCACTCACATATATAAGAATTTATGATATTCGACTCCAAATTGGGAAGATAGACTTTGAAAATTTCCAATCAACACAAAGTGACAATCGACCTCAATGGGCTTCAATGGATGTAAATCGACGATATCTGACCAAGATGTTGCGAACTCACTCAAATATATAAGCATTGATGAGATTCGACTTCAAATAAGGAAGATAGACTTTGAAAATTTCCAATCAACACACAGTGACAATCGACCTCAATGGGCTTCAATGAATGTAAATCGACGATATCTGACCAAGATGTTGCAAACTCACTCACATATACAAGAATTTATGATATTCGACTCCAAATTGGGAAGATAGACTTTGAAAATTTCCAATCAACACAAAGTGACAATCGACCTCAATGGGCTTCAATGGATGTAAATCGACGATATCTGACCAAGATGTTGCAAACTCACTCAAATATATAAGCATTGATGAGATTCGACTTCAAATTAGGAAGATAGACTTTGAAAATTTTCAATCAACACAAAGTGACAATCGACCTCAATGGGCTTCAATGGATGTAAATCGACGATATCTGACCAAGATGTCGCAAACTCACTCAAATATATAAGAATTGATGAGATTCGACTTCAAATTAGGAAGATAGACTTTGAAAATTTTCAATCAACACAAAGTGACAATCGACCTCAATCTGCTTCAATGGATGTAAATCGACGATATCTGACCAAGATGTTGCGAACTCACTCAAATATATAAGAATTTATGATATTCGACTCCAAATTAGGAAGATAGACTTTGAAAATTTTCAATCAACACAAAGTGACAATCGACCTCAATGGGCTTCAATGGATGTAAATCGACGATATCTGACCAAGATGTTGCAAACTCACTCAAATATATAAGAATTTATGATATTCGACTCCAAATTAGGAAGACAGACTTTGAAAATTTTCAATCAACACAAAGTGACAATCGACCTCAATCTGCTTCAATGGATGTAAATCGACGATATCTTACCAAGATATCGCAAACTCACTCAAATATATAAGCATTGATGAGATTCGACTTCAAATTAGGAAGATAGACTTTGAAAATTTTCAATCAACACAAAGTGACAATCAACCTCAATGGGCTTCAATGGATGTAAATCGACGATATCTGACCAAGATGTTGCAAACTCACTCAAATATATACGAATTTATGATATTCGACTCCAAATTAGGAAGATAGACTTTAAAAATTTTCGATCAACACAAAGTGACAATCGACCTCAATGGGCTTCAATGGATGTAAATCGACGATATCTGACCTAGATGTTGCAAACTCACTCAAAGATATAAGAATTTATGATATTCGACTCCAAATTAGGAAGATAGACTTCAAAAATTTTCGATCAACACAAAGTGACAATCGACCTCAATGGGCTTCAATGGATGTAAATCGACGATATATGACCAAGATGTTGCAAACTCACTCAAAGATATAAGAATTTATGATATTCGACTCCAAATTAGGAAGATAGACTTCAAAAATTTTCGACCAACACAAAGTGACAATCGACCTCAATCTGCTTCAATGGATGTAAATCGACGATATATGACCAAGATATTGGAAACTCACTCAAATATATAAGAATTGATGAGATTCGACTTCAAATTAGGAAGATAGACTTTGAAAATTTTCAATCAACACAAAGTGACAATCGACCTCATTGAGCTTCAATGGATGTAAATCGACGATATCTGACCAAGATGTTGCAAACTCACTCAAATATATGAGAATTGATGAGAATCGACTACAAATTAGGAAGATAGACTTTGAAAATGTTCAATCAACACAAAGTGACAATCGACCTCAATCTGCTGCAATGGATGTAAATCGACGATATCTTACCAAGGTATTGCAAACTCACTCAAATATATAAGAATTGATGAGATTCGACTTCAAATTAGGAAGATAGACTTTGAAAATTTTCAATCAACACAAAGTGACAATCGACCTCATTGGACTTCAATGGATGTAAATCGACGATATCTGACCAAGATGTTACAAACTCACTCAAATATATGAGAATTGATGAGAATCGACTACAAATTAGGAAGATAGACTTTGAAAATGTTCAATCAACACAAAGTGACAATCGACCTCAATCTGCTGCAATGGATGTAAATCGACGATATCTTACCAAGGTATTGCAAACTCACTCAAATATATAAGAATTGATGAGAATCGACTACAAATTAGGAAGATAGACTTTGAAAATTTTCAATCAACACAAAGTGACAATCGACCTCAATGGGCTTCCATGGATGTAAATCGACGATATCATTCGAAGTTAAATGCGAACTCACACAAATATATAAGAATTTATGATATTCGACTCCAAATTAGGAAGATAGACTTTGAAAATTTTCAATCAACACAAAGTGACAATCGACCTCAATCTGCTTCAATGGATGTAAATCGACGATATCTTACCAAGATATTGGAATCTCACTTAAATATAGAAGAATTGATGATATTCGACTTCAAATTAGGAAGATAGACTTTGAAAATTTTCAATCAACACAAAGTGACAATCGACCTCATCGGGCATCACCGGATGTAAATCGACGATATCTGACCAAGATGTTGCAAACTCACTCAAATATATAAGAATTGATGAGAATCGACTACAAATTAGGAAGATAGACTTTGAAAATGTTCAATCAACACAAAGTGACAATCGACCTCAATCTGCTTCAATGGATGTAAATCGACGATATCTTACCAAGATATTGCAAACTCACTCAAATATATAAGAATTGATGAGATTCGACTTCAAATTAGGAAGATAGACTTTGAAAATTTTCAATCAACACAAAGTGACAATCGACCTCATTGGGCTTCAATGGATGTAAATCGACGATATCTGACCAAGATGTTGCAAACTCACTCAAATATATAAGAATTGATGAGATTCGACTTCAAATTAGGAAGATAGACTTTGAAAATTTTCTATCAACACAAAGTGACAATCAACCTCAATCTGCTTCAATGGATGTAAATCGACGATATCTGACCAAGATGTTGCAAACTCACTCACATATATAAGAATTTATGATATTCGACTCCAAATTGGGAAGATAGACTTTGAAAATTTCCAATCAACACAAAGTGACAATCGACCTCAATGGGCTTCAATGGATGTAAATCGACGATATCTGACCAAGATGTTGCAAACTCACTCAAATATATACGAATTTATGATATTCGACTCCAAATTAGGAAGATAGACTTTAAAAATTTTCGATCAACACAAAGTGACAATCGACCTCAATGGGCTTCAATGGATGTAAATCGACGATATCTGACCAAGATGTTGCAAACTCACTCAAAGATATAAGAATTTATGATATTCGACTCCAAATTAGGAAGATAGACTTCAAAAATTTTCGATCAACACAAAGTGACAATCGACCTCAATCTGCTTCAATGGATGTAAATCGACGATATCATTCGAAGTTAAATGCGAACTCACTCAAATATATAAGAATTGATGAGATTCGACTTCAAATTAGGAAGATAGACTTTAAAAATTTTCAATCAACACACAGTGACAATCGACCTCAATGGGCTTCAATGAATGTAAATCGACGATATCTGACCAAGATGTTGCAAACTCACTCACATATATAAGAATTTATGATATTCGACTCCAAATTGGGAAGATAGACTTTGAAAATTTCCAATCAACACAAAGTGACAATCGACCTCAATGGGCTTCAATGGATGTAAATCGACGATATCTGACCAAGATGTTGCAAACTCACTCAAATATATAAGCATTGATGAGATTCGACTTCAAATTAGGAAGATAGACTTTGAAAATTTTCAATCAACACAAAGTGACAATCGACCTCAATGGGCTTCAATGGATGTAAATCGACGATATCTGACCAAGATGTCGCAAACTCACTCAAATATATAAGAATTGATGAGATTCGACTTCAAATTAGGAAGATAGACTTTGAAAATTTTCAATCAACACAAAGTGACAATCGACCTCAATCTGCTTCAATGGATGTAAATCGACGATATCTGACCAAGATGTTGCGAACTCACTCAAATATATAAGAATTTATGATATCCGACTCCAAATTAGGAAGATAGACTTTGAAAATTTTCAATCAACACAAAGTGACAATCGACCTCAATCTGCTTCAATGGATGTAAATCGACGATATCTGACCAAGATGTTGCGAACTCACTCAAATATATAAGCATTGATGAGATTCGACTTCAAATAAGGAAGATAGACTTTGAAAATTTCCAATCAACACAAAGTGACAATCGACCTCAATGGGCTTCAATGGATGTAAATCGACGATATCTGACCAAGATGTTGCAAACTCACTCAAATATATAAGCATTGATGAGATTCGACTTCAAATTAGGAAGATAGACTTTGAAAATTTTCAATCAACACAAAGTGACAATCGACCTCAATCTGCTTCAATGGATGTAAATCGACGATATATGACCAAGATATTGGAAACTCACTCAAATATATAAGAATTGATGAGATTCGACTTCAAATTAGGAAGATAGACTTTGAAAATTTTCAATCAACACAAAGTGACAATCGACCTCATTGGGCTTCAATGGATGTAAATCGACGATATTTGACCAAGATGTTGCAAACTCACTCAAATATATGAGAATTGATGAGAATCAACTACAAATTAGGAAGATAGACTTTGAAAATGTTCAATCAACACAAAGTGACAATCGACCTCATTGGGCTTCAATGGATGTAAATCGACGATATCTGGCCAAGATGTTACAAACTCACTCAAATATATAAGAATTGATGAGAATCGACTACAAATTAGGAAGATAGACTTTGAAAATTTTCAATCAACACAAAGTGACAATCGACCTCATCGGGCATCAATGGATGTAAATCGACGATATCTGACCAAGATGTTGCAAACTCACTCAAATATATAAGAATTGATGAGATTCGACTTCAAATTAGGAAGATAGACTTTGAAAATTTTCTATCAACACAAAGTGACAATCGACCTCAATCTGCTTCAATGGATGTAAATCGACGAAATCTGACCCAGATGTTGCAAACTCACTCACATATATAAGAATTTATGATATTCGACTCCAAATTGGGAAGATAGACTTTGAAAATTTCCAATCAACACAAAGTGACAATCGACCTCAATGGGCTTCAATGGATGTAAATCGACGATATCTGACCAAGATGTTGCGAACTCACTCAAATATATAAGCATTGATGAGATTCGACTTCAAATAAGGAAGATAGACTTTGAAAATTTTCAATCAACACAAAGTGACAATCGACCTCAATGGGCTTCAATGGATGTAAATCGACGATATCTGACCAAGATGTCGCAAACTCACTCAAATATATAAGAATTGATGAGATTCGACTTCAAATTAGGAAGATAGACTTTGAAAATTTTCAATCAACACAAAGTGACAATCGACCTCAATCTGCTTCAATGGATGTAAATCGACGATATCTGACCAAGATGTTGCGAACTCACTCAAATATATAAGAATTTATGATATCCGACTCCAAATTAGGAAGATAGACTTTGAAAATTTTCAATCAACACAAAGTGATAATCGACCTCAATCTGCTTCAATGGATGTAAATCGACGATATCTGACCAAGATGTTCCAAACTCACTCAAATATATAAGAATTGATGAGATTCGACTTCAAATTAGGAAGATAGACTTTGAAAATTTTCAATCAACACAAAGTGACAATCGACCTCAATCTGCTTCAATGGATGTAAATCGACGATATCTGACCAAGATGTTGCGAACTCACTCAAATATATAAGCATTGATGAGATTCGACTTCAAATAAGGAAGATAGACTTTGAAAATTTCCAATCAACACAAAGTGACAATCGACCTCAATGGGCTTCAATGGATGTAAATCGACGATATCTGACCAAGATGTTGCAAACTCACTCAAATATATAAGCATTGATGAGATTCGACTTCAAATTAGGAAGATAGACTTTGAAAATTTTCAATCAACACAAAGTGACAATCGACCTCAATCTGCTTCAATGGATGTAAATCGACGATATATGACCAAGATATTGGAAACTCACTCAAATATATAAGAATTGATGAGATTCGACTTCAAATTAGGAAGATAGACTTTGAAAATTTTCAATCAACACAAAGTGACAATCGACCTCATTGGGCTTCAATGGATGTAAATCGACGATATTTGACCAAGATGTTGCAAACTCACTCAAATATATGAGAATTGATGAGAATCAACTACAAATTAGGAAGATAGACTTTGAAAATGTTCAATCAACACAAAGTGACAATCGACCTCAATCTGCTGCAATGGATGTAAATCGACGATATCTTACCAAGGTATTGCAAACTCACTCAAATATATAAGAATTGATGAGATTCGACTTCAAATTAGGAAGATAGACTTTGAAAATTTTCAATCAACACAAAGTGACAATCGACCTCATTGGGCTTCAATGGATGTAAATCGACGATATCTGAACAAGATGTTACAAACTCACTCAAATATATAAGAATTGATGGGAATCGACTACAAATTAGGAAGATAGACTTTGAAAATTTTCTTTCAACACAAAGTGACAATCGACCTCATCGGGCATCAATGGATGTAAATCGACGATATCTGACCAAGATGTTGCAAACTCACTCAAATATATAAGAATTGATGAGATTCGACTTCAAATTAGGAAGATAGACTTTGAAAATTTTCTATCAACACAAAGTGACAATCAACCTCAATCTGCTTCAATGGATGTAAATCGACGATATCTGACCAAGATGTTGCAATCTCACTCAAATATATAAGAATTAATGAGATTCGACTTCAAATTAGGAAGATAGACTTTGAAAATTTTCAATCAACACACAGTGACAATCGACCTCAATGGGCTTCAATGAATGTAAATCGACGATATCTGACCAAGATGTTGCAAACTCACTCACATATATAAGAATTTATGATATTCGACTCCAAATTGGGAAGATAGACTTTAAAAATTTCCAATCAACACAAAGTGACAATCGACCTCAATGGGCTTCAATGGATGTAAATCGACGATATCTGACCAAGATGTTGCGAACTCACTCAAATATATAAGCATTGATGAGATTCGACTTCAAATAAGGAAGATAGACTTTGAAAATTTCCAATCAACACACAGTGACAATCGACCTCAATGGGCTTCAATGAATGTAAATCGACGATATCTGACCAAGATGTTGCAAACTCACTCACATATATAAGAATTTATGATATTCGACTCCAAATTGGGAAGATAGACTTTGAAAATTTCCAATCAACACAAAGTGACAATCGACCTCAATGGGCTTCGAAGGATGTAAATCGACGATATCTGACCAAGATGTTGCAAACTCACTCAAATATATAAGCATTGATGAGATTCGACTTCAAATTAGGAAGATAGACTTTGAAAATTTTCAATCAACACAAAGTGACAATCGACCTCAATGGGCTTCAATGGATGTAAATCGACGATATCTGACCAAGATGTCGCAAACTCACTCAAATATATAAGAATTGATGAGATTCGACTTCAAATTAGGAAGATAGACTTTGAAAATTTTCAATCAACACAAAGTGACAATCGACCTCAATCTGCTTCAATGGATGTAAATCGACGATATCTGACCAAGATGTTGCGAACTCACTCAAATATATAAGAATTTATGATATTCGACTCCAAATTAGGAAGATAGACTTTGAAAATTTTCAATCAACACAAAGTGACAATCGACCTCAATGGGCTTCAATGGATGTAAATCGACGATATCTGACCAAGATGTTGCAAACTCACTCAAATATATAAGAATTTATGATATTCGACTCCAAATTAGGAAGACAGACTTTGAAAATTTTCAATCAACACAAAGTGACAATCGACCTCAATCTGCTTCAATGGATGTAAATCGACGATATCTTACCAAGATATCGCAAACTCACTCAAATATATAAGCATTGATGAGATTCGACTTCAAATTAGGAAGATAGACTTTGAAAATTTTCAATCAACACAAAGTGACAATCGACCTCAATGGGCTTCAATGGATGTAAATCGACGATATCTGACCAAGATGTTGCAAACTCACTCAAATATATACGAATTTATGATATTCGACTCCAAATTAGGAAGATAGACTTTAAAAATTTTCGATCAACACAAAGTGACAATCGACCTCAATGGGCTTCAATGGATGTAAATCGACGATATCTGACCTAGATGTTGCAAACTCACTCAAAGATATAAGAATTTATGATATTCGACTCCAAATTAGGAAGATAGACTTCAAAAATTTTCGATCAACACAAAGTGACAATCGACCTCAATGGGCTTCAATGGATGTAAATCGACGATATATGACCAAGATGTTGCAAACTCACTCAAAGATATAAGAATTTATGATATTCGACTCCAAATTAGGAAAATAGACTTCAAAAATTTTCGATCAACACAAAGTGACAATCGACCTCAATCTGCTTCAATGGATGTAAATCGACGATATATGACCAAGATATTGGAAACTCACTCAAATATATAAGAATTGATGAGATTCGACTTCAAATTAGGAAGATAGACTTTGAAAATTTTCAATCAACACAAAGTGACAATCGACCTCATTGGGCTTCAATGGATGTAAATCGACGATATCTGACCAAGATGTTGCAAACTCACTCAAATATATGAGAATTGATGAGAATCGACTACAAATTAGGAAGTTAGTCTTTGAAAATGTTCAATCAACACAAAGTGACAATCGACCTCAATCTGCTGCAATGGATGTAAATCGACGATATCTGACCAAGATGTTACGAACTCACTCAAATATATAAGAATTGATGAGAATCGACTACAAATTAGGAAGATAGACTTTGAAAATTTTCAATCAACACAAAGTGACAATCGACCTCAATCTGCTTCAATGGATGTAAATCGACGATATCTTACCAAGATATTGGAATCTCACTTAAATATAGAAGAATTGATGATATTCGACTTCAAATTAGGAAGATAGACTTTGGAAATTTTCAATCAACACAAAGTGACAATCGACCTCATCGGGCATCAATGGATGTAAATCGACGATATCTGACCAAGATGTTGCAAACTCACTCAAATATATAAGAATTGATGAGAATCGACTACAAATTAGGAAGATAGACTTTGAAAATGTTCAATCAACACAAAGTGACAATCGACCTCAATCTGCTTCAATGGATGTAAATCGACGATATCTTACCAAGATATTGCAAACTCACTCAAATATATAAGAATTGATGAGATTCGACTTCAAATTAGGAAGATAGACTTTGAAAATTTTCAATCAACACAAAGTGACAATCGACCTCATTGGGCTTCAATGGATGTAAATCGACGATATCTGACCAAGATGTTGCAAACTCACTCAAATATATAAGAATTGATGAGATTCGACTTCAAATTAGGAAGATAGACTTTGAAAATTTTCTATCAACACAAAGTGACAATCAACCTCAATCTGATTCAATGGATGTAAATCGACGATATCTGACCAAGATGTTGCAATCTCACTCAAATATATAAGAATTGATGAGATTCGACTTCAAATTAGGAAGATAGACTTTGAAAATTTTCAATCAACACACAGTGACAATCGACCTCAATGGGCTTCAATGAATGTAAATCGACGATATCTGACCAAGATGTTGCAAACTCACTCACATATATAAGAATTTATGATATTCGACTCCAAATTGGGAAGATAGACTTTGAAAATTTCCAATCAACACAAAGTAACAATCGACCTCAATGGGCTTCAATGGATGTAAATCGACGATATCTGACCAAGATGTTGCAAACTCAGTCAAATATATAAGCATTGATGAGATTCGACTTCGAATTAGGAAGATAGACTTTGAAAATTTTCAATCAACACAAAGTGACAATCGACCTCAATGGGCTTCAATGGATGTAAATCGACGATATCTGACCAAGATGTCGCAAACTCACTCAAATATATAAGAATTGATGAGATTCGACTTCAAATTAGGAAGATAGACTTTGAAAATTTTCAATCAACACAAAGTGACAATCGACCTCAATCTGCTTCAATGGATGTAAATCGACGATATCTTACCAAGATATCGCAAACTCACTCAAATATATAAGCATTGATGAGATTCGACTTCAAATTAGGAAGATAGACTTTGAAAATTTTCAATCAACACAAAGTGACAATCAACCTCAATGGGCTTCAATGGATGTAAATCGACGATATCTGACAAAGATGTTGCAAACTCACTCAAATATATACGAATTTATGATATTCGACTCCAAATTAGGAAGATAGACTTTAAAAATTTTCGATCAACACAAAGTGACAATCGACCTCAATGGGCTTCAATGGATGTAAATCGACGATATCTGACCTAGATGTTGCAAACTCACTCAAAGATATAAGAATTTATGATATTCGACTCCAAATTAGGAAGATAGACTTCAAAAATTTTCGATCAACACAAAGTGACAATCGACCTCAATGGGCTTCAATGGATGTAAATCGACGATATATGACCAAGATGTTGCAAACTCACTCAAAGATATAAGAATTTATGATATTCGACTCCCAATTAGGAAGATAGACTTCAAAAATTTTCGATCAACACAAAGTGACATTCGACCTCAATCTGCTTCAATGGATGTAAATCGACGATATATGACCAAGATATTGGAAACTCACTCAAATATATAAGAATTGATGAGATTCGACTTCAAATTAGGAAGATAGACTTTGAAAATTTTCAATCAACACAAAGTGACAATCGACCTCATTGGGCTTCAATGGATGTAAATCGACGATATCTGACCAAGATGTTGCAAACTCACTCAAATATATGAGAATTGATGAGAATCGACTACAAATTAGGAAGATAGACTTTGAAAATGTTCAATCAACACAAAGTGACAATCGACCTCAATCTGCTGCAATGGATGTAAATCGACGATATCTTACCAAGGTATTGCAAACTCACTCAAATATATAAGAATTGATGAGATTCGACTTCAAATTAGGAAGATAGACTTTGAAAATTTTCAATCAACACAAAGTGACAATCGACCTCATTGGGCTTCAATGGATGTAAATCGACGATATCTGACCCAGATGTTACAAACTCACTCAAATATATAAGAATTGATGAGAATCGACTACAAATTAGGAAGATAGACTTTGAAAATTTTCAATCAACACAAAGTGACAATCGACCTCAATGGGCTTCCATGGATGTAAATCGACGATATCATTCGAAGTTAAATGCGAACTCACTCAAATATATAAGAATTTATGATATTCGACTCCAAATTAGGAAGATAGACTTTGAAAATTTTCAATCAACACAAAGTGACAATCGACCTCAATCTGCTTCAATGGATGTAAATCGACGATATCTTACCAAGATATTGGAATCTCACTTAAATATAGAAGAATTGATGATATTCGACTTCAAATTAGGAAGATAGACTTTGAAAATTTTCAATCAACACAAAGTGACAATCGACCTCATCGGGCATCAATGGATGTAAATCGACGAAATCTGACCAAGATGTTGCAAACTCACTCAAATATATGAGAATTGATGAGAATCGACTACAAATTAGGAAGATAGACTTTGAAAATGTTCAATCAACACAAAGTGACAATCGACCTCAATCTGCTTCAATGGATGTAAATCGACGATATCTTACCAAGATATTGCAAACTCACTCAAATATATAAGAATTGATGAGATTCGACTTCAAATTAGGAAGATAGACTTTGAAAATTTTCAATCAACACAAAGTGACAATCGACCTCATTGGGCTTCAATGGATGTAAATCGACGATATCTGACCAAGATGTTGCAAACTCACTCAAATATATAAGAATTGATGAGATTCGACTTCAAATTAGGAAGATAGACTTTGAAAATTTTCTATCAACACAAAGTGACAATCAACCTCAATCTGCTTCAATGGATGTAAATCGACGATATCTGACCAAGATGTTGCAATCTCACTCAAATATATAAGAATTGATGAGATTCGACTTCAAATTAGGAAGATAGACTTTGAAAATTTTCAATCAACACACAGTGACAATCGACCTCAATGGGCTTCAATGAATGTAAATCGACGATATCTGACCAAGATGTTGCAAACTCACTCACATATATAAGAATTTATGATATTCGACTCCAAATTGGGAAGATAGACTTTGAAAATTTCCAATCAACACAAAGTGACAATCGACCTCAATGGGCTTCAATGGATGTAAATCGACGATATCTGACCAAGATGTTGCAAACTCACTCAAATATATAAGCATTGATGAGATTCGACTTCAAATTAGGAAGATAGACTTTGAAAATTTTCAATCAACACAAAGTGACAATCGACCTCAATGGGCTTCAATGGATGTAAATCGACGATATCTGACCAAGATGTTCCAAACTCACTCAAATATATAAGAATTTATGATTTTCGACTCCAAATTAGGAAGATAGACTTTGAAAATTTTCAATCAACACACAGTGACAATCGACCTCAATCTGCTTCAATGGATGTAAATCGACGATATCTTACCAAGATATTGCAAACTCACTCAAACATATAAGAATTGATGAGATTCGACTTCAAATTAGGAAGATAGACTTTGAAAATTTTCAATCAACACAAAGTGACAATCGACCTCATTGGGCTTCAATGGATGTAAATCGACGATATCTGACAAGGATGTTGAAAACTTACTCAAATATATAAGAATTGATGAGATTCGACTTCAAATTAGGAAGATAGACTTTGAAAATGTTCAATCAACACAAAGTGACAATCGACCTCAATCTGCTGCAATGGATGTAAATCGACGATATCTTACCAAGGTATTGCAAACTCACTCAAATATATAAGAATTGATGAGATTCGACTTCAAATTAGGAAGATAGACTTTGAAAATTTTCAATCAACACAAAGTGACAATCGACCTCATTGGGCTTCAATGGATGTAAATCGACGATATCTGACCAAGATGTTACAAACTCACTCAAATATATAAGAATTGATGAGAATCGACTACAAATTAGGAAGATAGACTTTGAAAATTTTCAATCAACACAGAGTGACAATCGACCTCAATGGGCTTCCATGGATGTAAATCGACGATATCATTCGAAGTTAAATGCGAACTCACTCAAATATATAAGAATTTATGATATTCGACTCCAAATTAGGAAGATAGACTTTGAAAATTTTCAATCAACACAAAGTGACAATCGACCTCAATCTGCTTCAATGGATGTAAATCGACGATATCTTACCAAGATATTGGAATCTCACTTAAATATAGAAGAATTGATGATATTCGACTTCAAATTAGGAAGATAGACTTTGGAAATTTTCAATCAACACAAAGTGACAATCGACCTCATCGGGCATCAATGGATGTAAATCGACGATATCTGACCAAGATGTTGCAAACTCACTCAAATATATAAGAATTGATGAGAATCGACTACAAATTAGGAAGATAGACTTTGAAAATGTTCAATCAACACAAAGTGACAATCGACCTCAATCTGCTTCAATGGATGTAAATCGACGATATCTTACCAAGATATTGCAAACTCACTCAAATATATAAGAATTGATGAGATTCGACTTCAAATTAGGAAGATAGACTTTGAAAATTTTCAATCAACACAAAGTGACAATCGACCTCATTGGGCTTCAATGGATGTAAATCGACGATATCTGACCAAGATGTTGCAAACTCACTCAAATATATAAGAATTGATGAGATTCGACTTCAAATTAGGAAGATAGACTTTGAAAATTTTCTATCAACACAAAGTGACAATCAACCTCAATCTGCTTCAATGGATGTAAATCGACGATATCTGACCAAGATGTTGCAATCTCACTCAAATATATAAGAATTGATGAGATTCGACTTCAAATTAGGAAGATAGACTTTGAAAATTTTCAATCAACACACAGTGACAATCGACCTCAATGGGCTTCAATGAATGTAAATCGACGATATCTGACCAAGATGTTGCAAACTCACTCACATATATAAGAATTTATGATATTCGACTCCAAATTGGGAAGATAGACTTTGAAAATTTCCAATCAACACAAAGTAACAATCGACCTCAATGGGCTTCAATGGATGTAAATCGACGATATCTGACCAAGATGTTGCAAACTCAGTCAAATATATAAGCATTGATGAGATTCGACTTCGAATTAGGAAGATAGACTTTGAAAATTTTCAATCAACACAAAGTGACAATCGACCTCAATGGGCTTCAATGGATGTAAATCGACGATATCTGACCAAGATGTCGCAAACTCACTCAAATATATAAGAATTGATGAGATTCGACTTCAAATTAGGAAGATAGACTTTGAAAATTTTCAATCAACACAAAGTGACAATCGACCTCAATCTGCTTCAATGGATGTAAATCGACGATATCTTACCAAGATATCGCAAACTCACTCAAATATATAAGCATTGATGAGATTCGACTTCAAATTAGGAAGATAGACTTTGAAAATTTTCAATCAACACAAAGTGACAATCGACCTCAATGGGCTTCAATGGATGTAAATCGACGATATCTGACCAAGATGTTGCAAACTCACTCAAATATATACGAATTTATGATATTCGACTCCAAATTAGGAAGATAGACTTTAAAAATTTTCGATCAACACAAAGTGACAATCGACCTCAATGGGCTTCAATGGATGTAAATCGACGATATCTGACCTAGATGTTGCAAACTCACTCAAAGATATAAGAATTTATGATATTCGACTCCAAATTAGGAAGATAGACTTCAAAAATTTTCGATCAACACAAAGTGACAATCGACCTCAATGGGCTTCAATGGATGTAAATCGACGATATATGACCAAGATGTTGCAAACTCACTCAAAGATATAAGAATTTATGATATTCGACTCCCAATTAGGAAGATAGACTTCAAAATTTTTCGATCAACACAAAGTGACAATCGACCTCAATCTGCTTCAATGGATGTAAATCGACGATATATGACCAAGATATTGGAAACTCACTCAAATATATAAGAATTGATGAGATTCGACTTCAAATTAGGAAGATAAACTTTGAAAATTTTCAATCAACACAAAGTGACAATCGACCTCATTGGGCTTCAATGGATGTAAATCGACGATATCTGACCAAGATGTTGCAAACTCACTCAAATATATGAGAATTGATGAGAATCGACTACAAATTAGGAAGATAGACTTTGAAAATGTTCAATCAACACAAAGTGACAATCGACCTCAATCTGCTGCAATGGATGTAAATCGACGATATCTTACCAAGGTATTGCAAACTCACTCAAATATATAAGAATTGATGAGATTCGACTTCAAATTAGGAAGATAGACTTTGAAAATTTTCAATCAACACAAAGTGACAATCGACCTCATTGGGCTTCAATGGATGTAAATCGACGATATCTGACCAAGATGTTACAAACTCACTCAAATATATAAGAATTGATGAGAATCGACTACAAATTAGGAAGATAGACTTTGAAAATTTTCAATCAACACAAAGTGACAATCGACCTCAATGGGCTTCCATGGATGTAAATCGACGATATCATTCGAAGTTAAATGCGAACTCACTCAAATATATAAGAATTTATGATATTCGACTCCAAATTAGGAAGATAGACTTTGAAAATTTTCAATCAACACAAAGTGACAATCGACCTCAATCTGCTTCAATGGATGTAAATCGACGATATCTTACCAAGATATTGGAATCTCACTTAAATATAGAAGAATTGATGATATTCGACTTCAAATTAGGAAGATAGACTTTGAAAATTTTCAATCAACACAAAGTGACAATCGACCTCATCGGGCATCAATGGATGTAAATGGACGAAATCTGACCAAGATGTTGCAAACTCACTCAAATATATAAGAATTGATGAGAATCGACTACAAATTAGGAAGATAGACTTTGAAAATGTTCAATCAACACAAAGTGACAATCGACCTCAATCTGCTTCAATGGATGTAAATCGACGATATCTTACCAAGATATTGCAAACTCACTCAAATATATAAGAATTGATGAGATTCGACTTCAAATTAGGAAGATAGACTTTGAAAATTTTCAATCAACACAAAGTGACAATCGACCTCATTGGGCTTCAATGGATGTAAATCGACGATATCTGACCAAGATGTTGCAAACTCACTCAAATATATAAGAATTGATGAGATTCGACTTCAAATTAGGAAGATAGACTTTGAAAATTTTCTATCAACACAAAGTGACAATCAACCTCAATCTGCTTCAATGGATGTAAATCGACGATATCTGACCAAGATGTTGCAATCTCACTCAAATATATAAGAATTGATGAGATTCGACTTCAAATTAGGAAGATAGACTTTGAAAATTTTCAATCAACACACAGTGACAATCGACCTCAATGGGCTTCAATGAATGTAAATCGACGATATCTGACCAAGATGTTGCAAACTCACTCACATATATAAGAATTTATGATATTCGACTCCAAATTGGGAAGATAGACTTTGAAAATTTCCAATCAACACAAAGTGACAATCGACCTCAATGGGCTTCAATGGATGTAAATCGACGATATCTGACCAAGATGTTGCAAACTCACTCAAATATATAAGCATTGATGAGATTCGACTTCAAATTAGGAAGATAGACTTTGAAAACTTTCAATCAACACAAAGTGACAATCGACCTCAATGGGCTTCAATGGATGTAAATCGACGATATCTGACCAAGATGTTCCAAACTCACTCAAATATATAAGAATTTATGATTTTCGACTCCAAATTAGGAAGATAGACTTTGAAAATTTTCAATCAACACACAGTGACAATCGACCTCAATCTGCTTCAATGGATGTAAATCGACGATATCTTACCAAGATATTGCAAACTCACTCAAACATATAAGAATTGATGAGATTCGACTTCAAATTAGGAAGATAGACTTTGAAAATTTTCAATCAACACAAAGTGACAATCGACCTCATTGGGCTTCAATGGATGTAAATCGACGATATCTGACAAGGATGTTGAAAACTTACTCAAATATATAAGAATTGATGAGATTCGACTTCAAATTAGGAAGATAGACTTTGAAAATGTTCAATCAACACAAAGTGACAATCGACCTCAATCTGCTGCAATGGATGTAAATCGACGATATCTTACCAAGGTATTGCAAACTCACTCAAATATATAAGAATTGATGAGATTCGACTTCAAATTAGGAAGATAGACTTTGAAAATTTTCAATCAACACAAAGTGACAATCGACCTCATTGGGCTTCAATGGATGTAAATCGACGATATCTGACCAAGATGTTACAAACTCACTCAAATATATAAGAATTGATGAGAATCGACTACAAATTAGGAAGATAGACTTTGAAAATTTTCAATCAACACAAAGTGACAATCGACCTCAATGGGCTTCCATGGATGTAAATCGACGATATCATTCGAAGTTAAATGCGAACTCACTCAAATATATAAGAATTTATGATATTCGACTCCAAATTAGGAAGATAGACTTTGAAAATTTTCAATCAACACAAAGTGACAATCGACCTCAATCTGCTTCAATGGATGTAAATCGACGATATCTTACCAAGATATTGGAATCTCACTTAAATATAGAAGAATTGATGATATTCGACTTCAAATTAGGAAGATAGACTTTGAAAATTTTCAATCAACACAAAGTGACAATCGACCTCATCGGGCATCAATGGATGTAAATCGACGAAATCTGACCAAGATGTTGCAAACTCACTCAAATATATAAGAATTGATGAGAATCGACTACAAATTAGGAAGATAGACTTTGAAAATGTTCAATCAACACAAAGTGACAATCGACCTCAATCTGCTTCAATGGATGTAAATCGACGATATCTTACCAAGATATTGCAAACTCACTCAAATATATAAGAATTGATGAGATTCGACTTCAAATTAGGAAGATAGACTTTGAAAATTTTCAATCAACACAAAGTGACAATCGACCTCATTGGGCTTCAATGGATGTAAATCGACGATATCTGACCAAGATGTTGCAAACTCACTCAAATATATAAGAATTGATGAGATTCGACTTCAAATTAGGAAGATAGACTTTGAAAATTTTCTATCAACACAAAGTGACAATCAACCTCAATCTGCTTCAATGGATGTAAATCGACGATATCTGACCAAGATGTTGCAATCTCACTCAAATATATAAGAATTGATGAGATTCGACTTCAAATTAGGAAGATAGACTTTGAAAATTTTCAATCAACACACAGTGACAATCGACCTCAATGGGCTTCAATGAATGTAAATCGACGATATCTGACCAAGATGTTGCAAACTCACTCACATATATAAGAATTTATGATATTCGACTCCAAATTGGGAAGATAGACTTTGAAAATTTCCAATCAACACAAAGTGACAATCGACCTCAATGGGCTTCAATGGATGTAAATCGACGATATCTGACCAAGATGTTGCAAACTCACTCAAATATATAAGCATTGATGAGATTCGACTTCAAATTAGGAAGATAGACTTTGAAAATTTTCAATCAACACAAAGTGACAATCGACCTCAATGGGCTTCAATGGATGTAAATCGACGATATCTGACCAAGATGTTCCAAACTCACTCAAATATATAAGAATTTATGATTTTCGACTCCAAATTAGGAAGATAGACTTTGAAAATTTTCAATCAACACACAGTGACAATCGACCTCAATCTGCTTCAATGGATGTAAATCGACGATATCTTACCAAGATATTGCAAACTCACTCAAACATATAAGAATTGATGAGATTCGACTTCAAATTAGGAAGATAGACTTTGAAAATTTTCAATCAACACAAAGTGACAATCGACCTCATTGGGCTTCAATGGATGTAAATCGACGATATCTGACAAGGATGTTGCAAACTCACTCAAATATATAAGAATTGATGAGATTCGACTTCAAATTAGGAAGATAGACTTTGAAAATTTTCTATCAACACAAAGTGACAATCAACCTCAATCTGCTTCAATGGATGTAAATCGACGATATCTGACCAAGATGTTGCAATCTCACTCAAATATATAAGAATTGATGAGATTCGACTTCAAATTAGGAAGATAGACTTTGAAAATTTTCAATCAACACACAGTGACAATCGACCTCAATGGGCTTCAATGAATGTAAATCGACGATATCTGACCAAGATGTTGCAAACTCACTCACATATATAAGAATTTATGATATTCGACTCCAAATTGGGAAGATAGACTTTGAAAATTTCCAATCAACACAAAGTGACAATCGACCTCAATGGGCTTCAATGGATGTAAATCGACGATATCTGACCAAGATGTCGCAAACTCACTCAAATATATAAGAATTGATGAGATTCGACTTCAAATTAGGAAGATAGACTTTGAAAATTTTCAATCAACACAAAGTGACAATCGACCTCAATGGGCTTCAATGGATGTAAATCGACGATATCTGACCAAGATGTCGCAAACTCACTCAAATATATAAGAATTGATGAGATTCGACTTCAAATTAGGAAGATAGACTTTGAAAATTTTCAATCAACACAAAGTGACAATCGACCTCAATCTGCTTCAATGGATGTTAATCGACGATATCTGACCAAGATGTTGCGAACTCACTCCAATGTATAAGAATTTATGATATTCGACTCCAAATTAGGAAGATAGACTTTGAAAATTTTCAATCAACACAAAGTGATAATCGACCTCAATCTGCTTCAATGGATGTAAATCGACGATATCTGACCAAGATGTTCCAAACTCACTCAAATATATAAGAATTTATGATTTTCGACTCCAAATTAGGAAGATAGACTTTGAAAATTTTCAATCAACACAAAGTGACAATCGACCTCAATCTGCTTCAATGGATGTAAATCGACGATATCTTACCAAGATATCGCAAACTCACTCAAATATATAAGCATTGATGAGATTCGACTTCAAATTAGGAAGATAGACTTTGAAAATTTTCAATCAACACAAAGTGACAATCGACCTCATTGGGCTTCAATGGATGTAAATCGACGATATCTGACCAAGATGTTGCAAACTCACTCAAATATATAAGAATTGATGAGATTCGACTTCAAATTAGGAAGATAGACTTTGAAAATTTTCTATCAACACAAAGTGACAATCAACCTCAATCTGCTTCAATGGATGTAAATCGACGATATCTGACCAAGATGTTGCAATCTCACTCAAATATATAAGAATTGATGAGATTCGACTTCAAATTAGGAAGATAGACTTTGAAAATTTTCAATCAACACACAGTGACAATCGACCTCAATGGGCTTCAATGAATGTAAATCGACGATATCTGACCAAGATGTTGCAAACTCACTCACATATATAAGAATTTATGATATTCGACTCCAAATTGGGAAGATAGACTTTGAAAATTTCCAATCAACACAAAGTGACAATCGACCTCAATGGGCTTCAATGGATGTAAATCGACGATATCTGACCAAGATGTTGCAAACTCACTCAAATATATAAGCATTGATGAGATTCGACTTCAAATTAGGAAGATAGACTTTGAAAATTTTCAATCAACACAAAGTGACAATCGACCTCAATGGGCTTCAATGGATGTAAATCGACGATATCTGACCAAGATGTTCCAAACTCACTCAAATATATAAGAATTTATGATTTTCGACTCCAAATTAGGAAGATAGACTTTGAAAATTTTCAATCAACACACAGTGACAATCGACCTCAATCTGCTTCAATGGATGTAAATCGACGATATCTTACCAAGATATTGCAAACTCACTCAAACATATAAGAATTGATGAGATTCGACTTCAAATTAGGAAGATAGACTTTGAAAATTTTCAATCAACACAAAGTGACAATCGACCTCATTGGGCTTCAATGGATGTAAATCGACGATATCTGACAAGGATGTTGAAAACTTACTCAAATATATAAGAATTGATGAGATTCGACTTCAAATTAGGAAGATAGACTTTGAAAATGTTCAATCAACACAAAGTGACAATCGACCTCAATCTGCTGCAATGGATGTAAATCGACGATATCTTACCAAGGTATTGCAAACTCACTCAAATATATAAGAATTGATGAGATTCGACTTCAAATTAGGAAGATAGACTTTGAAAATTTTCAATCAACACAAAGTGACAATCGACCTCATTGGGCTTCAATGGATGTAAATCGACGATATCTGACCAAGATGTTACAAACTCACTCAAATATATAAGAATTGATGAGAATCGACTACAAATTAGGAAGATAGACTTTGAAAATTTTCAATCAACACAAAGTGACAATCGACCTCAATGGGCTTCCATGGATGTAAATCGACGATATCATTCGAAGTTAAATGCGAACTCACTCAAATATATAAGAATTTATGATATTCGACTCCAAATTAGGAAGATAGACTTTGAAAATTTTCAATCAACACAAAGTGACAATCGACCTCAATCTGCTTCAATGGATGTAAATCGACGATATCTTACCAAGATATTGGAATCTCACTTAAATATAGAAGAATTGATGATATTCGACTTCAAATTAGGAAGATAGACTTTGAAAATTTTCAATCAACACAAAGTGACAATCGACCTCATCGGGCATCAATGGATGTAAATCGACGAAATCTGACCAAGATGTTGCAAACTCACTCAAATATATAAGAATTGATGAGAATCGACTACAAATTAGGAAGATAGACTTTGAAAATGTTCAATCAACACAAAGTGACAATCGACCTCAATCTGCTTCAATGGATGTAAATCGACGATATCTTACCAAGATATTGCAAACTCACTCAAATATATAAGAATTGATGAGATTCGACTTCAAATTAGGAAGATAGACTTTGAAAATTTTCAATCAACACAAAGTGACAATCGACCTCATTGGGCTTCAATGGATGTAAATCGACGATATCTGACCAAGATGTTGCAAACTCACTCAAATATATAAGAATTGATGAGATTCGACTTCAAATTAGGAAGATAGACTTTGAAAATTTTCTATCAACACAAAGTGACAATCAACCTCAATCTGCTTCAATGGATGTAAATCGACGATATCTGACCAAGATGTTGCAATCTCACTCAAATATATAAGAATTGATGAGATTCGACTTCAAATTAGGAAGATAGACTTTGAAAATTTTCAATCAACACACAGTGACAATCGACCTCAATGGGCTTCAATGAATGTAAATCGACGATATCTGACCAAGATGTTGCAAACTCACTCACATATATAAGAATTTATGATATTCGACTCCAAATTGGGAAGATAGACTTTGAAAATTTCCAATCAACACAAAGTGACAATCGACCTCAATGGGCTTCAATGGATGTAAATCGACGATATCTGACCAAGATGTTGCAAACTCACTCAAATATATAAGCATTGATGAGATTCGACTTCAAATTAGGAAGATAGACTTTGAAAATTTTCAATCAACACAAAGTGACAATCGACCTCAATGGGCTTCAATGGATGTAAATCGACGATATCTGACCAAGATGTTCCAAACTCACTCAAATATATAAGAATTTATGATTTTCGACTCCAAATTAGGAAGATAGACTTTGAAAATTTTCAATCAACACACAGTGACAATCGACCTCAATCTGCTTCAATGGATGTAAATCGACGATATCTTACCAAGATATTGCAAACTCACTCAAACATATAAGAATTGATGAGATTCGACTTCAAATTAGGAAGATAGACTTTGAAAATTTTCAATCAACACAAAGTGACAATCGACCTCATTGGGCTTCAATGGATGTAAATCGACGATATCTGACAAGGATGTTGCAAACTCACTCAAATATATAAGAATTGATGAGATTCGACTTCAAATTAGGAAGATAGACTTTGAAAATTTTCTATCAACACAAAGTGACAATCAACCTCAATCTGCTTCAATGGATGTAAATCGACGATATCTGACCAAGATGTTGCAATCTCACTCAAATATATAAGAATTGATGAGATTCGACTTCAAATTAGGAAGATAGACTTTGAAAATTTTCAATCAACACACAGTGACAATCGACCTCAATGGGCTTCAATGAATGTAAATCGACGATATCTGACCAAGATGTTGCAAACTCACTCACATATATAAGAATTTATGATATTCGACTCCAAATTGGGAAGATAGACTTTGAAAATTTCCAATCAACACAAAGTGACAATCGACCTCAATGGGCTTCAATGGATGTAAATCGACGATATCTGACCAAGATGTCGCAAACTCACTCAAATATATAAGAATTGATGAGATTCGACTTCAAATTAGGAAGATAGACTTTGAAAATTTTCAATCAACACAAAGTGACAATCGACCTCAATGGGCTTCAATGGATGTAAATCGACGATATCTGACCAAGATGTCGCAAACTCACTCAAATATATAAGAATTGATGAGATTCGACTTCAAATTAGGAAGATAGACTTTGAAAATTTTCAATCAACACAAAGTGACAATCGACCTCAATCTGCTTCAATGGATGTTAATCGACGATATCTGACCAAGATGTTGCGAACTCACTCCAATGTATAAGAATTTATGATATTCGACTCCAAATTAGGAAGATAGACTTTGAAAATTTTCAATCAACACAAAGTGATAATCGACCTCAATCTGCTTCAATGGATGTAAATCGACGATATCTGACCAAGATGTTCCAAACTCACTCAAATATATAAGAATTTATGATTTTCGACTCCAAATTAGGAAGATAGACTTTGAAAATTTTCAATCAACACAAAGTGACAATCGACCTCAATCTGCTTCAATGGATGTAAATCGACGATATCTTACCAAGATATCGCAAACTCACTCAAATATATAAGCATTGATGAGATTCGACTTCAAATTAGGAAGATAGACTTTGAAAATTTTCAATCAACACAAAGTGACAATCGACCTCAATGGGCTTCAATGGATGTAAATCGACGATATCTGACCAAGATGTTGCAAACTCACTCAAATATATACGAATTTATGATATTCGACTCCAAATTAGGAAGATAGACTTTAAAAATTTTCGATCAACACAAAGTGACAATCGACCTCAATGGGCTTCAATGGATGTAAATCGACGATATCTGACCTAGATGTTGCAAACTCACTCAAAGATATAAGAATTTATGATATTCGACTCCAAATTAGGAAGATAGACTTTGAAAATTTTCAATCAACACAAAGTGACAATCGACCTCAATCTGCTTCAATGGATGTAAATCGACGATATCTTACCAAGATATCGCAAACTCACTCAAATATATAAGCATTGATGAGATTCGACTTCAAATTAGGAAGATAGACTTTGAAAATTTTCGATCAACACAAAGTGACAATCGACCTCAATGGGCTTCAATGGATGTAAATCGACGATATCTGACCAAGATGTCGCAAACTCACTCAAATATATAAGAATTGATGAGATTCGACTTCAAATTAGGAAGATAGACTTTGAAAATTTTCAATCAACACAAAGTGACAATCGACCTCAATGGGCTTCAATGGATGTAAATCGACGATATCTGACCAAGATGTTGCAAACTCACTCAAATATATACGAATTTATGATATTCGACTCCAAATTAGGAAGATAGACTTTAAAAATTTTCGATCAACACAAAGTGACAATCGACCTCAATGGGCTTCAATGGATGTAAATCGACGATATCTGACCTAGATGTTGCAAACTCACTCAAAGATATAAGAATTTATGATATTCGACTCCAAATTAGGAAGATAGACTTTGAAAATTTTCAATCAACACAAAGTGACAATCGACCTCAATCTGCTTCAATGGATGTAAATCGACGATATCTTACCAAGATATCGCAAACTCACTCAAATATATAAGCATTGATGAGATTCGACTTCAAATTAGGAAGATAGACTTTGAAAATTTTCAATCAACACAAAGTGACAATCGACCTCAATGGGCTTCAATGGATGTAAATCGACGATATCTGACCAAGATGTCGCAAACTCACTCAAATATATAAGAATTGATGAGATTCGACTTCAAATTAGGAAGATAGACTTTGAAAATTTTCAATCAACACAAAGTGACAATCGACCTCAATCTGCTTCAATGGATGTAAATCGACGATATGTGACCAAGATGTTGCAAACTCACTCAAATATATAAGAATTTATGATAATCGACTCCAAATTAGGAAGATAGACTTTAAAAATTTTCGATCAACACAAAGTGACAATCGACCTCAATGGGCTTCAACGGATGTAAATCGACGATATCTGACCAAGATGTTCCAAACTCACTCAAATATATAAGAATTGATGAGACTCGACTTCAACTTTGGAAGATAGACTTTGAAAATTTTCAATCAACACAAAGTGACAATCGAACTCAATGAGCTTCCATGGATGTAAATCGACGATATCTGTCGAAGTTAAATGCGAACTCACTCAAATATATAAGAATTTATGATATTCGACTCCAAATTAGGAAGATAGACTTTGAAAATTCTCAATCAACACAAAGTGACAATCGACCTCAATCTGCTTCAATGGATGTAAATCGACGATATCTCACCAAGATATTGGAAACTCACTTAAATATATAAGAATTGATGAGATTCGACTTCAAATTAGGAAGATAGACTTTGAAAATTTTCAATCAACACAAAGTGACAATCGACCTCATTGGGCTTCAATGGATGTAAATCGACGATATCTGACCAAGATGTTGCAATCTCACTCAAATATATAAGAATTGATGAGAATCGACTACAAATTGGGAAGATAGACTTTGAAAATGTTCAATCAACACAAAGTGACAATCGACCTCAATGTACTTCAATGGATGTAAATCGACGATATCTTACCAAGATATTGCAAACTCACTCAAATATATAAGAATTGATGAGATTCGACTTCAAATTAGAAAGATAGACTTTGAAAATTTTCAATCAACACAAAGTGACAATCGACCTCATTGTGCTTCAATGGATGTAAATCGACGATATCTGACCAAGATGTTGCAATCTCACTCAAATATATAAGAATTGATGAGAATCGACTACAAATTGGGAAGATAGACTTTGAAAATTTTCAATCAACACAAAGTGACAATCGACCTCAATGGGCTTCAATGGATGTAAATCGACGATATCTGACCAAGATGTTGCAAACTCACTCAAATATATAAGCATTGATGAGATTCGACTTCAAATTAGGAAGATAGACTTTAAAAATTTTCAATCAATACAAAGTGACAATCGACCTCAATCGGCTTCAATGGATGTAAATCGACGATATCTGACCAAGATGTTGCAAACTCACTCAAATATATAAGAATTTATGATATTCGACTCCAAATTAGGAAAATAGACTTTGAAAATTTTCAATCAACACAAAGTGACAATCGAACTCAATCTGCTTCAATGGATGTAAATCGACGATATCTGACCAAGATGTTCCAAACTCACTCAAATATATAAGAATTTATGATATTCGACTCCAAATTAGGAAGAAAGACTTTAGAAATTTTCAATCAACACAAAGTGACAATCGACCTCACTGGGCTTCAATGGATGTAAAACGACGATATCTAACCAAGATGTTGCAAACTCACTCAAATATATAAGAATTGATGAGACTCGCTTTCACCTTAGGAAGATAGACTTTGGAAATTTTCAATCAACACAACGTGACAATCGACCTCAATGGGCTTCAATTGATGTAAATCGACGATATCTGACCACCAAGATGTTGCAAACTCACTCAAATATATAAAAATTTATGATAACTCACTCAAATATATAAGAATTTATGATATTCGACTCCAAATTACGAAAATAGTCTTTGAAAATTTTCAATCAACAGAAAGTGACAATCGACCTCAATCTTCTTCAATGGATGTAAATCGACGATATCTGACCAAGATGTTCCAAACTCACTCGAATATATAAGAATTTATGATATTCGACTCCAAATTAGGAAGATAGACTTTAAAAATTTTCAATCAACACAAAGTGACAATCGACCTCACTGGGCTTCAATGGATGTAAATAGACGATATCTTACCAAGATGTTGCAAACTCACTCAAATATATAAGAATTGATGAGACTCGACTTCACCTTAGGAAGATAGAATTTGGAAATTTTCAATCAACACAACGTGACAATCGACCTCAATGGGCTTCAATCGATGTAAATCGACGATATCTGACCAAGATGTTGCAAACTCACTCAAATATTTAAGAATTTATGATATTCGACACCAAATTAGGAAGATAGACTTTAAAAATTTTCGATCAACACAAAGTGACAATCGACCTCAATGGGCTTCAACGGATGTAAATCGACGATATCTGACCAAGATGTTGCAAACTCACTCAAATATATAAGAATTTATGATATTCGACTCCAAATTAGGAAGATAGACTTTAAAAATTTTCAATCAACACAAAGTGACAATCGACCTCACTGGGCTTCAATGGATGTAAAACGACGATATCTGACCAAGATATAGCAAACTCACTCAAATATATAAGAATTTATGATAATCGACTCCAAATTAGGAAGATAGACTTTAAAAATTTTCGATCAACACAAAGTGACAATCGACCTCAATGGGCTTCAACGGATGTAAATCGACGATATCTGACCAAGATGTTCCAAACTCACTCAAATATATAAGAATTGATGAGACTCGACTTCAACTTTGGAAGATAGACTTTGAAAATTTTCAATCAACACAAAGTGACAATCGAACTCAATGAGCTTCCATGGATGTAAATCGACGATATCTGTCGAAGTTAAATGCGAACTCACTCAAATATATAAGAATTTATGATATTCGACTCCAAATTAGGAAGATAGACTTTGAAAATTCTCAATCAACACAAAGTGACAATCGACCTCAATCTGCTTCAATGGATGTAAATCGACGATATCTCACCAAGATATTGGAAACTCACTTAAATATATAAGAATTGATGAGATTCGACTTCAAATTAGGAAGATAGACTTTGAAAATTTTCAATCAACACAAAGTGACAATCGACCTCATTGGGCTTCAATGGATGTAAATCGACGATATCTGACCAAGATGTTGCAATCTCACTCAAATATATAAGAATTGATGAGAATCGACTACAAATTGGGAAGATAGACTTTGAAAATGTTCAATCAACACAAAGTGACAATCGACCTCAATGTACTTCAATGGATGTAAATCGACGATATCTTACCAAGATATTGCAAACTCACTCAAATATATAAGAATTGATGAGATTCGACTTCAAATTAGAAAGATAGACTTTGAAAATTTTCAATCAACACAAAGTGACAATCGACCTCATTGTGCTTCAATGGATGTAAATCGACGATATCTGACCAAGATGTTGCAATCTCACTCAAATATATAAGAATTGATGAGAATCGACTACAAATTGGGAAGATAGACTTTGAAAATTTTCAATCAACACAAAGTGACAATCGACCTCAATGGGCTTCAATGGATGTAAATCGACGATATCTGACCAAGATGTTGCAATCTCACTCAAATATATAAGAATTGATGAGACTCGACTTCACCTTAGGAAGATAGACTTTGGAAATTTTCAATCAACACAACGTGACAATCGACCTCAATGGGCTTCAATCGATGTAAATCGACGATATCTGACCAAGATGTTGCAAACTCACTCAAATATTTAAGAATTTATGATATTCGACACCAAATTAGGAAGATAGACTTTGAAAATTTTCAATGAACACGGAGTGACAATCGACCTCAATGGGCTTCAATGGATGTAAATCGACGATATCTGACCAAGATGTTGCAAACTCACTCTAATATATAAGAATTTATGATATTCGACTCCAAATTACGAAAATAGACTTTGAAAATTTTCAATCAACACAAAGTGACAATCGACCTCAATCTGCTTCAATGGATGTAAATCGACGATATCTGACCAAGATGTTGCAAACTCACTCAAATATATAAGAATTTATGATATTCGACTCCAAATTAGGAAGATAGACTTTAAAAATTTTCAATCAACACAAAGTGACAATCGACCTCACTGGGCTTCAATGGATGTAAAACGACGATATCTGACCAAGATATAGCAAACTCACTCAAATATATAAGAATTTATGATATTCGACTCCAAATTAGGAAGATAGACTTTGAAACTTTTCAATCAACACAACGTGACAATCGACCTCAATGGGCTTCAATTGATGTAAATCGACGATATCTGACCAAGATGTTGCGAACTCCCTCAAATATATAAGAATTTATGATATTCGACTCCAAATTAGGAAGATAGACTTTGAAAATTTTCAATGAACACAAAGTGACAATCGACCTCAATGGGCTTCAATGGATGTAAATCGACGATATCTGACCAAGATGTAGCAAACTCACTCAAATATATAAGATTTTATGATATTCGACTCCAAATTAGGAAAATAGACTTTGAAAATTTTCAATCAACACAAAGTGACAATCGACCTCAATGGGCTTCAATGGATGTAAATCGACGATATCTGTCGAAGTCAAATGCGAACTCACTCAAATATATAAGAATTGATGAGACTCGACTTCAACTTAGGCAGATAGACTCTAAAAATTTTCAATCAATACAAAGTGACAATCGACCTCAATCGGCTTCAATGGATATAAATCGA
Source organism: Diorhabda elongata (assembly GCA_026230145.1). Classification (NCBI taxonomy): domain Eukaryota; kingdom Metazoa; phylum Arthropoda; class Insecta; order Coleoptera; family Chrysomelidae; genus Diorhabda; species Diorhabda elongata. Next base: position 77,542 of record JAOVVJ010000019.1, read on the forward strand.
CGATATCTGACCAAGATGTTGCAAACTCACTCAAATATATAAGAATTTATGATATTCGACTCCAAATTAGGAAAATAGACTTTGAAAATTTTCAATCAACACAAAGTGACAATCGACCTCAATCTGCTTCAATGGATGTAAATCGACGATATCTGACCAAGATGTTCCAAACTCACTCAAATATATAAGAATTTATGATATTCGACTCCAAATTAGGAAGAAAGACTTTAAAAATTTTCAATCAACACAAAGTGACAATCGACCTCAATGGGCTTCAATGGATGTAAAACGACGATATCTGACCAAGATGTTGCAAACTCACTCAAATATATAAGAATTGATGAGACTCGACTTCACCTTAGGAAGATAGACTTTGGAAATTTTCAATCAACACAACGTGACAATCGACCTCAATGGGCTTCACTTGATGTAAATCGACGATATCTGACCAAGATGTTGCAAACTCACTCGAATATATAAAAATTTATGATATTCGACTCCAAATTAGAAAGATAGACTTTGAAAATTTTCAATGAACACAAAGTGACAATTGACCTCAATGGGCTTCAATGGATGTAAATCGACGATATCTGACCAAGATGTTCCAAACTCACTCAAATATATAAGAATTTATGATATTCGACTCCAAATTAGGAAAATAGACTTTGAAAATTTTCAATCAACACAAAGTGACAATCAACCTCAATCTGCTTCAATGGATGTGAATCGACGATATCTGACCAAGATGTTCCAAACTCACTCAAATATTTAAGAATTTATGATATTCGACTCCAAATTAGGAAGATAGACTTTAAAAATTTTCAATCAACACAAAGTGACAATCGACCTCACTGGGCTTCAATGGATGTAAAACGACGATATCTGACCAAGATGTTGCAAACTCACTCAAATATATAAGAATTTATGATATTCGACTCCAAAATAGGAAGATAGACTTTGAAAATTTTCAATGAACACAAAGTGACAATCGACCTCAATGGGCTTCAATGGATGTAAATCGACGATATCTGACCAAGATAATGCAAACTCACTCAAATATATAAGAATTTATGATATTCGACTCCAAATTAGGAAAATAGACTTTAAAAATTTTCAATCAACACAAAGTGACAATCGACCTCACTGGGCTTCAATGGATGTAAAACGACGATATCTGACCAAGATGTTGCAAACTCACTCAAATATATAAGAGTTGATGAGACTCGACTACACCTTAGGAAGATAGACTTTGGAAATTATCAATCAACACAACGTGACAATCGACCTCAATGGGCTTCAATTGATGTAAATCGACGATATCTGACAAAGATGTTGCAAACTCACTCAAATATATAAGAATTTATGATATTCGACTCCAAATTAGGAAGATAGACTTTGAAAATTTTCAATGAACACGAAGTGACAATCGACCTCAATGGGCTTCAATGGATGTTAATCGACGATATCTGACCAAGATGTTGCAAACTCACTCAAATATATAAAAATTGATGAGAATCGACTTCAAATTAGGAAAATAGACTTTGAAAATTTTCAATCAACACAACGTGACAATCGACCTCAATCTGCTTCAATGGATGTAAATCGACGATATCTGACCAAGATGTTGCAAACTCACTCAAATATATAAGAATTGATGAGACTCGACTTCACCTTAGGAAGATAGACTTTGGAAATTTTCAATCAACACAACGTGACAATCGACCTCAATCTGCTTCAATGGATGTAAATCGACGATATCTGACCAAGATATAGCAAACTCACTCAAATATATAAGAATTTATGATATTCGACTCCAAATTAGGAAGATAGACTTTGAAACTTTTCAATCAACACAACGTGACAATCGACCTCAATGGGCTTCAATTGATGTAAATCGACGATATCTGACCAAGATGTTGCGAACTCCCTCAAATATATAAGAATTTATGATATTCGACTCCAAATTAGGAAGATAGACTTTGAAAATTTTCAATGAACACAAAGTGACAATCGACCTCAATGGGCTTCAATGGATGTAAATCGACGATATCTGACCAAGATGTTGCAAACTCACTCAAATATATAAGATTTTATGATATTCGACTCCAAATTAGGAAAATAGACTTTGAAAATTTTCAATGAACACAAAGTGACAATCGACCTCAATGGGCTTCAATGGATGTAAATCGACGATATCTGACCATGATGTTGCAAACTCACTCAAATATATAAGAATTTATGATATTCGACTCCAAATTAGGAAAATAGACTTTGAAAATTTTCAATGAACACAAAGTGACAATCGACCTCAATGGGCTTCAATGGATGTAAATCGACGATATCTGACCATGATGTTGCAAACTCACTCAAATATATAAGAATTTATGATATTCGACTCCAAATTAGGAAAATAGACTCTAAAAATTTTCAATCAATACAAAGTGACAATCGACCTCAATCGGCTTCAATGGATGTAAATCGAAGATATCTGACCAAGATGTTGCAAACTCACTCAAATATATAAGAATTTATGATATTCGACTCCAAATTAGGAAAATAGACTTTGAAAATTTTCAATCAACACAAAGTGACAATCGACCTTAATATGCTTTAATGGATGTAAATCGACGATATCTGACCAAGATGTTCCAAACTCACTCAAATATATAAGAATTTATGATATTCGACTCCAAATTAGGAAGAAAGACTTTAAAAATTTTCAATCAACACAAAGTGACAATCGACCTCAATGGGCTTCAATGGATGTAAAACGACGATATCTGACCAAGATGTTGCAAACTCACTCGAATATATAAGAATTGATGAGACTCGACTTCACCTTAGGAAGATAGACTTTGGAAATTTTCAATCAACACAACGTGACAATCGACCTCAATGGGCTTCAATTGATGTAAATCGACGATATCTGACCAAGATGTTGCAAACTCACTCGAATATTTAAAAATTTATAATATTCGACTCCAAATTAGAAAGATAGACTTTGAAAATTTTCAATGAACACAAAGTGACAATTGACCTCAATGGGCTTCAATGGATGTAAATCGACGATATCTGACCAAGATGTTCCAAACTCACTCAAATATATAAGAATTTATGATATTCGACTCCAAATTAGGAAAATAGACTTTGAAAATTTTCAATCAACACAAAGTGACAATCAACCTCAATCTGCTTCAATGGATGTGAATCGACGATATCTGACCAAGATGTTCCAAACTCACTCAAATATATAAGAATTTATGATATTCGACTCCAAATTAGGAAGATAGACTTTAAAAATTTTCAATCAACACAAAGTGACAATCGACCTCACTGGGCTTCAATGGATGTAAAACGACGATATCTGACCAAGATGTTGCAAACTCACTCAAATATATAAGAATTTATGATATTCGACTCCAAAATAGGAAGATAGACTTTGAAAATTTTCAATGAACACAAAGTGACAATCGACCTCAATGGGCTTCAATGGATGTAAATCGACGATATCTGACCAAGATAATGCAAACTCACTCAAATATATAAGAATTTATGATATTCGACTCCAAATTAGGAAAATGGACTTTGAAAATTTTCAATCAACACAAAGTGACAATCGACCTCACTGGGCTTCAATGGATGTAAAACGACGATATCTGACCAAGATGTTGCAAACTCACTCAAATATATAAGAATTTATGATATTCGACTCCAAATTAGGAAGATAGACTTTGAAAATTTTCAATGAACACGAAGTGACAATCGACCTCAATGGGCTTCAATGGATGTTAATCGACGATATCTGACCAAGATGTTGCAAACTCACTCAAATATATAAAAATTGATGAGAATCGACTTCAAATTAGGAAAATAGACTTTGAAAATTTTCAATCAACACAACGTGACAATCGACCTCAATCTGCTTCAATGGATGTAAATCGACGATATCTGACCAAGATGTTGCAAACTCACTCAAATATATAAGAATTGATGAGACTCGACTTCACCTTAGGAAGATAGACTTTGGAAATTTTCAATCAACACAACGTGACAATCGACCTCAATCTGCTTCAATGGATGTAAATCGACGATATCTGACCAAGATATAGCAAACTCACTCAAATATATAAGAATTTATGATATTCGACTCCAAATTAGGAAGATAGACTTTGAAACTTTTCAATCAACACAACGTGACAATCGACCTCAATGGGCTTCAATTGATGTAAATCGACGATATCTGACCAAGATGTTGCGAACTCCCTCAAATATATAAGAATTTATGATATTCGACTCCAAATTAGGAAGATAGACTTTGAAAATTTTCAATGAACACAAAGTGACAATCGACCTCAATGGGCTTCAATGGATGTAAATCGACGATATCTGACCAAGATGTTGCAAACTCACTCAAATATATAAGATTTTATGATATTCGACTCCAAATTAGGAAAATAGACTTTGAAAATTTTCAATGAACACAAAGTGACAATCGACCTCAATGGGCTTCAATGGATGTAAATCGACGATATCTGACCATGATGTTGCAAACTCACTCAAATATATAAGAATTTATGATATTCGACTCCAAATTAGGAAAATAGACTTTGAAAATTTTCAATGAACACAAAGTGACAATCGACCTCAATGGGCTTCAATGGATGTAAATCGACGATATCTGACCATGATGTTGCAAACTCACTCAAATATATAAGAATTTATGATATTCGACTCCAAATTAGGAAAATAGACTCTAAAAATTTCCAATCAATACAAAGTGACAATCGACCTCAATCGGCTTCAATGGATGTAAATCGAAGATATCTGACCAAGATGTTGCAAACTCACTCAAATATATAAGAATTTATGATATTCGACTCCAAATTAGGAAAATAGACTTTGAAAATTTTCAATCAACACAAAGTGACAATCGATCTCAATCTGCTTCAATGGATGTAAATCGACGATATCTGACCAAGATGTTCCAAACTCACTCAAATATATAAGAATTTATGATATTCGACTCCAAATTAGGAAGAAAGACTTTAAAAATTTTCAATCAACACAAAGTGACAATCGACCTCAATGGGCTTCAATGGATGTAAAACGACGATATCTGACCAAGATGTTGCAAACTCACTCGAATATATAAGAATTGATGAGACTCGACTTCACCTTAGGAAGATAGACTTTGGAAATTTTCAATCAACACAACGTGACAATCGACCTCAATGGGCTTCAATTGATGTAAATCGACGATATCTGACCAAGATGTTGCAAACTCACTCGAATATTTAAAAATTTATAATATTCGACTCCAAATTAGAAAGATAGACTTTGAAAATTTTCAATGAACACAAAGTGACAATTGACCTCAATGGGCTTCAATGGATGTAAATCGACGATATCTGACCAAGATGTTCCAAACTCACTCAAATATATAAGAATTTATGATATTCGACTCCAAATTAGGAAAATAGACTTTGAAAATTTTCAATCAACACAAAGTGACAATCAACCTCAATCTGCTTCAATGGATGTGAATCGACGATATCTGACCAAGATGTTCCAAACTCACTCAAATATATAAGAATTTATGATATTCGACTCCAAATTAGGAAGATAGACTTTAAAAATTTTCAATCAACACAAAGTGACAATCGACCTCACTGGGCTTCAATGGATGTAAAACGACGATATCTGACCAAGATGTTGCAATCTCACTCAAATATATAAGATTTTATGATATTCGACTCCAAATTAGGAAAATAGACTTTGGAAATTTTCAATCAACACAACGTGACAATCGACCTCAATCTGCTTCAATGGATGTAAATCGACGATATCTGACCATGATGTTGCAAACTCACTCAAATATATAAGAATTTATGATATTCGACTCCAAATTAGGAAAATAGACTCTAAAAATTTTCAATCAATACAAAGTGACAATCGACCTCAATCGGCTTCAATGGATGTAAATCGAAGATATCTGACCAAGATGTTGCAAACTCACTCAAATATATAAGAATTTATGATATTCGACTCCAAATTAGGAAAATAGACTTTGAAAATTTTCAATCAACACAAAGTGACAATCGACCTTAATATGCTTTAATGGATGTAAATCGACGATATCTGACCAAGATGTTCCAAACTCACTCAAATATATAAGAATTTATGATATTCGACTCCAAATTAGGAAGAAAGACTTTAAAAATTTTCAATCAACACAAAGTGACAATCGACCTCAATGGGCTTCAATGGATGTAAAACGACGATATCTGACCAAGATGTTGCAAACTCACTCGAATATATAAGAATTGATGAGACTCGACTTCACCTTAGGAAGATAGACTTTGGAAATTTTCAATCAACACAACGTGACAATCGACCTCAATGGGCTTCAATTGATGTAAATCGACGATATCTGACCAAGATGTTGCAAACTCACTCGAATATTTAAAAATTTATAATATTCGACTCCAAATTAGAAAGATAGACTTTGAAAATTTTCAATGAACACAAAGTGACAATTGACCTCAATGGGCTTCAATGGATGTAAATCGACGATATCTGACCAAGATGTTCCAAACTCACTCAAATATATAAGAATTTATGATATTCGACTCCAAATTAGGAAAATAGACTTTGAAAATTTTCAATCAACACAAAGTGACAATCAACCTCAATCTGCTTCAATGGATGTGAATCGACGATATCTGACCAAGATGTTCCAAACTCACTCAAATATATAAGAATTTATGATATTCGACTCCAAATTAGGAAGATAGACTTTAAAAATTTTCAATCAACACAAAGTGACAATCGACCTCACTGGGCTTCAATGGATGTAAAACGACGATATCTGACCAAGATGTTGCAAACTCACTCAAATATATAAGAATTTATGATATTCGACTCCAAAATAGGAAGATAGACTTTGAAAATTTTCAATGAACACAAAGTGACAATCGACCTCAATGGGCTTCAATGGATGTAAATCGACGATATCTGACCAAGATAATGCAAACTCACTCAAATATATAAGAATTTATGATATTCGACTCCAAATTAGGAAAATGGACTTTGAAAATTTTCAATCAACACAAAGTGACAATCGACCTCACTGGGCTTCAATGGATGTAAAACGACGATATCTGACCAAGATGTTGCAAACTCACTCAAATATATAAGAATTGATGAGACTCGACTTCACCTTAGGAAGATAGACTTTGGAAATTTTCAATCAACACAACGTGACAATCGACCTCAATGGGCTTCAATTGATGTAAATCGACGATATCTGACAAAGATGTTGCAAACTCACTCAAATATAAAAGAATTTATGATATTCGACTCCAAATTAGGAAGATAGACTTTGAAAATTTTCAATGAACACGAAGTGACAATCGACCTCAATGGGCTTCAATGGATGTTAATCGACGATATCTGACCAAGATGTTGCAAACTCACTCAAATATATAAAAATCTATGATATTCGACTCCAAATTAGGAAAATGGACTTTGAAAATTTTCAATCAACACAAAGTGACAATCGACCTCAATCTGCTTCAATGGATGTAAATCGACGATATCTGACCAAGATGTTGCAAACTCACTCAAATATATAAGAATTGATGAGACTCGACTTCACCTTAGGAAGATAGACTTTGGAAATTTTCAATCAACACAACGTGACAATCGACCTCAATGGGCTTCAATTGATGTAAATCGACGATATCTGACCAAGATGTTGCAAACTCATTCAAATATATAAGAATTTATGATATTCGACTCCAAATTAGGAAGATAGACTTTGAAAATTTTCAATGAACACAAATTGACAATCGACCTCAATGGGCTTCAATGGATGTAAATCGACGATATCTGACCAAGATATTGCAAACTCACTCAAATATATAAGAATTGATGATATTCGACTCCAAATTAGGAAGATAGACTTTGAAAATTTTCAATGAACACAAAGTGACAATCGACCTCAATGGGCTTCAATGGATGTAAATCGACGATATCTGACCAAGATGTTGCAAACTCACTCAAATATATAAGAATTTATGATATTCGACTCCAAATTAGGAAAATAGACTTTGAAAATTTTCAATCAACACAAAGTGACAATCGACCTCAATCTGCTTCAATGGATGTAAATCGACGATATCTGACCAAGATGTTCCAAACTCACTCAAATATATAAGAATTTATGATATTCGACTCCAAATTAGGAAGATAGACTTTGAAAATTTTCAATCAACACAAAGTGACAATCGACCTCACTGGGCTCCAATGGATGTAAAACGACGATATCTGACCAAGATGTTGCAAACTCACTCAAATATATAAGAATTGATGAGACTCGACTTCACCTTAGGAAGATAGACTATGGAAATTTTCAATCAACACAACGTGACAATCGACCTCAATGGGCTTCAATCGATGTAAATCGACGATATCTGTCCAAGATGTTGCAAACTCACTCAAATATTTAAGAATTTATGATATTCGACACCAAATTAGGAAGATAGACTTTGAAAATTTTCAATGAACACGAAGTGACAATCGATCTCAATGGGCTTCAATGGATGTAAATCGACGATATCTGACCAAGATGTTGCAAACTCACTCAAATATATAAGAATTTATATTATTCGACTCCAAATTAGGAAAATAGACTTTGAAAATTTTCAATCAACACATAGTGACAATCGACCTCAATCTGCTTCAATGGATGTAAATCGACGATATCTGACCAAGATGTTGCAAACTCACTCAAATATATAAGAATTTATGATATTCGACTTCAAATTAGGAAGAAAGACTTTAAAAATTTTCAATCAACACAAAGTGACAATCGACCTCACTGGGCTTCAATGGATGTAAAACGACGATATCTGACCAAGATGTTGCAAACTCACTCAAATATATAAGAATTGATGAGACTCGACTTCACCTTAGGAAGATATACTTTGGAAATTTTCAATCAACACAACGTGACAATCGACCTCAATGGGCTTCAATTGATGTAAATCGACGATATCTGACCAAGATGTTGCAAACTCACTCAAATATATAAAAATTTATGATATTCGACTCCAAATTAGAAAGATAGACTTTGAAAATTATCAATGAACACAAAGTGACAATCGACCTCAATGGGCTTCAATGGATGTAAATCGACGATATCTGACCAAGATGTTGCAAACTCACTCAAATATATAAGAATTTATGATATTCGACTCCAAATTAGGAAAATAGACTTTGAAAATTTTCAATCAACACAAAGTGACAATCGACCTCAATCTGCTTCAATGGATGTAAATCGACGATATCTGACCAAGATTTTGCAAACTCACTCAAATATATAAGAATTGATGAGACTCGACTTCACCTCAGGAAGATAGACTTTGGAAATTTTCAATCAACACAACGTGACAATCGACCTCAATGGGCTTCAATTGATGTAAATCGACGATATCTGACCAAGATGTTGCAAACTCACTCAAATATATAAGAATTTATGATATTCGACTCCAAATTAGGAAGATAGACTTTGAAAATTCCAATGAACACAAAGTGACAATCGACCTCAATGGGCTTCAATGGATGTAAATCGACGATATCTGACCAAGATGTTGCAAACTCACTCAAATATATAAGAATTTATGATATTCGACTGCAAATTAGGAAGATAGACTTTTAAACTTTTCAATCAACACAAAGTGACAATCGACCTCAATCTGCTTCAATGGATGTAAATCGACGATATCTGACCAAGATATTGCAAACTCATTCAAATATATAAGCATTGATGAGATTCGACTTAGAATTAGGAAGATGGACTTTGGAAATTTTCAATTAACACAAAGTGACAATCGACCTCTATCTGCTTCAATGGATGTAAATCGACGATATCTTACCATAATATTGCAAACTCACTTAAATATATTAGAATTTATGAGATTCGACTTCAAATTAGGAAGATAGACTTCGAAAATTTTCTATCAACACAAAGTGACAATCGACCTCAATGGGCTTCAATGGATGTAAATCGACGATATCTGACCAAGATGTTGCAATCTCACTCAAATATATAAGAATTGATGAAAATCGACTACAAATTAGGAAGATAGACTTTGAAAATGTTCAATCAACACAAAGTGACAATGGACCTCAATGTGCTTCAATGGATGTAAATCGACGATATCTTACCAAGATATTGGAAACTCACTCAAATATATAAGAATTGATGAGATTCGACTTCAACTTAGGAAGATAGACTTTGAAAATTTTCAATCAACACAAAGTGACAATCGACCTCATTGGGCTTCAATGGATGTAAATCGACGATATCTGTCCAAGATGTTGAAATCTCACTCAAATATATAAGAATTGATGAGAATCGACTACAAATTAGGAAGATAGACTTTGAAAATGTTCAATCAACACAAAGTGACAATCGACCTCAATGTGCTTCAATGGATGTAAATCGACGATATCTTACCAAGATATTGCAAACTCACTCAAATATATAAGAATTGATGAGATTCGACTTCAAATTAGAAAGATAGACTTTGACAATTATCAATCAACACAGAGTGACAATCGACATCAATCTGCTTCAATGGATGTAAATCGACGATATCTGACCAAGATGTTGCAAACTCACTCAAATATATAAGAATTGATGAGAATCGACTACAAATTAGGAAGATAGACTTTGAAAATTTTCAATCAACACAAATTGACAATCGACCTCAATCTGCTTCAATGGATGTAAATCGACGATATTGCAAACTCACTTAAATATATAAGAATTGATGAGATTCGACTTCAAATTAGGAAGATAGACTTTGAAAATTTTCAATCAACACAAAGTGACAATCGACCTCATTGGGCTTCAATGGATGTAAATCGACGATATCTGACAAAGATGTTGCAAACTCACTCAAATATATAAAAATTTATGATATTCGACTCCAAATTAGGAAGATAGACTTTGAAAATTTTCAATCAACACAAAGTGACAATCGATCTCAATGGGCTTCAATGGATGTAAATCGACGATATCTGACCAAGATGTTGCAAACTCACTCAAATATATAAGAATTTATATTATTCGACTCCAAATTAGGAAAATAGACTTTGAAAATTTTCAATCAACACATAGTGACAATCGACCTCAATCTGCTTCAATGGATGTAAATCGACGATATCTGACCAAGATGTTGCAAACTCACTCAAATATATAAGAATTTATGATATTCGACTTCAAATTAGGAAGAAAGACTTTAAAAATTTTCAATCAACACAAAGTGACAATCGACCTCACTGGGCTTCAATGGATGTAAAACGACGATATCTGACCAAGATGTTGCAAACTCACTCAAATATATAAGAATTGATGAGACTCGACTTCACCTTAGGAAGATAGACTTTGGAAATTTTCAATCAACACAACGTGACAATCGACCTCAATGGGCTTCAATTGATGTAAATCGACGATATCTGACCAAGATGTTGCAAACTCACTCAAATATATAAAAATTTATGATATTCGACTCCAAATTAGAAAGATAGACTTTGAAAATTATCAATGAACACAAAGTGACAATCGACCTCAATGGGCTTCAATGGATGTAAATCGACGATATCTGACCAAGATGTTGCAAACTCACTCAAATATATAAGAATTTATGATATTCGACTCCAAATTAGGAAAATAGACTTTGAAAATTTTCAATCAACACAAAGTGACAATCGACCTCAATCTGCTTCAATGGATGTAAATCGACGATATCTGACCAAGATTTTGCAAACTCACTCAAATATATAAGAATTGATGAGACTCGACTTCACCTCAGGAAGATAGACTTTGGAAATTTTCAATCAACACAACGTGACAATCGACCTCAATGGGCTTCAATTGATGTAAATCGACGATATCTGACCAAGATGTTGCAAACTCACTCAAATATATAAGAATTTATGATATTCGACTCCAAATTAGGAAGATAGACTTTGAAAATTCCAATGAACACAAAGTGACAATCGACCTCAATGGGCTTCAATGGATGTAAATCGACGATATCTGACCAAGATGTTGCAAACTCACTCAAATATATAAGAATTTATGATATTCGACTGCAAATTAGGAAGATAGACTTTTAAACTTTTCAATCAACACAAAGTGACAATCGACCTCAATCTGCTTCAATGGATGTAAATCGACGATATCTGACCAAGATATTGCAAACTCATTCAAATATATAAGCATTGATGAGATTCGACTTAGAATTAGGAAGATGGACTTTGGAAATTTTCAATTAACACAAAGTGACAATCGACCTCTATCTGCTTCAATGGATGTAAATCGACGATATCTTACCATAATATTGCAAACTCACTTAAATATATTAGAATTTATGAGATTCGACTTCAAATTAGGAAGATAGACTTCGAAAATTTTCTATCAACACAAAGTGACAATCGACCTCAATGGGCTTCAATGGATGTAAATCGACGATATCTGACCAAGATGTTGCAATCTCACTCAAATATATAAGAATTGATGAAAATCGACTACAAATTAGGAAGATAGACTTTGAAAATGTTCAATCAACACAAAGTGACAATGGACCTCAATGTGCTTCAATGGATGTAAATCGACGATATCTTACCAAGATATTGGAAACTCACTCAAATATATAAGAATTGATGAGATTCGACTTCAACTTAGGAAGATAGACTTTGAAAATTTTCAATCAACACAAAGTGACAATCGACCTCATTGGGCTTCAATGGATGTAAATCGACGATATCTGTCCAAGATGTTGAAATCTCACTCAAATATATAAGAATTGATGAGAATCGACTACAAATTAGGAAGATAGACTTTGAAAATGTTCAATCAACACAAAGTGACAATCGACCTCAATGTGCTTCAATGGATGTAAATCGACGATATCTTACCAAGATATTGCAAACTCACTCAAATATATAAGAATTGATGAGATTCGACTTCAAATTAGAAAGATAGACTTTGACAATTATCAATCAACACAGAGTGACAATCGACATCAATCTGCTTCAATGGATGTAAATCGACGATATCTGACCAAGATGTTGCAAACTCACTCAAATATATAAGAATTGATGAGAATCGACTACAAATTAGGAAGATAGACTTTGAAAATTTTCAATCAACACAAATTGACAATCGACCTCAATCTGCTTCAATGGATGTAAATCGACGATATTGCAAACTCACTTAAATATATAAGAATTGATGAGATTCGACTTCAAATTAGGAAGATAGACTTTGAAAATTTTCAATCAACACAAAGTGACAATCGACCTCATTGGGCTTCAATGGATGTAAATCGACGATATCTGACAAAGATGTTGCAAACTCACTCAAATATATAAAAATTTATGATATTCGACTCCAAATTAGGAAGATAGACTTTGAAAATTTTCAATCAACACAAAGTGACAATCGACCTCACTGGGCTTCAATGGATGTAAATCGACGATATCTTACCAAGATATCGCAAACTCACTCAAATATATAAGCATTGATGAGATTCGACTTAGAATTAGGAAGATGGACTTTGGAAATTTTCAATTAACACAAAGTGACAATCGACCTCTATCTGCTTCAATGGATGTAAATCGACGATATCTTACCATAATATTGCAAACTCACTTAAATATATTAGAATTTATGAGATTCGACTTCAAATTAGGAAGATAGACTTCGAAAATTTTCTATCAACACAAAGTGACAATCGACCTCAATGGGCTTCAATGGATGTAAATCGACGATATCTGACCAAGATGTTGCAATCTCACTCAAATATATAAGAATTGATGAAAATCGACTACAAATTAGGAAGATAGACTTTGAAAATGTTCAATCAACACAAAGTGACAATGGACCTCAATGTGCTTCAATGGATGTAAATCGACGATATCTTACCAAGATATTGGAAACTCACTCAAATATATAAGAATTGATGAGATTCGACTTCAACTTAGGAAGATAGACTTTGAAAATTTTCAATCAACACAAAGTGACAATCGACCTCATTGGGCTTCAATGGATGTAAATCGACGATATCTGTCCAAGATGTTGAAATCTCACTCAAATATATAAGAATTGATGAGAATCGACTACAAATTAGGAAGATAGACTTTGAAAATGTTCAATCAACACAAAGTGACAATCGACCTCAATGTGCTTCAATGGATGTAAATCGACGATATCTTACCAAGATATTGCAAACTCACTCAAATATATAAGAATTGATGAGATTCGACTTCAAATTAGAAAGATAGACTTTGACAATTATCAATCAACACAGAGTGACAATCGACATCAATCTGCTTCAATGGATGTAAATCGACGATATCTGACCAAGATGTTGCAAACTCACTCAAATATATAAGAATTGATGAGAATCGACTACAAATTAGGAAGATAGACTTTGAAAATTTTCAATCAACACAAATTGACAATCGACCTCAATCTGCTTCAATGGATGTAAATCGACGATATTGCAAACTCACTTAAATATATAAGAATTGATGAGATTCGACTTCAAATTAGGAAGATAGACTTTGAAAATTTTCAATCAACACAAAGTGACAATCGACCTCATTGGGCTTCAATGGATGTAAATCGACGATATCTGACAAAGATGTTGCAAACTCACTCAAATATATAAAAATTTATGATATTCGACTCCAAATTAGGAAGATAGACTTTGAAAATTTTCAATCAACACAAAGTGACAATCGACCTCACTGGGCTTCAATGGATGTAAATCGACGATATCTTACCAAGATATCGCAAACTCACTCAAATATATAAGCATTGATGAGATTCGACTTCAAATTAGGAAGATAGACTTTGAAAATTTTCAATCAACACAAAGTGATAATCGACTTCAATCTGCTTCAATGGATGTAAATCGACGATATCTGACCAAGATGTTCCAAACTCACTCAAATATATAAGAATTTATGATTTTCGACTCCAAATTAGGAAGATAGACTTTGAAAATGTTCAATCAACACAAAGTGACAATGGACCTCAATGTGCTTCAATGGATGTAAATCGACGATATCTTACCAAGATATTGGAAACTCACTTAAATATATAAGAATTGATGAGATTCGACTTCAACTTAGGAAGATAGACTTTGAAAATTTTCAATCAACACAAAGTGACAATCGACCTCATTGGGCTTCAATGGATGTAAATCGACGATATCTTACCAAGATATTGCAAACTCACTCAAATATATAAGAATTGATGAGATTCGACTTCAAATTAGAAAGATAGACTTTGAAAATTTTCAATGAACACAAAGTGACAATCGACCTCAATGGGCTTCAATTGATGTAAATCGACGATATCTGACCAAGATGTTGCAAACTCATTCAAATATATAAGAATTTATGATATTCGACTCCAAATTAGGAAGATAGACTTTGAAAATTTTCAATCAACACATAGTGACAATCGACCTCAATCTGCTTCAATGGATGTAAATCGACGATATCTGACCAAGATATTGCAAACTCACTCAAATATATAAGAATTGATGATATTCGACTCCAAATTAGGAAGATAGACTTTGAAAATTTTCAATGAACACAAAGTGACAATCGACCTCAATGGGCTTCAATGGATGTAAATCGACGATATCTGACCAAGATGTTGCAAACTCACTCAAATATATAAGAATTTATGATATTCGACTCCAAATTAGGAAAATAGACTTTGAAAATTTTCAATCAACACAAAGTGACAATCGACCTCAATCTGCTTCAATGGATGTAAATCGACGATATCTGACCAAGATGTTCCAAACTCACTCAAATATATAAGAATTTATGATATTCGACTCCAAATTAGGAAGATAGACTTTGAAAATTTTCAATCAACACAAAGTGACAATCGACCTCACTGGGCTCCAATGGATGTAAAACGACGATATCTGACCAAGATGTTGCAAACTCACTCAAATATATAAGAATTGATGAGACTCGACTTCACCTTAGGAAGATAGACTATGGAAATTTTCAATCAACACAACGTGACAATCGACCTCAATGGGCTTCAATCGATGTAAATCGACGATATCTGTCCAAGATGTTGCAAACTCACTCAAATATTTAAGAATTTATGATATTCGACACCAAATTAGGAAGATAGACTTTGAAAATTTTCAATGAACACGAAGTGACAATCGATCTCAATGGGCTTCAATGGATGTAAATCGACGATATCTGACCAAGATGTTGCAAACTCACTCAAATATATAAGAATTTATATTATTCGACTCCAAATTAGGAAAATAGACTTTGAAAATTTTCAATCAACACATAGTGACAATCGACCTCAATCTGCTTCAATGGATGTAAATCGACGATATCTGACCAAGATGTTGCAAACTCACTCAAATATATAAGAATTTATGATATTCGACTTCAAATTAGGAAGAAAGACTTTAAAAATTTTCAATCAACACAAAGTGACAATCGACCTCACTGGGCTTCAATGGATGTAAAACGACGATATCTGACCAAGATGTTGCAAACTCACTCAAATATATAAGAATTGATGAGACTCGACTTCACCTTAGGAAGATAGACTTTGGAAATTTTCAATCAACACAACGTGACAATCGACCTCAATGGGCTTCAATTGATGTAAATCGACGATATCTGACCAAGATGTTGCAAACTCACTCAAATATATAAAAATTTATGATATTCGACTCCAAATTAGAAAGATAGACTTTGAAAATTATCAATGAACACAAAGTGACAATCGACCTCAATGGGCTTCAATGGATGTAAATCGACGATATCTGACCAAGATGTTGCAAACTCACTCAAATATATAAGAATTTATGATATTCGACTCCAAATTAGGAAAATAGACTTTGAAAATTTTCAATCAACACAAAGTGACAATCGACCTCAATCTGCTTCAATGGATGTAAATCGACGATATCTGACCAAGATTTTGCAAACTCACTCAAATATATAAGAATTGATGAGACTCGACTTCACCTCAGGAAGATAGACTTTGGAAATTTTCAATCAACACAACGTGACAATCGACCTCAATGGGCTTCAATTGATGTAAATCGACGATATCTGACCAAGATGTTGCAAACTCACTCAAATATATAAGAATTTATGATATTCGACTCCAAATTAGGAAGATAGACTTTGAAAATTCCAATGAACACAAAGTGACAATCGACCTCAATGGGCTTCAATGGATGTAAATCGACGATATCTGACCAAGATGTTGCAAACTCACTCAAATATATAAGAATTTATGATATTCGACTGCAAATTAGGAAGATAGACTTTTAAACTTTTCAATCAACACAAAGTGACAATCGACCTCAATCTGCTTCAATGGATGTAAATCGACGATATCTGACCAAGATATTGCAAACTCATTCAAATATATAAGCATTGATGAGATTCGACTTAGAATTAGGAAGATGGACTTTGGAAATTTTCAATTAACACAAAGTGACAATCGACCTCTATCTGCTTCAATGGATGTAAATCGACGATATCTTACCATAATATTGCAAACTCACTTAAATATATAAGAATTTATGAGATTCGACTTCAAATTAGGAAGATAGACTTCGAAAATTTTCTATCAACACAAAGTGACAATCGACCTCAATGGGCTTCAATGGATGTAAATCGACGATATCTGACCAAGATGTTGCAATCTCACTCAAATATATAAGAATTGATGAAAATCGACTACAAATTAGGAAGATAGACTTTGAAAATGTTCAATCAACACAAAGTGACAATGGACCTCAATGTGCTTCAATGGATGTAAATCGACGATATCTTACCAAGATATTGGAAACTCACTCAAATATATAAGAATTGATGAGATTCGACTTCAACTTAGGAAGATAGACTTTGAAAATTTTCAATCAACACAAAGTGACAATCGACCTCATTGGGCTTCAATGGATGTAAATCGACGATATCTGTCCAAGATGTTGAAATCTCACTCAAATATATAAGAATTGATGAGAATCGACTACAAATTAGGAAGATAGACTTTGAAAATGTTCAATCAACACAAAGTGACAATCGACCTCAATGTGCTTCAATGGATGTAAATCGACGATATCTTACCAAGATATTGCAAACTCACTCAAATATATAAGAATTGATGAGATTCGACTTCAAATTAGAAAGATAGACTTTGACAATTATCAATCAACACAGAGTGACAATCGACATCAATCTGCTTCAATGGATGTAAATCGACGATATCTGACCAAGATGTTGCAAACTCACTCAAATATATAAGAATTGATGAGAATCGACTACAAATTAGGAAGATAGACTTTGAAAATTTTCAATCAACACAAATTGACAATCGACCTCAATCTGCTTCAATGGATGTAAATCGACGATATTGCAAACTCACTTAAATATATAAGAATTGATGAGATTCGACTTCAAATTAGGAAGATAGACTTTGAAAATTTTCAATCAACACAAAGTGACAATCGACCTCATTGGGCTTCAATGGATGTAAATCGACGATATCTGACAAAGATGTTGCAAACTCACTCAAATATATAAAAATTTATGATATTCGACTCCAAATTAGGAAGATAGACTTTGAAAATTTTCAATCAACACAAAGTGACAATCGACCTCACTGGGCTTCAATGGATGTAAATCGACGATATCTTACCAAGATATCGCAAACTCACTCAAATATATAAGCATTGATGAGATTCGACTTCAAATTAGGAAGATAGACTTTGAAAATTTTCAATCAACACAAAGTGATAATCGACTTCAATCTGCTTCAATGGATGTAAATCGACGATATCTGACCAAGATGTTCCAAACTCACTCAAATATATAAGAATTTATGATTTTCGACTCCAAATTAGGAAGATAGACTTTGAAAATGTTCAATCAACACAAAGTGACAATGGACCTCAATGTGCTTCAATGGATGTAAATCGACGATATCTTACCAAGATATTGGAAACTCACTTAAATATATAAGAATTGATGAGATTCGACTTCAACTTAGGAAGATAGACTTTGAAAATTTTCAATCAACACAAAGTGACAATCGACCTCATTGGGCTTCAATGGATGTAAATCGACGATATCTTACCAAGATATTGCAAACTCACTCAAATATATAAGAATTGATGAGATTCGACTTCAAATTAGAAAGATAGACTTTGACAATTATCAATCAACACAGAGTGACAATCGACATCAATCTGCTTCAATGGATGTAAATCGACGATATCTGACCAAGATGTTGCAATCTCACTCAAATATATAAGAATTGATGAGAATCGACTAAAAATTAGGAAGATAGACTTTGAAAATTTTCAATCAACACAAAGTGACAATCGACCTCATTGGGCTTCAATGGATGTAAATCGACGATATCTTACCAAGATATTGCAAACTCACTCAAATATATAAGAATTGATGAGATTCGACTTCAAATTAGAAAGATAGACTTTGACAATTATCAATCAACACAGAGTGACAATCGACATCAATCTGCTTCAATGGATGTAAATCGACGATATCTGACCAAGATGTTGCAATCTCACTCAAATATATAAGAATTGATGAGAATCGACTAAAAATTAGGAAGATAGACTTTGAAAATGTTCAATCAACACAAAGTGACAATCGACCTCAATGTGCTTCAATGGATGTAAATCGACGATATCTTACCAAGATATTGCAAACTCACTCGAATATATAAGAATTGATGAGATTCGACTTCAAATTAGAAAGATAGACTTTGACAATTATCAATCAACACAGAGTGACAATCGACATCAATCTGCTTCAATGGATGTAAATCGACGATATCTGACCAAGATGTTGCAAACTCACTCAAATATATAAGAATTGATGAGAATCGACTACAAATTAGGAAGATAGACTTTGAAAATTTTCAATCAACACAAATTGACAATCGACCTCAATCTGCTTCAATGGATGTAAATCGACGATATTGCAAACTCACTTAAATATATAAGAATTGATGAGATTCGACTTCAAATTAGGAAGATAGACTTTTAAACTTTTCAATCAACACAAAGTGACAATCGCCCTCAATCTGCTTCAATGGATGTAAATCGACGATATCTGACCAAGATATTGCAAACTCACTCAAATATATAAGCATTGATGAGATTCGACTTAGAATTAGGAAGATGGACTTTGGAAATTTTCAATTAACACAAAGTGACAATCGACCTCTATCTGCTTCAATGGATGTAAATCGACGATATCTTACCATAATATTGCAAACTCACTCAAATATATAAGAATTTATGATATTCGACTCCAAATTAGGAAAATAGACTTTGAAAATTTTCAATCAACACAAAGTGACAATCGACCTCAATCTGCTTCAATGGATGTAAATCGACGATATCTGACCAAGATGTTGCAAACTTACTCAAATATATAAGAATTGATGAGACTCGACTTCACCTCAGGAAGATAGACTTTGGAAATTTTCAATCAACACAACGTGACAATCGACCTCAATGGGCTTCAATTGATGTAAATCGACGATATCTGACCAAGATGTTGCAAACTCACTCAAATATATAAGAATTTATGATATTCGACTCCAAATTAGGAAGATAGACTTTGAAAATTCCAATGAACACAAAGTGACAATCGACCTCAATGGGCTTCAATGGATGTAAATCGACGATATCTGACCAAGATGTTGCAAACTCACTCAAATATATAAAAATTTATGATATTCGACTGCAAATTAGGAAGATAGACTTTTAAACTTTTCAATCAACACAAAGTGACAATCGACCTCAATCTGCTTCAATGGATGTAAATCGACGATATCTGACCAAGATATTGCAAACTCACTCAAATATATAAGCATTGATGAGATTCGACTTAGAATTAGGAAGATGGACTTTGGAAATTTTCAATTAACACAAAGTGACAATCGACCTCTATCTGCTTCAATGGATGTAAATCGACGATATCTTACCATAATATTGCAAACTCACTTAAATATATAAGAATTTATGAGAATCGACTACAAATTAGGAAGATAGACTTCGAAAATTTTCTATCAACACAAAGTGACAATCGACCTCAATGGGCTTCAATGGATGTAAATCGACGATATCTGACCAAGATGTTGCAATCTCACTCAAATATATAAGAATTGATGAGAATCGACTACAAATTAGGAAGATAGACTTTGAAAATGTTCAATCAACACAAAGTGACAATGGACCTCAATGTGCTTCAATGGATGTAAATCGACGATATCTTACCAAGATATTGGAAACTCACTCAAATATATAAGAATTGATGAGATTCGACTTCAACTTAGGAAGATAGACTTTGAAAATTTTCAATCAACACAAAGTGACAATCGACCTCATTGGGCTTCAATGGATGTAAATCGACGATATCTGTCCAAGATGTTGAAATCTCACTCAAATATATAAGAATTGATGAGAATCGACTACAAATTAGGAAGATAGACTTTGAAAATGTTCAATCAACACAAAGTGACAATCGACCTCAATGTGCTTCAATGGATGTAAATCGACGATATCTTACCAAGATATTGCAAACTCACTCAAATATATAAGAATTGATGAGATTCGACTTCAAATTAGAAAGATAGACTTTGACAATTATCAATCAACACAGAGTGACAATCGACATCAATCTGCTTCAATGGATGTAAATCGACGATATCTGACCAAGATGTTGCAAACTCACTCAAATATATAAGAATTGATGAGAATCGACTACAAATTAGGAAGATAGACTTTGAAAATTTTCAATCAACACAAATTGACAATCGACCTCAATCTGCTTCAATGGATGTAAATCGACGATATTGCAAACTCACTTAAATATATAAGAATTGATGAGATTCGACTTCAAATTAGGAAGATAGACTTTGAAAATTTTCAATCAACACAAAGTGACAATCGACCTCATTGGGCTTCAATGGATGTAAATCGACGATATCTGACAAAGATGTTGCAAACTCACTCAAATATATAAAAATTTATGATATTCGACTCCAAATTAGGAAGATAGACTTTGAAAATTTTCAATCAACACAAAGTGACAATCGACCTCAATCTGCTTCAATGGATGTAAATCGACGATATCTTACCAAGATATCGCAAACTCACTCAAATATATAAGCATTGATGAGATTCGACTTCAAATTAGGAAGATAGACTTTGAAAATTTTCAATCAACACAAAGTGATAATCGACTTCAATCTGCTTCAATGGATGTAAATCGACGATATCTGACCAAGATGTTCCAAACTCACTCAAATATATAAGAATTTATGATTTTCGACTCCAAATTAGGAAGATAGACTTTGAAAATGTTCAATCAACACAAAGTGACAATGGACCTCAATGTGCTTCAATGGATGTAAATCGACGATATCTTACCAAGATATTGGAAACTCACTTAAATATATAAGAATTGATGAGATTCGACTTCAACTTAGGAAGATAGACTTTGAAAATTTTCAATCAACACAAAGTGACAATCGACCTCATTGGGCTTCAATGGATGTAAATCGACGATATCTGTCCAAGATGTTGCAATCTCACTCAAATATATAAGAATTGATGAGAATCGACTAAAAATTAGGAAGATAGACTTTGAAAATGTTCAATCAACACAAAGTAACAATCGACCTCAATGTGCTTCAATGGATGTAAATCGACGATATCTTACCAAGATATTGCAAACTCACTCAAATATATAAGAATTGATGAGATTCGACTTCAAATTAGAAAGATAGACTTTGACAATTATCAATCAACACAGAGTGACAATCGACATCAATCTGCTTCAATGGATGTAAATCGACGATATCTGACCAAGATGTTGCAAACTCACTCAAATATATAAGAATTGATGAGATTCGACTTCAAATTAGAAAGATAGACTTTGACAATTATCAATCAACACAGAGTGACAATCGACATCAATCTGCTTCAATGGATGTAAATCGACGATATCTGACCAAGATGTTGCAAACTCACTCAAATATATAAGAATTGATGAGAATCGACTACAAATTAGGAAGATAGACTTTGAAAATTTTCAATCAACACAAATTGACAATCGACCTCAATCTGCTTCAATGGATGTAAATCGACGATATTGCAAACTCACTTAAATATATAGGAATTGATGAGATTCGACTTCAAATTAGGAAGATAGACTTTGAAAATTTTCAATCAACACAAAGTGACAATCGACCTCATTGGGCTTCAATGGATGTAAATCGACGATATCTGACCAAGATGTTGCAAACTCATTCAAATATATAAAAATTTATGATATTCGACTCCAAATTAGGAAGATAGACTTTGAAAATTTTCAATCAACACAAAGTGACAATCGACCTCAATCTGCTTCAATGGATGTAAATCGACGATATCTTACCAAGATATCGCAAACTCACTCAAATATATAAGCATTGATGAGATTCGACTTCAAATTAGGAAGATAGACTTTGAAAATTTTCAATCAACACAAAGTGACAATCGACCACAATGGGCTTCAGTGGATGTAAATCGACGATATCTGACCAAGATGTTGCAAACTCACTCAAATATATAAGAATTTATATTATTCGACTCCAAATTAGGAAGATAGACTTTGAAAATTTTCAATCAACACAAAGTGACAATCGACCTCAATCTGCTTCAATGGATGTAAATCGACGATATCTTACCAAGATGTTGCAAACTCACTCAAATATATAAGAATTTTTGATATTCGACTCCAAATTAGGAAGATAGACTTTGAAAATTTTCAATGAACACAAAGTGACAATCGACCTCAATGGGCTTCAATGGATGTAAATCGACGTTATCTGACCAAGATGTTGCAAACTCACTTAAATATATAAGAATTTATGATATTCGACTCCAAATTAGGAAAATAGACTTTGAAAATTTTCAATCAACACAAAGTGACAATCGACCTCAATCTGCTTCAATGGATGTAAATCGACGATATCTGACCAAGATGTTCCAAACTCACTCAAATATATAAGCATTGATGAGATTCGACTTGAAATTAGGAAGATAGACCTTGAAAATTTTCAATCAACACAAAGTGATAATCGACCTCAATCTGCTTCAATGGATGTAAATCGACGATATCTGACCAAGATGTTCCAAACTCACTCAAATATATAAGAATTGATGAGACTCGACTTCACCTTAGGAAGATAGACTTTGGAAATTTTCAATCAACACAACGTGACAATCGACCTCAATGGGCTTCAATTGATGTAAATCGACAATATCTGACCAAGATGTTGCAAACTCACTCAAATATATAAGAATTTATGATATTCGACTCCAAATTAGGAACATACACTTTGAAAATTTTCAATGAACACAAAGTGACAATCGACCTCAATGGGCTTCAATGGATGTAAATCGACGATATCTGACCAAGATGTTGCAAACTCACTCAAATATATAAGAATTTATGATATTCGACTCCAAATTAGGAAAATAGACTTTGAAAATTTTCAATCAACACAAAGTGACAATCGACCTCAATCTGCTTCAATGGATGTAAATCGACGATATCTGACCAAGATATTGCAAACTCACTCAAATATATAAGCATTGATGAGATTCGACTTCAAATTAGGAAGATAGAATTTGAAAATTTTCAATCAACACAAAGTGACAATCGACCACAATGGGCTTCAGTGGATGTAAATCGACGATATCTGACCAAGATGTTGCAAACTCACTCAAATATATAAGAATTGATGAGATTCGACTTCAAATTAGAAAGATAGACTTTGACAATTATCAATCAACACAGAGTGACAATCGACATCAATCTGCTTCAATGGATGTAAATCGACGATATCTGACCAAGATGTTGCAAACTCACTCAAATATATAAGAATTTATGATATTCGACTCCAAATTAGGAAGATAGACTTTGAAAATTTTCAATGAACACAAAGTGACAATCGACCTCAATGGGCTTCAATGGATGTAAATCGACGATATCTGACCAAGATGTTGCAAACTCACTCAAATATATAAGAATTTATGATATTCGACTCCAAATTAGGAACATACACTTTGAAAATTTTCAATGAACACAAAGTGACAATCGACCTCAATGGGCTTCAATGGATGTAAATCGACGATATCTGACCAAGATGTTGCAAACTCACTCAAATATATAAGAATTTATGATATTCGACTCCAAATTAGGAAAATAGACTTTGGAAATTTTCAATCAACACAAAGTGACAATCGACCTCAATGGGCTTCAATGGATGTAAATCGACGATATCTGACCAAGATGTTGCAAACTCACTCAAATATATAAGAATTTATGATATTCGACTCCAAATTAGGAAGATAGACTTTGAAAATTTTCAATGAACACAAAGTGACAATCGACCTCAATGTGCTTCAATGGATGTAAATCGACGATATCTTACCAAGATATTGCAAACTCACTCAAATATATAAGAATTGATGAGATTCGACTTCAAATTAGAAAGATAGACTTTGACAATTATCAATCAACACAGAGTGACAATCGACATCAATCTGCTTCAATGGATGTAAATCGACGATATCTGACCAAGATGTTGCAAACTCACTCAAATATATAAGAATTTATGATATTCGACTCCAAATTAGGAAAATAGACTTTGGAAATTTTCAATGAACACAAAGTGACAATCGACCTCAATGGGCTTCAATGGATGTAAATCGACGATATCTGACCAAGATGTTGCAAACTCACTCAAATATATAAGAATTTATGATATTCGACTCCAAATTAGGAAAATAGACTTTGGAAATTTTCAATCAACACAAAGTGACAATCGACCTCAATGGGCTTCAATGGATGTAAATCGACGATATCTGACCAAGATGTTGCAAACTCACTCAAATATATAAGAATTTATGATATTCGACTTCAAATTAGGAAGATAGACTTTGAAAATGTTCAATCAACACAAAGTGACAATCGACCTCAATGTGCTTCAATGGATGTAAATCGACGATATCTTACCAAGATATTGCAAACTCACTCAAATATATAAGAATTGATGAGATTCGACTTCAAATTAGAAAGATAGACTTTGACAATTATCAATCAACACAGAGTGACAATCGACATCAATCTGCTTCAATGGATGTAAATCGACGATATCTGACCAAGATGTTGCAAACTCACTCAAATATATAAGAATTTATGATATTCGACTCCAAATTAGGAAGATAGACTTTGAAAATTTTCAATGAACACAAAGTGACAATCGACCTCAATGGGCTTCAATGGATGTAAATCGACGATATCTGACCAAGATGTTGCAAACTCACTCAAATATATAAGAATTTATGATATTCGACTCCAAATTAGGAAGATAGACTTTGAAAATTTTCAATGAACACAAAGTGACAATCGACCTCAATGGGCTTCAATGGATGTAAATCGACGATATCTGACCAAGATGTTGCAAACTCACTCAAATATATAAGAATTTATGATATTCGACTCCAAATTAGGAACATACACTTTGAAAATTTTCAATGAACACAAAGTGACAATCGACCTCAATGGGCTTCAATGGATGTAAATCGACGATATCTGACCAAGATGTTGCAAACTCACTCAAATATATAAGAATTTATGATATTCGACTCCAAATTAGGAAAATAGACTTTGGAAATTTTCAATCAACACAAAGTGACAATCGACCTCAATCTGCTTCAATGGATGTAAATCGACGATATCTGACCAAGATATTGCAAACTCACTCAAATATATAAGCATTGATGAGATTCGACTTCAAATTAGGAAGATAGAATTTGAAAATTTTCAATCAACACACAGTGACAATCGACCTCAATGGGCTTCAATGGATGTAAATCGACGATATCTTACCAAGATATTGGAAACTCACTTAAATATATGAGAATTGATGAGATTCGACTTCAACTTAGGAAGATAGACTTTGAAAATTTTCAATCAACACAAAGTGACAATCGACCACAATGGGCTTCAGTGGAGGTAAATCGACGATATCTGACCAAGATGTTGCAAACTCACTCAAATATATAAGAATTTATGATATTCGACTTCAAATTAGGAAGATAGACTTTGAAAATGTTCAATCAACACAAAGTGACAATCGACCTCAATGTGCTTCAATGGATGTAAATCGACGATATCTTACCAAGATATTGCAAACTCACTCAAATATATAAGAATTGATGAGATTCGACTTCAAATTAGAAAGATAGACTTTGACAATTATCAATCAACACAGAGTGACAATCGACATCAATCTGCTTCAATGGATGTAAATCGACGATATCTGACCAAGATGTTGCAAACTCACTCAAATATATAAAAATTTATGATATTCGACTCCAAATTAGGAAGATAGACTTTGAAAATTTTCAATCAACACAAAGTGACAATCGACCTCAATCTGCTTCAATGGATGTAAATCGACGATATCTTACCAAGATATCGCAAACTCACTCAAATATATAAGCATTGATGAGATTCGACTTCAAATTAGGAAGATAGACTTTGAAAATTTTCAATCAACACAAAGTGACAATCGACCACAATGGGCTTCAGTGGATGTAAATCGACGATATCTGACCAAGATGTTGCAAACTCACTCAAATATATAAGAATTTATGATATTCGACTCCAAATTAGGAAGATAGACTTTGAAAATTTTCAATCAACACAAAGTGACAATCGACCTCAATCTGCTTCAATGGATGTAAATCGACGATATCTTACCAAGATGTTGCAAACTCACTCAAATATATAAGAATTTTTGATATTCGACTCCAAATTAAGAAGATAGACTTTGAAAATTTTCAATGAACACAAAGTGACAATCGACCTCAATGGGCTTCAATGGATGTAAATCGACGTTATCTGACCAAGATGTTGCAAACTCACTTAAATATATAAGAATTTATGATATTCGACTCCAAATTAGGAAAATAGACTTTGAAAATTTTCAATCAACACAAAGTGACAATCGACCTCAATCTGCTTCAATGGATGTAAATCGACGATATCTGACCAAGATGTTCCAAACTCACTCAAATATATAAGCATTGATGAGATTCGACTTCAAATTAGGAAGATAGACCTTGAAAATTTTCAATCAACACAAAGTGATAATCGACCTCAATCTGCTTCAATGGATGTAAATCGACGATATCTGACCAAGATGTTGCAAACTCACTCAAATATATAAGAATTTATGATATTCGACTCCAAATTAGGAAGATAGACTTTGAAAATTTTCAATCAACACAAAGTGACAATCGACCTCAATCTGCTTCAATGGATGTAAATCGACGATATCTTACCAAGATGTTGCAAACTCACTCAAATATATAAGAACTTTTTATATTCGACTCCAAATTAGGAAGATAGACTTTGAAAATTTTCAATGAACACAAAGTGACAATCGACCTCAATGGGCTTCAATGGATGTAAATCGACGTTATCTGACCAAGATGTTGCAAACTCACTTAAATATATAAGAATTTATGATATTCGACTCCAAATTAGGAAAATAGACTTTGAAAATTTTCAATCAACACAAAGTGACAATCGACCTCAATCTGCTTCAATGGATGTAAATCGACGATATCTGACCAAGATGTTCCAAACTCACTCAAATATATAAGCATTGATGAGATTCGACTTGAAATTAGGAAGATAGACCTTGAAAATTTTCAATCAACACAAAGTGATAATCGACCTCAATCTGCTTCAATGGATGTAAATCGACGATATCTGACCAAGATGTTCCAAACTCACTCAAATATATAAGAATTGATGAGACTCGACTTCACCTTAGGAAGATAGACTTTGGAAATTTTCAATCAACACAACGTGACAATCGACCTCAATGGGCTTCAATTGATGTAAATCGACAATATCTGACCAAGATGTTGCAAACTCACTCAAATATATAAGAATTTATGATATTCGACTCCAAATTAGGAACATACACTTTGAAAATTTTCAATGAACACAAAGTGACAATCGACCTCAATGGGCTTCAATGGATGTAAATCGACGATATCTGACCAAGATGTTGCAAACTCACTCAAATATATAAGAATTTATGATATTCGACTCCAAATTAGGAAAATAGACTTTGAAAATTTTCAATCAACACAAAGTGACAATCGACCTCAATCTGCTTCAATGGATGTAAATCGACGATATCTGACCAAGATATTGCAAACTCACTCAAATATATAAGCATTGATGAGATTCGACTTCAAATTAGGAAGATAGAATTTGAAAATTTTCAATCAACACACAGTGACAATCGACCTCAATGGGCTTCAATGGATGTAAATCGACGATATCTTACCAAGATATTGGAAACTCACTTAAATATATGAGAATTGATGAGATTCGACTTCAACTTAGGAAGATAGACTTTGAAAATTTTCAATCAACACAAAGTGACAATCGACCTCATTGGGCTTCAATGGATGTAAATCGACGATATCTGTCCAAGATGTTGCAATCTCACTCAAATATATAAGAATTGATGAGAATCGACTAAAAATTAGGAAGATAGACTTTGAAAATGTTCAATCAACACAAAGTGACAATCGACCTCAATGTGCTTCAATGGATGTAAATCGACGATATCTTACCAAGATATTGCAAACTCACTCAAATATATAAGAATTGATGAGATTCGACTTCAAATTAGAAAGATAGACTTTGACAATTATCAATCAACACAGAGTGACAATCGACATCAATCTGCTTCAATGGATGTAAATCGACGATATCTGACCAAGATGTTGCAAACTCACTCAAATATATAAGAATTGATGAGAATCGACTACAAATTAGGAAGATAGACTTTGAAAATTTTCAATCAACACAAATTGACAATCGACCTCAATCTGCTTCAATGGATGTAAATCGACGATATTGCAAACTCACTTAAATATATAAGAATTGATGAGATTCGACTTCAAATTAGGAAGATAGACTTTGAAAATTTTCAATCAACACAAAGTGACAATCGACCTCATTGGGCTTCAATGGATGTAAATCGACGATATCTGACCAAGATGTTGCAAACTCACTCAAATATATACGAATTTATGTTATTCGACTCCAAATTAGGAAGATAGACTTTGAAACTTTTCAATCAACACAAAGTGACAATCGACCTCAATCTGCTTCAATGGATGTAAATCGACGATATCTGACCAAGATATTGCAAACTCACTCAAATATATAAGAATTGATGAGATTCGACTTCAAATTAGGAAGATAGAATTCGAAAATTTTCAATCAACACACAGTGACAATCGACCTCAATGGGCTTCAATGGATGTAAATCGACGATATCTGACCAAGATGTTGCAAACTCACACAAATATATAAAAATTGATGAGACTCGACTTCACCTTAGGAAGATAGACTTTGGAAATTTCCAATCAACACAACGTGACAATCGACCTCAATGGGCTTCAATTGATGTAAATCGACGATATCTGACCAAGATGTTGCAAACTCACTCAAATATATAAGAATTTATGATATTCGACTCCAAATTAGGAAGATAGACTTTAAAAATTTCCAATCAACACAAAGTGACAATCGACCTCACTGGGCTTCAATGGATGTAAATCGACGATATCTGACCAAGATGTAGCAAACTCACTCAAATATATAAGATTTTATGATATCCGACTCCAAATTAGGAAGATAGACTTTGTAAATTTTCAATCAACACAAAGTGACAATCGACCTCAATCTGCTTCAATAGATGTAAATCGACGATATCTGACCAAGATATTGCAAACTCACTCAAATATATAAGAATTTATGATATTCGACTCCAAATTAGGAAGATACACTTTGAAAATTTTCAATGAACACAAAGTGACAATCGACCTCAATCTGCTTCAATGGATGTAAATCGACGATATCTGACCAAGATGTTCCAAACTCACTCAAATATATAAGAATTTATGATATTCGACTCCAAATTAGGAAGATAGACTTTGAAAATTTTCAATCAACACATAGTGACAATCGACCTCAATCTGCTTCAATGGATGTAAATCGACGATATCTGACCAAGATATTGCAAACTCACTCAAATATATAAGCATTGATGAGATTCGACTTCAAATTAGGAAGATGGACTATGAAAATTTTCAATGAACACAAAGTGACAATCGACCTCAATGGGCTTCAATGGATGTAAATCGACGATATCTGACCAAGATGTTGCAAACTCACTCAAATATGTAAGAATTTATGATATTCGACTCCAAATTAGGAAGATAGACTTTGAAACTTTTCAATCAACACAAAGTGACAATCGACCTCAATCTGCTTCAATGGATGTAAATCGACGATATCTGACCAAGATGTTGCAAACTCACTCAAATATATAAGAATTTATGATATTCGACTCCAAATTAGGAAGATAGACTTTGAAAATTTTCAATGAACATAAAGTGACAATCGACCTCAATGGGCTTCAATGGATGTAAATCGACGATATCTGACCAAGATGTTGCAAACTCACTCAAATATATAAGAATTTATGTTATTCGACTCCAAATTAGGAAGATAGACTTTGAAAATTTTCAATCAACACATAGTGACAATCGACCTCAATCTGCTTCAATGGATGTTAATCGACGATATCTGACCAAGATGTTCCAAACTCACTCAAATATATAAAAATTTATGATATTCGACTCCAAATTAGGAAGATAGACTTTAAAAATTTTCAATCAACACAACGTGACAATCGACCTCAATTGGCTTCAATTGATGTAAATCGACGATATCTGACCAAGATGTTGCAAACTCACTCAAATATATAAGAATTTATGATATTCGACTCCAAATTAGGAAGATAGACCTTGAAACTTTCCAATCAACACAAAGTGACAATCGACCTCAATCTGCTTCAATGGATGTAAATCGACGATATCTGACCAAGATATTGCAAACTCACTCAAATATATAAGCATTGATGAGATTCGACTTCAAATTAGGAAGATGGACTTTGAAAATTTCCAATGAACACAAAGTGACAATCGACCTCAATGGGCTTCAATGGATGTAAATCGACGATATCTGACCAAGATGTTGCAAACTCACTCAAATATATAAGAATTTATGATATTCGACTCCAAATTAGGAAAATAGACTTTGAAAATTTTCAATCAACACAAAGTGACAATCGACCTCAATCTGCTTCAATGGATGTAAATCGACGATATCTGACCAAGATGTTGCAAACTCACTCAAATATATAAGAATTTATGATATTCGACTCCAAATTAGGAAGATAGACTTTGAAAATTTTCAATCAACACAAAGTGACAATCGACCTCAATCTGCTTCAATGGATGTAAATCGACGATATCTGACCAAGATGTTGCAAACTCACTCAAATATATAAGATTTTATGATATTCGACTCCAAATTAGGAAGATAGACTTCGAAACTTTTCAATCAACACAAAGTGACAATCGACCTCAATCTGCTTCAATGGATGTAAATCGACGATATCTGACCAAGATGTTGCAAACTCACTCAAATATATAAGAATTTATGATATTCGACTCCATATTAGGAAGATAGACTTTGAAAATTTTCAATGAACACAAAGTGACAATCGACCTCAATGGGGTTCAATGGATGTAAATCGACGATATCTGACCAAGATGTTGCAAACTCACTCAATTATATAAGAATTTATGATATTCGACTCCAAATTAGGAAGATAGACTTTGAAACTTTTCAATCAACACAAAGTGACAATCGACCTCAATCTGCTTCAATGGATGTAAATCGACGATATCTGACCAAGATGTTGCAAACTCACTCAAATATATAAGAATTTATGATATTCGACTCCAAATTAGGAAGATAGACTTTGAAAATTTTCAATGAACACAAAGTGACAATCGACCTCAATGGGCTTCAATGGATGTAAATCGACGATATCTGACCAAGATGTTGCAAACTCACTCAAATATATAAGAATTTATGATATTCGACTCCAAATTAGGAAGATAGACTTTGAAAATTTTCAATCAACACATAGTGACAATCGACCTCAATCTGCTTCAATGGATGTTAATCGACGATATCTGACCAAGATGTTCCAAACTCACTCAAATATATAAAAATTTATGATATTCGACTCCAAATTAGGAAGATAGACTTTAAAAATTTTCAATCAACACAACGTGACAATCGACCTCAATTGGCTTCAATTGATGTAAATCGACGATATCTGACCAAGATGTTGCAAACTCACTCAAATATATAAGAATTTATGATATTCGACTCCAAATTAGGAAGATAGACCTTGAAACTTTCCAATCAACACAAAGTGACAATCGACCTCAATCTGCTTCAATGGATGTAAATCGACGATATCTGACCAAGATATTGCAAACTCACTCAAATATATAAGCATTGATGAGATTCGACTTCAAATTAGGTAGATGGACTTTGAAAATTTCCAATGAACACAAAGTGACAATCGACCTCAATGGGCTTCAATGGATGTAAATCGACGATATCTGACCAAGATGTTGCAAACTCACTCAAATATATAAGAATTTATGATATTCGACTCCAAATTAGGAAAATAGACTTTGAAAATTTTCAATCAACACAAAGTGACAATCGACCTCAATCTGCTTCAATGGATGTAAATCGACGATATCTGACCAAGATGTTGCAAACTCACTCAAATATATAAGAATTTATGATATTCGACTCCAAATTAGGAAGATAGACTTTAAAAATTTCCAATCAACACAAAGTGACAATCGACCTCACTGGGCTTCAATGGATGTAAATCGACGATATCTGACCAAGATGTAGCAAACTCACTCAAATATATAAGATTTTATGATATTCGACTCCAAATTAGGAAGATAGACTTTGTAAATTTTCAATCAACACAAAGTGACAATCGACCTCAATCTGCTTCAATGGATGTAAATCGACGATATCTGACCAAGATATTGCAAACTCACTCAAATATATAAGCATTGATGAGATTCGACTTCAAATTAGGAAGATGGACTATGAAAATTTTCAATGAACACAAAGTGACAATCGACCTCAATGGGCTTCAATGGATGTAAATCGACGATATCTGACCAAGATGTTGCAAACTCACTCAAATATGTAAGAATTTATGATATTCGACTCCAAATTAGGAAGATAGACTTTGAAACTTTTCAATCAACACAAAGTGACAATCGACCTCAATCTGCTTCAATGGATGTAAATCGACGATATCTGACCAAGATGTTGCAAACTCACTCAAATATATAAGAATTTATGATATTCGACTCCAAATTAGGAAGATAGACTTTGAAAATTTTCAATGAACATAAAGTGACAATCGACCTCAATGGGCTTCAATGGATGTAAATCGACGATATCTGACCAAGATGTTGCAAACTCACTCAAATATATAAGAATTTATGTTATTCGACTCCAAATTAGGAAGATAGACTTTGAAAATTTTCAATCAACACATAGTGACAATCGACCTCAATCTGCTTCAATGGATGTAAATCGACGATATCTGACCAAGATGTTCCAAACTCACTCAAATATATAAGAATTTATGATATTCGATTCCAAATTAGGAAGATAGACTTTAAAAATTTTCAATCAACACAAAAAGACAATCGACCTCACTGGGCTTCAATGGATGTAAAACGACGATATCTGACCAAGATGTTGCAGACTCACTCAAATATATAAGAATTTATGATATTCGACTTAACCTTAGGAAGATAGACTTTGGAAATTTTCAATCAACACAACGTGACAATCGACCTCAATTGGCTTCAATTGATGTAAATCGACGATATCTGACCAAGATGTTGCAAACTCACTCAAATATATAAGAATTTATGATATTCGACTCCATATTAGGAAGATAGACTTTGAAAATTTTCAATGAACACAAAGTGACAATCGACCTCAATGGGGTTCAATGGATGTAAATCGACGATATCTGACCAAGATGTTGCAAACTCACTCAATTATATAAGAATTTATGATATTCGACTCCAAATTAGGAAGATAGACTTTGAAACTTTTCAATCAACACAAAGTGACAATCGACCTCAATCTGCTTCAATGGATGTAAATCGACGATATCTGACCAAGATGTTGCAAACTCACTCAAATATATAAGAATTTATGATATTCGACTCCAAATTAGGAAGATAGACTTTGAAAATTTTCAATGAACACAAAGTGACAATCGACCTCAATGGGCTTCAATGGATGTAAATCGACGATATCTGACCAAGATGTTGCAAACTCACTCAAATATATAAGAATTTATGATATTCGACTCCAAATTAGGAAAATAGACTTTGAAAATTTTCAATCAACACAAAGTGACAATCGACCTCAATCTGCTTCAATGGATGTAAATCGACGATATCTGACCAAGATGTTGCAAACTCACTCAAATATATAAGAATTTATGATATTCGACTCCAAATTAGGAAGATAGACTTCGAAACTTTTCAATCAACACAAAGTGACAATCGACCTCAATCTGCTTCAATGGATGTAAATCGACGATATCTGACCAAGATGTTGCAAACTCACTCAAATATATAAGAATTTATGATATTCGACTCCATATTAGGAAGATAGACTTTGAAAATTTTCAATGAACACAAAGTGACAATCGACCTCAATGGGGTTCAATGGATGTAAATCGACGATATCTGACCAAGATGTTGCAAACTCACTCAATTATATAAGAATTTATGATATTCGACTCCAAATTAGGAAGATAGACTTTGAAACTTTTCAATCAACACAAAGTGACAATCGACCTCAATCTGCTTCAATGGATGTAAATCGACGATATCTGACCAAGATGTTGCAAACTCACTCAAATATATAAGAATTTATGATATTCGACTCCAAATTAGGAAGATAGACTTTGAAAATTTTCAATGAACACAAAGTGACAATCGACCTCAATGGGCTTCAATGGATGTAAATCGACGATATCTGACCAAGATGTTGCAAACTCACTCAAATATATAAGAATTTATGATATTCGACTCCAAATTAGGAAGATAGACTTTGAAAATTTTCAATCAACACATAGTGACAATCGACCTCAATCTGCTTCAATGGATGTTAATCGACGATATCTGACCAAGATGTTCCAAACTCACTCAAATATATAAAAATTTATGATATTCGACTCCAAATTAGGAAGATAGACTTTAAAAATTTTCAATCAACACAACGTGACAATCGACCTCAATTGGCTTCAATTGATGTAAATCGACGATATCTGACCAAGATGTTGCAAACTCACTCAAATATATAAGAATTTATGATATTCGACTCCAAATTAGGAAGATAGACCTTGAAACTTTTCAATCAACACAAAGTGACAATCGACCTCAATCTGCTTCAATGGATGTAAATCGACGATATCTGACCAAGATATTGCAAACTCACTCAAATATATAAGCATTGATGAGATTCGACTTCAAATTAGGAAGATGGACTTTGAAAATTTCCAATGAACACAAAGTGACAATCGACCTCAATGGGCTTCAATGGATGTAAATCGACGATATCTGACCAAGATGTTGCAAACTCACTCAAATATATAAGAATTTATGATATTCGACTCCAAATTAGGAAAATAGACTTTGAAAATTTTCAATCAACACAAAGTGACAATCGACCTCAATCTGCTTCAATGGATGTAAATCGACGATATCTGACCAAGATGTTGCAAACTCACTCAAATATATAAGAATTTATGATATTCGACTCCAAATTAGGAAGATAGACTTCGAAACTTTTCAATCAACACAAAGTGACAATCGACCTCAATCTGCTTCAATGGATGTAAATCGACGATATCTGACCAAGATGTTGCAAACTCACTCAAATATATAAGAATTTATGATATTCGACTCCATATTAGGAAGATAGACTTTGAAAATTTTCAATGAACACAAAGTGACAATCGACCTCAATGGGGTTCAATGGATGTAAATCGACGATATCTGACCAAGATGTTGCAAACTCACTCAATTATATAAGAATTTATGATATTCGACTCCAAATTAGGAAGATAGACTTTGAAACTTTTCAATCAACACAAAGTGACAATCGACCTCAATCTGCTTCAATGGATGTAAATCGACGATATCTGACCAAGATGTTGCAAACTCACTCAAATATATAAGAATTTATGATATTCGACTCCAAATTAGGAAGATAGACTTTGAAAATTTTCAATGAACACAAAGTGACAATCGACCTCAATGGGCTTCAATGGATGTAAATCGACGATATCTGACCAAGATGTTGCAAACTCACTCAAATATATAAGAATTTATGATATTCGACTCCAAATTAGGAAGATAGACTTTGAAAATTTTCAATCAACACATAGTGACAATCGACCTCAATCTGCTTCAATGGATGTTAATCGACGATATCTGACCAAGATGTTCCAAACTCACTCAAATATATAAAAATTTATGATATTCGACTCCAAATTAGGAAGATAGACTTTAAAAATTTTCAATCAACACAAAGTGACAATCGACCTCACTGGGCTTCAATGGATGTAAAACGACAATATCTGACCAAGATGTAGCAAACTCACTCAAATATATAAGAATTTATGATATTCGACTCCAAATTGGGAAGATAGACTTTGGAACTTTTCAATCAACACAAAGTGACAATCGACCTCAATCTGCTTCAATGGATGTAAATCGACGATATCTGACCAAGATATTGCAAACTCACTCAAATATATAAGCATTGATGAGAATCGACTTCAAATTAGGAAGGTGGACTTTGAAAATTTTCAATCAACACAGAGTGACAATCGACCTCAATCTGCTTAAATGGATGTAAATCGACGATATCTGACCAAGATGTTGCAAACTCACTCAAATATATAAGAATTTATGATATTCGACTCCAAATTAGGAAGATAGACTTTGGAACTTTTCAATCAACACAAAGTGACAATCGACCTCAATCTGCTTCAATGGATGTAAATCGACGATATCTGACCAAGATATTGCAAACTCACTCAAATATATAAGCATTGATGAGAATCGACTTCAAATTAGGAAGGTGGACTTTGAAAATTTTCAATGAACACAAAGTGACAATCGACCTCAATGGACTTCAATGGATGTAAATCGACGATATCTGACCAAGATGTTGCAAACTCACTCAAATATATAAGAATTTATGATATTCGACTCCAAATTAGGAAGATAGACTTTGAAACTTTTCAATCAACACAAAGTGACAATCGACCTCAATCTGCTTCAATGGATGTAAATCGACGATATCTGACCAAGATGTTGCACACTCACTCAAATATATAAGAATTTATGATATTCGACTCCAAATTAGGAAGATAGACTTTGAAAATTTTCAATGAACACAAAGTGACAATCGACCTCAATGGGCTTCAATGGATGTAAATCGACGATATCTGACCAAGATGTTCCAAACTCACTCAAATATATGAGAATTTATGATATTCGACTCCAAATTAGGAAGATAGACTTCAAAAATTTTCAATCAACACAAAGTGACAATCGACCTCACTGGGCTTCAATGGATGTAAAACGACGATACCTGACCAAGATGTTGCAAACTCACTCAAATATATAAGAATTTATGATATTCGACTCCAAATTAGGAAGATAGACTTTGAAACTTTTCAATCAACACAAAGTGACAATCGACCTCAATCTGCTTCAATGGATGTAAATCGACGATATCTGACCAAGATGCTGCAAACTCACTCAAATATATAAGAATTTATGATATTCGACTCCAAATTAGGAAGATAGACTTTGAAAATTTTCAATGAACACAAAGTGACAATCGACCTCAATGGGCTTCAATGGATGTAAATCGACGATATCTGACCAAGATGTTGCAAACTCACTCAAATATATAAGAATTGATGAGACTCGACTTCACCTTAGGAAGATAGACTTTGGAAATTTTCAATCAACACAACGTGACAATCGACCTCAATGGGCTTCAATTGATGTAAATCGACGATATCTGCCCAAGATGTTGCAAACTCACTCAAATATATGAGAATTTATGATATTCGACTCCAAATTAGGAAGATAGACTTTGAACATTTTCAATGAACACAAAGTGACAATCGACCTCAATGGGCTTCAATGGATGTAAATCGACGATATCTGACCAAGATGTTGCAAACTCACTCAAATATATAAGAATTTATGATATTCGACTCCAAATTAGGAAAATAGACTTTGAAACTTTTCAATCAACACAAAGTGACAATCGACCTCAATCTGCTTCAATGGATGTAAATCGACGATATCTGACCAAGATATTGCAAACTCACTCAAATATATAAGCATTGATGAGATTCGACTTCAAATTAGGAAGATGGACTTTGAAAATTTTCAATGAACACAAAGTGACAATCGACCTCAATGGGCTTCAATGGATTTAAATCGACGATATCTGACCAAGATGTTGCAAACTCACTCAAATATATAAGAATTTATGATATTCGACTCCAAATTAGGAAGATAGACTTTGAAACTTTTCAATCAACACAAAGTGACAATCGACCTCAATCTGCTTCAATGGATGTAAATCGACGATATCTGACCAAGATGTTGCAAACTCACTCAAATATATAAGAATTTATGATATTCGACTCCAAATTAGGAAGATAGACTTTGAAAATTTTCAATGAACACAAAGTGACAATCGACCTCAATCTGCTTCAATGGATGTAAATCGACGATATCTGACCAAGATGTTGGAAACTCACTCAAATATATAAGAATTGATGAGACTCGACTTCACCTTAGGAAGATAGACTTTGGAAATTTTCAATCAACACAACGTGACAATCGACCTCAATGGGCTTCAATTGATGTAAATCGACGATATCTGACCAAGATGTTGCAAACTCACTCAAATATATAAGAATTTATGATATTCGACTCCAAATTAGGAAGATAGACTTTGAAAATTTTCAATGAACACAAAGTGACAATCGACCTCAATGGGCTTCAATGGATGTAAATCGACGATATCTGATCAAGATGTTGCAAACTCACTCAAATATATAAGCATTGATGAGATTCGACTTCAAATTAGGAAGATGGACTTTGAAAATTTTCAATGAACACAAAGTGACAATCGACCTCAATGGGCTTCAATGGATGTAAATCGACGATATCTGACCAAGATGTTGCAAACTCACTCAAATATATAAGAATTTATGATATTCGACTCCAAATTAGGAAGATAGACTTTGAAACTTTTCAATCAACACAAAGTGACAATCGACCTCAATCTGCTTCAATGGATGTAAATCGACGATATCTGACCAAGATGTTGCAAACTCACTCAAATATATAAGAATTTATGATATTCGACTCCAAATTGGGAAGATAGACTTTGAAAATTTTCAATCAACACAAAGTGACAATCGACCTCAATCTGCTTCAATGGATGTAAATCGACGATATCTGACCAAGGTATTGCAAACTCACTCAAATATATAAGCATTGATGAGATTCGACTTCAAATTAGGAAGATGGACTTTGAAAATTTTCAATGAACACAAAGTGACAATCGACCTCAATGGACTTCAATGGATGTAAATCGACGATATCTGACCAAGATGTTGCAAACTCACTCAAATATATAAGAATTTATGATATTCGACTCCAAATTGGGAAGATAGACTTTGAAAATTTTCAATCAACACAAAGTGACAATCGACCTCAATCTGCTTCAATGGATGTAAATCGACGATATCTGACCAAGGTATTGCAAACTCACTCAAATATATAAGCATTGATGAGATTCGACTTCAAATTAGGAAGATGGACTTTGAAAATTTTCAATGAACACAAAGTGACAATCGACCTCAATGGACTTCAATGGATGTAAATCGACGATATCTGACCAAGATGTTGCAAACTCACTCAAATGAATAAGAATTTATGATATTCGACTCCAAATTAGGAAGATAGACTTTGAAACTTTTCAATCAACACAAAGTGACAATCGACCTCAATCTGCTTCAATAGATGTAAATCGACGATATCTGACCAAGATGTTGCAAACTCACTCAAATATATAAGAATTTATGATATTCGACTCCAAATTAGGAAGATAGACTTTGAAAATTTTCAATGAACACAAAGTGACAATCGACCTCAATGGGCTTCAATGGATGTAAATCGACGATATCTGACCAAGATGTTGCAAACTCACTCAAATATATAAGAATTTTTGATATTCGACTCCAAATTAGGAAGATAGACTTTGAAAATTTTCAATCAACACATAGTGACAATCGACCTCAATCTGCTTCAATGGATGTAAATCGACGATATCTGACCAAGATGTTCCAAACTCACTCAAATATATAAGAATTTATGATATTCGACTCCAAATTAGGAAGATAGACTTTAAAAATTTTCAATCAACACAAAGTGACAATCGACCTCACTGGGCTTCAATGGATGTAAAACGACGATATCTGACCAAGATGTTGCAGACTCACTCAAATATATAAGAATTTATGATATTCGACTTCACCTTAGGAAGATAGACTTTGAAACTTTTCAATCAACACAAAGTGACAATCGACCTCAATCTGCTTCAATGGATGTAAATCGACGATATCTGACCAAGATATTGCAAACTCACTCAAATATATAAGAATTTATGATATTCGACTCCAAATTAGGAAGATAGACTTTGAAAATTTTCAATGAACACAAAGTGACAATCGACCTCAATGGGCTTCAATGGATGTAAATCGACGATATCTGACCAAGATGTTGCAAACTCACTCAAATATATAAGAATTTATGATATTCGACTCCAAATTAGGAAGATAGACTTTGAAACTTTTCAATCAACACAAAGTGACAATCGACCTCAATCTGCTTCAATGGATGTAAATCGACGATATCTGACCAAGATATTGCAAACTCACTCAAATATATAAGCATTGATGAGATTCGACTTCAAATTAGGAAGATGGACTTTGAAAATTTTCAATGAACACAAAGTGACAATCGACCTCAATGGACTTCAATGGATGTAAATCGACGATATCTGACCAAGATGTTGCAAACTCACTCAAATGAATAAGAATTTATGATATTCGACTCCAAATTAGGAAGATAGACTTTGAAACTTTTCAATCAACACAAAGTGACAATCGACCTCAATCTGCTTCAATGGATGTAAATCGACGATATCTGACCAAGATGTTGCAAACTCACTCAAATATATAAGAATTTATGATATTCGACTCCAAATTAGGAAGATAGACTTTGAAAATTTTCAATGAACACAAAGTGACAATCGACCTCAATGGGCTTCAATGGATGTAAATCGACGATATCTGACCAAGATGTTGCAAACTCACTCAAATATATAAGAATTTATGATATTCGACTCCAAATTAGGAAGATAGACTTTGAAAATTTTCAATCAACACATAGTGACAATCGACCTCAATCTGCTTCAATGGATGTAAATCGACGATATCTGACCAAGATGTTCCAAACTCACTCAAATATATAAGAATTTATGATATTCGACTCCAAATTAGGAAGATAGACTTTAAAAATTTTCAATCAACACAAAGTGACAATCGACCTCACTGGGCTTCAATGGATGTAAAACGACGATATCTGACCAAGATGTTGCAGACTCACTCAAATATATAAGAATTTATGATATTCGACTTCACCTTAGGAAGATAGACTTTGGAAATTTTCAATCAACACAACGTGACAATCGACCTCAATGGGCTTCAATTGATGTATATCGACGATATCTGACCAAGATGTTGCAAACTCACTCAAATTTATAAGAATTTATGATATTCGACTCCAAATTAGGAAGATAGACTTTGAAACTTTTCAATCAACACAAAGTGACAATCGACCTCAATCTGCTTCAATGGATGTAAATCGACGATATCTGACCAAGATGTTGCAAACTCACTCAAATATATAAGAATTTATGATATTCGACTCCAAATTAGGAAGATAGACTTTGAAAATTTTCAATCAACACATAGTGACAATCGACCTCAATCTGCTTCAATGGATGTAAATCGACGATATCTGACCAAGATGTTCCAAACTCACTCAAATATATAAGAATTTATGATATTCGACTCCAAATTAGGAAGATAGACTTTAAAAATTTTCAATCAACACAAAGTGACAATCGACCTCACTGGGCTTCAATGGATGTAAAACGACGATATCTGACCAAGATGTTGCAGACTCACTCAAATATATAAGAATTTATGATATTCGACTTCACCTTAGGAAGATAGACTTTGAAACTTTTCAATCAACACAAAGTGACAATCGACCTCAATCTGCTTCAATGGATGTAAATCGACGATATCTGACCAAGATATTGCAAACTCACTCAAATATATAAGAATTTATGATATTCGACTCCAAATTAGGAAGATAGACTTTGAAAATTTTCAATGAACACAAAGTGACAATCGACCTCAATGGGCTTCAATGGATGTAAATCGACGATATCTGACCAAGATGTTGCAAACTCACTCAAATATATAAGAATTTATGATATTCGACTCCAAATTAGGAAGATAGACTTTGAAACTTTTCAATCAACACAAAGTGACAATCGACCTCAATCTGCTTCAATGGATGTAAATCGACGATATCTGACCAAGATATTGCAAACTCACTCAAATATATAAGCATTGATGAGATTCGACTTCAAATTAGGAAGATGGACTTTGAAAATTTTCAATGAACACAAAGTGACAATCGACCTCAATGGGCTTCAATGGATGTAAATCGACGATATCTGACCAAGATGTTGCAAACTCACTCAAATATATAAGAATTTATGATATTCGACTCCAAATTAGGAAGATAGACTTTGAAAATTTTCAATCAACACATAGTGACAATCGACCTCAATCTGCTTCAATGGATGTAAATCGACGATATCTGACCAAGATGTTCCAAACTCACTCAAATATATAAGAATTTATGATATTCGACTCCAAATTAGGAAGATAGACTTTAAAAATTTTCAATCAACACAAAGTGACAATCGACCTCACTGGGCTTCAATGGATGTAAATCGACGATATCTGACCAAGATGTTGCAAACTCACTCAAATATATAAGAATTTATGATATTCGACTCCAAATTAGGAAGATAGACTTTGAAAATTTTCAATCAACACAACGTGACAATCGACCTCAATGGGCTTCAATGGATGTAAATCGACGATATCTGACCAAGATGTTCCAAACTCACTCAAATATATAAGAATTTATGATATTCGACTC
Organism: Diorhabda elongata; assembly: GCA_026230145.1. Classification (NCBI taxonomy): domain Eukaryota; kingdom Metazoa; phylum Arthropoda; class Insecta; order Coleoptera; family Chrysomelidae; genus Diorhabda; species Diorhabda elongata. Next base: position 122,172 of record JAOVVJ010000019.1, read on the forward strand.
CAAATTAGGAAGATAGACTTTAAAAATTTTCAATCAACACAAAGTGACAATCGACCTCACTGGGCTTCAATGGATGTAAAACGACGATATCTGACCAAGATGTTGCAGACTCACTCAAATATATAAGAATTTATGATATTCGACTTCACCTTAGGAAGATAGACTTTGAAACTTTTCAATCAACACAAAGTGACAATCGACCTCAATCTGCTTCAATGGATGTAAATCGACGATATCTGACCAAGATATTGCAAACTCACTCAAATATATAAGAATTTATGATATTCGACTCCAAATTAGGAAGATAGACTTTGAAAATTTTCAATGAACACAAAGTGACAATCGACCTCAATGGGCTTCAATGGATGTAAATCGACGATATCTGACCAAGATGTTGCAAACTCACTCAAATATATAAGAATTTATGATATTCGACTCCAAATTAGGAAGATAGACTTTGAAACTTTTCAATCAACACAAAGTGACAATCGACCTCAATCTGCTTCAATGGATGTAAATCGACGATATCTGACCAAGATATTGCAAACTCACTCAAATATATAAGCATTGATGAGATTCGACTTCAAATTAGGAAGATGGACTTTGAAAATTTTCAATGAACACAAAGTGACAATCGACCTCAATGGGCTTCAATGGATGTAAATCGACGATATCTGACCAAGATGTTGCAAACTCACTCAAATATATAAGAATTTATGATATTCGACTCCAAATTAGGAAGATAGACTTTGAAAATTTTCAATCAACACATAGTGACAATCGACCTCAATCTGCTTCAATGGATGTAAATCGACGATATCTGACCAAGATGTTCCAAACTCACTCAAATATATAAGAATTTATGATATTCGACTCCAAATTAGGAAGATAGACTTTAAAAATTTTCAATCAACACAAAGTGACAATCGACCTCACTGGGCTTCAATGGATGTAAAACGACGATATCTGACCAAGATGTTGCAGACTCACTCAAATATATAAGAATTTATGATATTCGACTTCACCTTAGGAAGATAGACTTTGGAAATTTTCAATCAACACAACGTGACAATCGACCTCAATGGGCTTCAATTGATGTATATCGACGATATCTGACCAAGATGTTGCAAACTCACTCAAATTTATAAGAATTTATGATATTCGACTCCAAATTAGGAAGATAGACTTTGAAACTTTTCAATCAACACAAAGTGACAATCGACCTCAATCTGCTTCAATGGATGTAAATCGACGATATCTGACCAAGATGTTGTAAACTCACTCAAATATATAAGAATTTATGATATTCGACTCCAAATTAGGAAGATAGACTTTGAAAACTTTCAATGAACACAAAGTGACAATCGACCTCAATGGGCTTCAATGGATGTAAATCGACGATATCTGACCAAGATGTTGCAAACTCACTCAAATATATAAGAATTGATGAGACTCGACTTCACCTTAGGAAGATAGACTTTAAAAATTTTCAATCAACACAAAGTGACAATCGACCTCACTGGGCTTCAATGGATGTAAAACGACGATATCTGACCAAGATGTTGCAGACTCACTCAAATATATAAGAATTTATGATATTCTACTTCACCTTAGGAAGATAGACTTTGGAAATTTTCAATCAACACAACGTGACAATCGACCTCAATGGGCTTCAATTGATGTATATCGACGATATCTGACCAAGATGTTGCAAACTCACTCAAATATATAAGAATTTATGATATTCGACTCCAAATTAGGAAAATAGACTTTGAAAATTTTCAATGAACACAAAGTGACAATCGACCTCAATCTGCTTCAATGGATGTAAATCGACGATATCTGACCAAGATGTTGGAAACTCACTCAAATATATAAGAATTTATGATATTCGACTCCAAATTAGGAAGATAGACTTTGAAACTTTTCAATCAACACAAAGTGACAATCGACCTCAATCTGCTTCAATGGATGTAAATCGACGATATCTGACCAAGATATTGCAAACTCACTCAAATATATAAGCATTGATGAGATTCGACTTCAAATTAGGAAGATGGACTTTGAAAATTTTCAATGAACACAAAGTGACAATCGACCTCAATGGGCTTCAATGGATGTAAATCGACGATATCTGACCAAGATGTTGCAGACTCACTCAAATATATAAGAATTTATGATATTCGACTTCACCTTAGGAAGATAGACTTTGGAAATTTTCAATCAACACAACGTGACAATCGACCTCCATGGGCTTCAATTGATGTATATCGACGATATCTGACCAAGATGTTGCAAACTCACTCAAATTTATAAGAATTTATGATATTCGACTCCAAATTAGGAAGATAGACTTTGAAACTTTTCAATCAACACAAAGTGACAATCGACCTCAATCTGCTTCAATGGATGTAAATCGACGATATCTGACCAAGATGTTGGAAACTCACTCAAATATATAAGAATTTATGATATTCGACTCCAAATTAGGAAGATAGACTTTGAAAATTTTCAATCAACACATAGTGACAATCGACCTCAATCTGCTTCAATGGATGTAAATCGACGATATCTGACCAAGATGTTCCAAACTCACTCAAATATATAAGAATTTATGATATTCGACTCCAAATTAGGAAGATAGACTTTAAAAATTTTCAATCAACACAAAGTGACAATCGACCTCACTGGGCTTCAATGGATGTAAAACGACGATATCTGACCAAGATGTTGCAGACTCACTCAAATATATAAGAATTTATGATATTCTACTTCACCTTAGGAAGATAGACTTTGGAAATTTTCAATCAACACAACGTGACAATCGACCTCAATGGGCTTCAATTGATGTATATCGACGATATCTGACCAAGATGTTGCAAACTCACTCAAATTTATAAGAATTTATGATATTCGACTCCAAATTAGGAAGATAGACTTTGAAACTTTTCAATCAACACAAAGTGACAATCGACCTCAATCTGCTTCAATGGATGTAAATCGACGATATCTGACCAAGATGTTGCAAACTCACTCAAATATATAAGAATTTATGATATTCGACTCCAAATTAGGAAGATAGACTTTGAAAATTTGCAATGAACACAAAGTGACAATCGACCTCAATGGCTTCAATGGATGTAAATCGACGATATCTGACCAAGATGTTGCAAACTCACTCAAATATATAAGAATTTATGATATTCGACTCCAAATTAGGAAAATAGACTTTGAAAATTTTCAATCAACACAAAGTGACAATCGACCTCACTGGGCTTCAATGGATGTAAAACGACGATATCTGACCAAGATGTTGCAGACTCACTCAAATATATAAGAATTTATGATATTCGACTTCACCTTAGGAAGATAGACTTTGGAAATTTTCAATCAACACAACGTGACAATCGACCTCAATGGGCTTCAATTGATGTATATCGACGATATCTGACCAAGATGTTGCAAACTCACTCAAATATATAAGAATTTATGATATTCGACTCCAAATTAGGAAGATAGACTTTGAAAACTTTCAATGAACACAAAGTGACAATCGACCTCAATGGGCTTCAATGGATGTAAATCGACGATATCTGACCAAGATGTTGCAAACTCACTCAAATATATAAGAATTGATGAGACTCGACTTCACCTTAGGAAGATAGACTTTAAAAATTTTCAATCAACACAAAGTGACAATCGACCTCACTGGGCTTCAATGGATGTAAAACGACGATATCTGACCAAGATGTTGCAGACTCACTCAAATATATAAGAATTTATGATATTCTACTTCACCTTAGGAAGATAGACTTTGGAAATTTTCAATCAACACAACGTGACAATCGACCTCAATGGGCTTCAATTGATGTATATCGACGATATCTGACCAAGATGTTGCAAACTCACTCAAATATATAAGAATTTATGATATTCGACTCCAAATTAGGAAAATAGACTTTGAAAATTTTCAATCAACACAAAGTGACAATCGACCTCAATCTGCTTCAATGGATGTAAATCGACGATATCTGACCAAGATGTTGGAAACTCACTCAAATATATAAGAATTTATGATATTCGACTCCAAATTAGGAAGATAGACTTTGAAACTTTTCAATCAACACAAAGTGACAATCGACCTCAATCTGCTTCAATGGATGTAAATCGACGATATCTGACCAAGATATTGCAAACTCACTCAAATATATAAGCATTGATGAGATTCGACTTGAAATTAGGAAGATGGACTTTGAAAATTTTCAATGAACACAAAGTGACAATCGACCTCAATGGGCTTCAATGGATGTAAATCGACGATATCTGACCAAGATGTTGCAGACTCACTCAAATATATAAGAATTTATGATATTCGACTTCACCTTAGGAAGATAGACTTTGGAAATTTTCAATCAACACAACGTGACAATCGACCTCCATGGGCTTCAATTGATGTATATCGACGATATCTGACCAAGATGTTGCAAACTCACTCAAATTTATAAGAATTTATGATATTCGACTCCAAATTAGGAAGATAGACTTTGAAAATTTGCAATCAACACAAAGTGACAATCGACCTCAATCTGCTTCAATGGATGTAAATCGACGATATCTGACCAAGATGTTGGAAACTCACTCAAATATATAAGAATTTATGATATTCGACTCCAAATTAGGAAGATAGACTTTGAAAATTTTCAATCAACACATAGTGACAATCGACCTCAATCTGCTTCAATGGATGTAAATCGACGATATCTGACCAAGATGTTCCAAACTCACTCAAATATATAAGAATTTATGATATTCGACTCCAAATTAGGAAGATAGACTTTAAAAATTTTCAATCAACACAAAGTGACAATCGACCTCACTGGGCTTCAATGGATGTAAAACGACGATATCTGACCAAGATGTTGCAGACTCACTCAAATATATAAGAATTTATGATATTCTACTTCACCTTAGGAAGATAGACTTTGGAAATTTTCAATCAACACAACGTGACAATCGACCTCAATGGGCTTCAATTGATGTATATCGACGATATCTGACCAAGATGTTGCAAACTCACTCAAATTTATAAGAATTTATGATATTCGACTCCAAATTAGGAAGATAGACTTTGAAACTTTTCAATCAACACAAAGTGACAATCGACCTCAATCTGCTTCAATGGATGTAAATCGACGATATCTGACCAAGATGTTGCAAACTCACTCAAATATATAAGAATTTATGATATTCGACTCCAAATTAGGAAGATAGACTTTGAAAATTTGCAATGAACACAAAGTGACAATCGACCTCAATGGCTTCAATGGATGTAAATCGACGATATCTGACCAAGATGTTGCAAACTCACTCAAATATATAAGAATTTATGATATTCGACTCCAAATTAGGAAAATAGACTTTGAAAATTTTCAATCAACACAAAGTGACAATCGACCTCACTGGGCTTCAATGGATGTAAAACGACGATATCTGACCAAGATGTTGCAGACTCACTCAAATATATAAGAATTTATGATATTCGACTCCAAATTAGGAAGATAGACTTTAAAAATTTTCAATCAACACAAAGTGACAATCGACCTCACTGGGCTTCAATGGATGTAAAACGACGATATCTGACCAAGATGTTGCAGACTTAATCAAATATATAAGAATTTATGATATTCGACTCCAAATTAGGAAAATAGACTTTGAAAATTTTCAATGAACACAAAGTGACAATCGACCTCAATGGGCTTCAATGGATGTAAATCGACGATATCTGACCAAGATGTTGCAAACTCACTCAAATATATAAGAATTTATGATATTCGACTCCAAATTAGGAAGATAGACTTTGAAAACTTTCAATGAACACAAAGTGACAATCGACCTCAATGGGCTTCAATGGATGTAAATCGACGATATCTGACCAAGATGTTGCAAACTCACTCAAATATATAAGAATTGATGAGACTCGACTTCACCTTAGGAAGATAGACTTTAAAAATTTTCAATCAACACAAAGTGACAATCGACCTCACTGGGCTTCAATGGATGTAAAACGACGATATCTGACCAAGATGTTGCAGACTCACTCAAATATATAAGAATTTATGATATTCTACTTCACCTTAGGAAGATAGACTTTGGAAATTTTCAATCAACACAACGTGACAATCGACCTCAATGGGCTTCAATTGATGTATATCGACGATATCTGACCAAGATGTTGCAAACTCACTCAAATATATAAGAATTTATGATATTCGACTCCAAATTAGGAAAATAGACTTTGAAAATTTTCAATCAACACAAAGTGACAATCGACCTCAATCTGCTTCAATGGATGTAAATCGACGATATCTGACCAAGATGTTGCAAACTCACTCAAATATATAAGAATTTATGATATTCGACTCCAAATTAGGAAGATAGACTTTGAAACTTTTCAATCAACACAAAGTGACAATCGACCTCAATCTGCTTCAATGGATGTAAATCGACGATATCTGACCAAGATGTTGCAAACTCACTCAAATATATAAGAATTTATGATATTCGACTCCAAATTAGGAAGATAGACTTTGAAAATTTGCAATGAACACAAAGTGACAATCGACCTCAATGGCTTCAATGGATGTAAATCGACGATATCTGACCAAGATGTTGCAAACACACTCAAATATATAAGAATTTATGATATTCGACTCCAAATTAGGAAAATAGACTTTGAAAATTTTCAATCAACACAAAGTGACAATCGACCTCAATCTGCTTCAATGGATGTAAATCGACGATATCTGACCAAGATGTTGGAAACTCACTCAAATATATAAGAATTTATGATATTCGACTCCAAATTAGGAAGATAGACTTTGAAACTTTTCAATCAACACAAAGTGACAATCGACCTCAATCTGCTTCAATGGATGTAAATCGACGATATCTGACCAAGATATTGCAAACTCACTCAAATATATAAGCATTGATGAGATTCGACTTCAAATTAGGAAGATGGACTTTGAAAATTTTCAATGAACACAAAGTGACAATCGACCTCAATGGGCTTCAATGGATGTAAATCGACGATATCTGACCAAGATGTTGCAGACTCACTCAAATATATAAGAATTTATGATATTCGACTTCACCTTAGGAAGATAGACTTTGGAAATTTTCAATCAACACAACGTGACAATCGACCTCCATGGGCTTCAATTGATGTATATCGACGATATCTGACCAAGATGTTGCAAACTCACTCAAATTTATAAGAATTTATGATATTCGACTCCAAATTAGGAAGATAGACTTTGAAAATTTGCAATCAACACAAAGTGACAATCGACCTCAATCTGCTTCAATGGATGTAAATCGACGATATCTGACCAAGATGTTGCAAACTCACTCAAATATATAAGAATTTATGATATTCGACTCCAAATTAGGAAGATAGACTTTGAAAATTTTCAATGAACACAAAGTGACAATCGACCTCAATCTGCTTCAATGGATGTAAATCGACGATATCTGACCAAGATGTTGGAAACTCACTCAAATATATAAGAATTTATGATATTCGACTCCAAATTAGGAAGATAGACTTTGAAAATTTTCAATCAACACATAGTGACAATCGACCTCAATCTGCTTCAATGGATGTAAATCGACGATATCTGACCAAGATGTTCCAAACTCACTCAAATATATAAGAATTTATGATATTCGACTCCAAATTAGGAAGATAGACTTTAAAAATTTTCAATCAACACAAAGTGACAATCGACCTCACTGGGCTTCAATGGATGTAAAACGACGATATCTGACCAAGATGTTGCAGACTCACTCAAATATATAAGAATTTATGATATTCTACTTCACCTTAGGAAGATAGACTTTGGAAATTTTCAATCAACACAACGTGACAATCGACCTCAATGGGCTTCAATTGATGTATATCGACGATATCTGACCAAGATGTTGCAAACTCACTCAAATTTATAAGAATTTATGATATTCGACTCCAAATTAGGAAGATAGACTTAGAAACTTTTCAATCAACACAAAGTGACAATCGACCTCAATCTGCTTCAATGGATGTAAATCGACGATATCTGACCAAGATGTTGCAAACTCACTCAAATATATAAGAATTTATGATATTCGACTCCAAATTAGGAAGATAGACTTTGAAAATTTGCAATGAACACAAAGTGACAATCGACCTCAATGGCTTCAATGGATGTAAATCGACGATATCTGACCAAGATGTTGCAAACTCACTCAAATATATAAGAATTTATGATATTCGACTCCAAATTAGGAAAATAGACTTTGAAAATTTTCAATCAACACAAAGTGACAATCGACCTCAATCTGCTTCAATGGATGTAAATCGACGATATCTGACCAAGATGTTGGAAACTCACTCAAATATATAAGAATTTATGATATTCGACTCCAAATTAGGAAGATAGACTTTGAAACTTTTCAATCAACACAAAGTGACAATCGACCTCAATCTGCTTCAATGGATGTAAATCGACGATATCTGACCAAGATATTGCAAACTCACTCAAATATATAAGAATTTATGATATTCGACTCCAAATTAGGAAGATAGACTTTGAAAATTTTCAATCAACACATAGTGACAATCGACCTCAATCTGCTTCAATGGATGTAAATCGACGATATCTGACCAAGATGTTCCAAATTTACTCAAATATATAAGAATTTATCATATTCGACTCCAAATTAGGAAGATAGACTTTAAAAATTTTCAATCAACACAAAGTGACAATCGACCTCACTGGGCTTCAATGGATGTAAAACGACGATATCTGACCAAGATGTTGCAGACTCACTCAAATATATAAGAATTTATGATATTCTACTTCACCTTAGGAAGATAGACTTTGGAAATTTTCAATCAACACAACGTGACAATCGACCTCAATGGGCTTCAATTGATGTATATCGACGATATCTGACCAAGATGTTGCAAACTCACTCAAATTTATAAGAATTTATGATATTCAACTCCAAATTAGGAAGATAGACTTTGAAACTTTTCAATCAACACAAAGTGACAATCGACCTCAATCTGCTTCAATGGATGTAAATCGACGATATCTGACCAAGATGTTGCAAACTCACTCAAATATATAAGAATTTATGATATTCGACTCCAAATTAGGAAGATAGACTTTGAAAATTTGCAATGAACACAAAGTGACAATCGACCTCAATGGCTTCAATGGATGTAAATCGACGATATCTGACCAAGATGTTGCAAACTCACTCAAATATATAAGAATTTATGATATTCGACTCCAAATTAGGAAAATAGACTTTGAAAATTTTCAATCAACACAAAGTGACAATCGACCTCAATCTGCTTCAATGGATGTAAATCGACGATATCTGACCAAGATGTTGGAAACTCACTCAAATATATAAGAATTTATGATATTCGACTCCAAATTAGGAAGATAGACTTTGAAACTTTTCAATCAACACAAAGTGACAATCGACCTCAATCTGCTTCAATGGATGTAAATCGACGATATCTGAACAAGAGATTGCAAACTCACTCAAATATATAAGCATTGATGAGATTCGACTTCAAATTAGGAAGATGGACTTTGAAAATTTTCAATGAACACAAAGTGACAATCGACCTCAATGGGCTTCAATGGATGTAAATCGACGATATCTGACCAAGATGTTGCAGACTCACTCAAATATATAAGAATTTATGATATTCGACTTCACCTTAGGAAGATAGACTTTGGAAATTTTCAATCAACACAACGTGACAATCGACCTCCATGGGCTTCAATTGATGTATATCGACGATATCTGACCAAGATGTTGCAAACTCACTCAAATTTATAATAATTTATGATATTCGACTCCAAATTAGGAAGATAGACTTTGAAAATTTGCAATCAACACAAAGTGACAATCGACCTCAATCTGCTTCAATGGATGTAAATCGACGATATCTGACCAAGATGTTGCAAACTCACTCAAATATATAAGAATTTATGATATTCGACTCCAAATTAGGAAGATAGACTTTGAAAATTTTCAATGAACACAAAGTGACAATCGACCTCAATCTGCTTCAATGGATGTAAATCGACGATATCTGACCAAGATGTTGGAAACTCACTCAAATATATAAGAATTTATGATATTCGACTCCAAATTAGGAAGATAGACTTTGAAAATTTTCAATCAACACATAGTGACAATCGACCTCAATCTGCTTCAATGGATGTAAATCGACGATATCTGACCAAGATGTTCCAAACTCACTCAAATATATAAGAATTTATGATATTCGACTCCAAATTAGGAAGATAGACTTTAAAAATTTTCAATCAACACAAAGTGACAATCGACCTCACTGGGCTTCAATGGATGTAAAACGACGATATCTGACCAAGATGTTGCAGACTCACTCAAATATATAAGAATTTATGATATTCTACTTCACCTTAGGAAGATAGACTTTGGAAATTTTCAATCAACACAACGTGACAATCGACCTCCATGGGCTTCAATTGATGTATATCGACGATATCTGACCAAGATGTTGCAAACTCACTCAAATTTATAATAATTTATGATATTCGACTCCAAATTAGGAAGATAGACTTTGAAACTTTTCAATCAACACAAAGTGACAATCGACCTCAATCTGCTTCAATGGATGTAAATAGACGATATCTGAACAAGAGATTGCAAACTCACTCAAATATATAAGCATTGATGAGATTCGACTTCAAATTAGGAAGATGGACTTTGAAAATTTTCAATGAACACAAAGTGACAATCGACCTCAATGGGCTTCAATGGATGTAAATCGACGATATCTGACCAAGATGTTGCAGACTCACTCAAATATATAAGAATTTATGATATTCGACTTCACCTTAGGAAGATAGACTTTGGAAATTTTCAATCAACACAACGTGACAATCGACCTCCATGGGCTTCAATTGATGTATATCGACGATATCTGACCAAGATGTTGCAAACTCACTCAAATTTATAATAATTTATGATATTCGACTCCAAATTAGGAAGATAGACTTTGAAAATTTGCAATCAACACAAAGTGACAATCGACCTCAATCTGCTTCAATGGATGTAAATCGACGATATCTGACCAAGATGTTGCAAACTCACTCAAATATATAAGAATTTATGATATTCGACTCCAAATTAGGAAGATAGACTTTGAAAATTTTCAATGAACACAAAGTGACAATCGACCTCAATCTGCTTCAATGGATGTAAATCGACGATATCTGACCAAGATATTGCAAACTCACTCAAATATATAAGAATTTATGATATTCGACTCCAAATTAGGAAGATAGACTTTGAAAATTTTCAATCAACACATAGTGACAATCGACCTCAATCTGCTTCAATGGATGTAAATCGACGATATCTGACCAAGATGTTCCAAATTCACTCAAATATATAAGAATTTATGATATTCGACTCCAAATTAGGAAGATAGACTTTAAAAATTTTCAATCAACACAAAGTGACAATCGACCTCACTGGGCTTCAATGGATGTAAAACGACGATATCTGACCAAGATGTTGCAGACTCACTCAAATATATAAGAATTTATGATATTCTACTTCACCTTAGGAAGATAGACTTTGGAAATTTTCAATCAACACAACGTGACAATCGACCTCAATGGGCTTCAATTGATGTAAATCGACGATATCTGACCAAGATGTTGGAAACTCACTCAAATATATAAGAATTTATGATATTCGACTCCAAATTAGGAAGATAGACTTTGAAACTTTTCAATCAACACAAAGTGACAATCGACCTCAATCTGCTTCAATGGATGTAAATCGACGATATCTGACCAAGATATTGCAAACTCACTCAAATATATAAGAATTTATGATATTCGACTCCAAATTAGGAAGATAGACTTTGAAAATTTTCAATCAACACATAGTGACAATCGACCTCAATCTGCTTCAATGGATGTAAATCGACGATATCTGACCAAGATGTTCCAAATTCACTCAAATATATAAGAATTTATGATATTCGACTCCAAATTAGGAAGATAGACTTTAAAAATTTTCAATCAACACAAAGTGACAATCGACCTCACTGGGCTTCAATGGATGTAAAACGACGATATCTGACCAAGATGTTGCAGACTCACTCAAATATATAAGAATTTATGATATTCTACTTCACCTTAGGAAGATAGACTTTGGAAATTTTCAATCAACACAACGTGACAATCGACCTCAATGGGCTTCAATTGATGTATATCGACGATATCTGACCAAGATGTTGCAAACTCACTCAAATTTATAAGAATTTATGATATTCGACTCCAAATTAGGAAGATAGACTTTGAAACTTTTCAATCAACACAAAGTGACAATCGACCTCAATCTGCTTCAATGGATGTAAATCGACGATATCTGACCAAGATGTTGCAAACTCACTCAAATATATAAGAATTTATGATATTCGACTCCAAATTAGGAAGATAGACTTTGAAAATTTGCAATGAACACAAAGTGACAATCGACCTCAATGGCTTCAATGGATGTAAATCGACGATATCTGACCAAGATGTTGCAAACACACTCAAATATATAAGAATTTATGATATTCGACTCCAAATTAGGAAAATAGACTTTGAAAATTTTCAATCAACACAAAGTGACAATCGACCTCAATCTGCTTCAATGGATGTAAATCGACGATATCTGACCAAGATGTTGGAAACTCACTCAAATATATAAGAATTCATGATATTCGACTCCAAATTAGGAAAATAGACTTTGAAAATTTTCAATCAACACAAAGTGACAATCGACCTCAATCTGCTTCAATGGATGTAAATCGACGATATCTGACCAAGATGTTGGAAACTCACTCAAATATATAAGAATTTATGATATTCGACTCCAAATTAGGAAGATAGACTTTGAAACTTTTCAATCAACACAAAGTGACAATCGACCTCAATCTGCTCCAATGGATGTAAATCGACGATATCTGACCAAGATATTGCAAACTCACTCAAATATATAAGAATTTATGATATTCGACTCCAAATTAGGAAGATAGACTTTGAAAATTTTCAATCAACACATAGTGACAATCGACCTCAATCTGCTTCAATGGATGTAAATCGACGATATCTGACCAAGATGTTCCAAATTTACTCAAATATATAAGAATTTATCATATTCGACTCCAAATTAGGAAGATAGACTTTAAAAATTTTCAATCAACACAAAGTGACAATCGACCTCACTGGGCTTCAATGGATGTAAAACGACGATATCTGACCAAGATGTTGCAGACTCACTCAAATATATAAGAATTTATGATATTCTACTTCACCTTAGGAAGATAGACTTTGGAAATTTTCAATCAACACAACGTGACAATCGACCTCAATGGGCTTCAATTGATGTATATCGACGATATCTGACCAAGATGTTGCAAACTCACTCAAATTTATAAGAATTTATGATATTCAACTCCAAATTAGGAAGATAGACTTTGAAACTTTTCAATCAACACAAAGTGACAATCGACCTCAATCTGCTTCAATGGATGTAAATCGACGATATCTGACCAAGATGTTGCAAACTCACTCAAATATATAAGAATTTATGATATTCGACTCCAAATTAGGAAGATAGACTTTGAAAATTTGCAATGAACACAAAGTGACAATCGACCTCAATGGCTTCAATGGATGTAAATCGACGATATCTGACCAAGATGTTGCAAACTCACTCAAATATATAAGAATTTATGATATTCGACTCCAAATTAGGAAAATAGACTTTGAAAATTTTCAATCAACACAAAGTGACAATCGACCTCAATCTGCTTCAATGGATGTAAATCGACGATATCTGACCAAGATGTTGGAAACTCACTCAAATATATAAGAATTTATGATATTCGACTCCAAATTAGGAAGATAGACTTTGAAACTTTTCAATCAACACAAAGTGACAATCGACCTCAATCTGCTTCAATGGATGTAAATCGACGATATCTGAACAAGAGATTGCAAACTCACTCAAATATATAAGCATTGATGAGATTCGACTTCAAATTAGGAAGATGGACTTTGAAAATTTTCAATGAACACAAAGTGACAATCGACCTCAATGGGCTTCAATGGATGTAAATCGACGATATCTGACCAAGATGTTGCAGACTCACTCAAATATATAAGAATTTATGATATTCGACTTCACCTTAGGAAGATAGACTTTGGAAATTTTCAATCAACACAACGTGACAATCGACCTCCATGGGCTTCAATTGATGTATATCGACGATATCTGACCAAGATGTTGCAAACTCACTCAAATTTATAATAATTTATGATATTCGACTCCAAATTAGGAAGATAGACTTTGAAAATTTGCAATCAACACAAAGTGACAATCGACCTCAATCTGCTTCAATGGATGTAAATCGACGATATCTGACCAAGATGTTGCAAACTCACTCAAATATATAAGAATTTATGATATTCGACTCCAAATTAGGAAGATAGACTTTGAAAATTTTCAATGAACACAAAGTGACAATCGACCTCAATCTGCTTCAATGGATGTAAATCGACGATATCTGACCAAGATGTTGGAAACTCACTCAAATATATAAGAATTTATGATATTCGACTCCAAATTAGGAAGATAGACTTTGAAAATTTTCAATCAACACATAGTGACAATCGACCTCAATCTGCTTCAATGGATGTAAATCGACGATATCTGACCAAGATGTTCCAAACTCACTCAAATATATAAGAATTTATGATATTCGACTCCAAATTAGGAAGATAGACTTTAAAAATTTTCAATCAACACAAAGTGACAATCGACCTCACTGGGCTTCAATGGATGTAAAACGACGATATCTGACCAAGATGTTGCAGACTCACTCAAATATATAAGAATTTATGATATTCTACTTCACCTTAGGAAGATAGACTTTGGAAATTTTCAATCAACACAACGTGACAATCGACCTCCATGGGCTTCAATTGATGTATATCGACGATATCTGACCAAGATGTTGCAAACTCACTCAAATTTATAATAATTTATGATATTCGACTCCAAATTAGGAAGATAGACTTTGAAACTTTTCAATCAACACAAAGTGACAATCGACCTCAATCTGCTTCAATGGATGTAAATCGACGATATCTGAACAAGAGATTGCAAACTCACTCAAATATATAAGCATTGATGAGATTCGACTTCAAATTAGGAAGATGGACTTTGAAAATTTTCAATGAACACAAAGTGACAATCGACCTCAATGGGCTTCAATGGATGTAAATCGACGATATCTGACCAAGATGTTGCAGACTCACTCAAATATATAAGAATTTATGATATTCGACTTCACCTTAGGAAGATAGACTTTGGAAATTTTCAATCAACACAACGTGACAATCGACCTCCATGGGCTTCAATTGATGTATATCGACGATATCTGACCAAGATGTTGCAAACTCACTCAAATTTATAATAATTTATGATATTCGACTCCAAATTAGGAAGATAGACTTTGAAAATTTGCAATCAACACAAAGTGACAATCGACCTCAATCTGCTTCAATGGATGTAAATCGACGATATCTGACCAAGATGTTGCAAACTCACTCAAATATATAAGAATTTATGATATTCGACTCCAAATTAGGAAGATAGACTTTGAAAATTTTCAATGAACACAAAGTGACAATCGACCTCAATCTGCTTCAATGGATGTAAATCGACGATATCTGACCAAGATGTTGGAAACTCACTCAAATATATAAGAATTTATGATATTCGACTCCAAATTAGGAAGATAGACTTTGAAAATTTTCAATCAACACATAGTGACAATCGACCTCAATCTGCTTCAATGGATGTAAATCGACGATATCTGACCAAGATGTTCCAAACTCACTCAAATATATAAGAATTTATGATATTCGACTCCAAATTAGGAAGATAGACTTTAAAAATTTTCAATCAACACAAAGTGACAATCGACCTCACTGGGCTTCAATGGATGTAAAACGACGATATCTGACCAAGATGTTGCAGACTCACTCAAATATATAAGAATTTATGATATTCTACTTCACCTTAGGAAGATAGACTTTGGAAATTTTCAATCAACACAACGTGACAATCGACCTCAATGGGCTTCAATTGATGTAAATCGACGATATCTGACCAAGATGTTGGAAACTCACTCAAATATATAAGAATTTATGATATTCGACTCCAAATTAGGAAGATAGACTTTGAAACTTTTCAATCAACACAAAGTGACAATCGACCTCAATCTGCTTCAATGGATGTAAATCGACGATATCTGACCAAGATATTGCAAACTCACTCAAATATATAAGAATTTATGATATTCGACTCCAAATTAGGAAGATAGACTTTGAAAATTTTCAATCAACACATAGTGACAATCGACCTCAATCTGCTTCAATGGATGTAAATCGACGATATCTGACCAAGATGTTCCAAATTCACTCAAATATATAAGAATTTATGATATTCGACTCCAAATTAGGAAGATAGACTTTAAAAATTTTCAATCAACACAAAGTGACAATCGACCTCACTGGGCTTCAATGGATGTAAAACGACGATATCTGACCAAGATGTTGCAGACTCACTCAAATATATAAGAATTTATGATATTCTACTTCACCTTAGGAAGATAGACTTTGGAAATTTTCAATCAACACAACGTGACAATCGACCTCAATGGGCTTCAATTGATGTATATCGACGATATCTGACCAAGATGTTGCAAACTCACTCAAATTTATAAGAATTTATGATATTCGACTCCAAATTAGGAAGATAGACTTTGAAACTTTTCAATCAACACAAAGTGACAATCGACCTCAATCTGCTTCAATGGATGTAAATCGACGATATCTGACCAAGATGTTGCAAACTCACTCAAATATATAAGAATTTATGATATTCGACTCCAAATTAGGAAGATAGACTTTGAAAATTTGCAATGAACACAAAGTGACAATCGACCTCAATGGCTTCAATGGATGTAAATCGACGATATCTGACCAAGATGTTGCAAACTCACTCAAATATATAAGAATTTATGATATTCGACTCCAAATTAGGAAAATAGACTTTGAAAATTTTCAATCAACACAAAGTGACAATCGACCTCAATCTGCTTCAATGGATGTAAATCGACGATATCTGACCAAGATGTTGGAAACTCACTCAAATATATAAGAATTTATGATATTCGACTCCAAATTAGGAAGATAGACTTTGAAACTTTTCAATCAACACAAAGTGACAATCGACCTCAATCTGCTTCAATGGATGTAAATCGACGATATCTGACCAAGATATTGCAAACTCACTCAAATATATAAGCATTGATGAGATTCGACTTCAAATTAGGAAGATGGACTTTGAAAATTTTCAATGAACACAAAGTGACAATCGACCTCAATGGGCTTCAATGGATGTAAATCGACGATATCTGACCAAGATGTTGCAAACTCACTCAAATATATAAGAATTGATGAGACTCGACTTCACCTTAGGAAGATAGACTTTGGAAATTTTCAATCAACACAACGTGACAATCGACCTCAATGGGCTTCAATTGATGTAAATCGACGATATCTGACCAAGATGTTGCAAACTCACTCAAATATATGAGAATTTATGATATTCGACTCCAAATTAGGAAGATAGACTTTGAACATTTTCAATGAACACAAAGTGACAATCGACCTCAATGGGCTTCAATGGATGTAAATCGACGATATCTGACCAAGATGTTGCAAACTCACTCAAATATATAAGAATTTATGATATTCGACTCCAAATTAGGAAAATAGACTTTGAAAATTTTCAATCAACACAAAGTGACAATCGACCTCAATCTGCTTCAATGGATGTAAATCGACGATATCTGACCAAGATGTTGGAAACTCACTCAAATATATAAGAATTTATGATATTCGACTCCAAATTAGGAAGATAGACTTTGAAACTTTTCAATCAACACAAAGTGACAATCGACCTCAATCTGCTTCAATGGATGTAAATCGACGATATCTGACCAAGATATTGCAAACTCACTCAAATATATAAGCATTGATGAGATTCGACTTCAAATTAGGAAGATGGACTTCGAAAATTTTCAATGAACACAAAGTGACAATCGACCTCAATGGGCTTCAATGGATGTAAATCGACGATATCTGACCAAGATGTTGCAAACTCACTCAAATATATAAGAATTTATGATATTCGACTCCAAATTAGGAAGATAGACTTTGAAACTTTTCAATCAACACAAAGTGACAATCGACCTCAATCTGCTTCAATGGATGTAAATCGACGATATCTGACCAAGATGTTGCAAACTCACTCAAATATATAAGAATTTATGATATTCGACTCCAAATTAGGAAGATAGACTTTGAAAATTTTCAATGAACACAAAGTGACAATCGACCTCAATGGGCTTCAATGGATGTAAATCGACGATATCTGACCAAGATGTTGGAAACTCACTCAAATATATAAGAATTGATGAGACTCGACTTCACCTTAGGAAGATAGACTTTGGAAATTTTCAATCAACACAACGTGACAATCGACCTCAATGGGCTTCAATTGATGTAAATCGACGATATCTGACCAAGATGTTGCAAACTCACTCAAATATATAAGAATTTATGATATTCGACTCCAAATTAGGAAGATAGACTTTGAAAATTTTCAATGAACACAAAGTGACAATCGACCTCAATGGGCTTCAATGGATGTAAATCGACGATATCTGATCAAGATGTTGCAAACTCACTCAAATATATAAGCATTGATGAGATTCGACTTCAAATTAGGAAGATGGACTTTGAAAATTTTCAATGAACACAAAGTGACAATCGACCTCAATGGACTTCAATGGATGTAAATCGACGATATCTGACCAAGATGTTGCAAACTCACTCAAATATATAAGAATTTATGATATTCGACTCCAAATTAGGAAGATAGACTTTGAAACTTTTCAATCAACACAAAGTGACAATCGACCTCAATCTGCTTCAATGGATGTAAATCGACGATATCTGACCAAGATGTTGCAAACTCACTCAAATATATAAGAAATTATGATATTCGACTCCAAATTAGGAAGATAGACTTTGAAAATTTTCAATGAACACAAAGTGACAATCGACCTCAATCTGCTTCAATGGATGTAAATCGACGATATCTGACCAAGATGTTGCAAACTCACTCAAATATATAAGAATTTATGATATTCGACTCCAAATTAGGAAGATAGACTTTGAAACTTTTCAATCAACACAAAGTGACAATCGACCTCAATCTGCTTCAATGGATGTAAATCGACGATATCTGACCAAGATATTGCAAACTCACTCAAATATATAAGCATTGATGAGATTCGACTTCAAATTAGGAAGATGGACTTTGAAAATTTTCAATGAACACAAAGTGACAATCGACCTCAATCTGCTTCAATGGATGTAAATCGACGATATCTGACCAAGATGTTGGAAACTCACTCAAATATATAAGAATTTATGATATTCGACTCCAAATTAGGAAGATAGACTTTGAAACTTTTCAATCAACACAAAGTGACAATCGACCTCAATCTGCTTCAATGGATGTAAATCGACGATATCTGACCAAGATATTGCAAACTCACTCAAATATATAAGCATTGATGAGATTCGACTTCAAATTAGGAAGATGGACTTTGAAAATTTTCAATGAACACAAAGTGACAATCGACCTCAATGGGCTTCAATGGATGTAAATCGACGATATCTGACCAAGATGTTGCAAACTCACTCAAATATATAAGAATTTATGATATTCGACTCCAAATTAGGAAGATAGACTTTGAAACTTTTCAATCAACACAAAGTGACAATCGACCTCAATCTGCTTCAATGGATGTAAATCGACGATATCTGACCAAGATGTTGCAAACTCACTCAAATATATAAGAATTTATGATATTCGACTCCAAATTAGGAAGATAGACTTTGAAAATTTTCAATGAACACAAAGTGACAATCGACCTCAATGGGCTTCAATGGATGTAAATCGACGATATCTGACCAAGATGTTGGAAACTCACTCAAATATATAAGAATTGATGAGACTCGACTTCACCTTAGGAAGATAGACTTTGGAAATTTTCAATCAACACAACGTGACAATCGACCTCAATGGGCTTCAATTGATGTAAATCGACGATATCTGACCAAGATGTTGCAAACTCACTCAAATATATAAGAATTTATGATATTCGACTCCAAATTAGGAAGATAGACTTTGAAAATTTTCAATGAACACAAAGTGACAATCGACCTCAATGGGCTTCAATGGATGTAAATCGACGATATCTGATCAAGATGTTGCAAACTCACTCAAATATATAAGCATTGATGAGATTCGACTTCAAATTAGGAAGATGGACTTTGAAAATTTTCAATGAACACAAAGTGACAATCGACCTCAATGGACTTCAATGGATGTAAATCGACGATATCTGACCAAGATGTTGCAAACTCACTCAAATATATAAGAATTTATGATATTCGACTCCAAATTAGGAAGATAGACTTTGAAACTTTTCAATCAACACAAAGTGACAATCGACCTCAATCTACTTCAATGGATGTAAATCGACGATATCTGACCAAGATGTTGCAAACTCACTCAAATATATAAGAATTTATGATATTCGACTCCAAATTAGGAAGATAGACTTTGAAAATTTTCAATGAACACAAAGTGACAATCGACCTCAATCTGCTTCAATGGATGTAAATCGACGATATCTGACCAAGATGTTGCAAACTCACTCAAATATATAAGAATTTATGATATTCGACTCCAAATTAGGAAGATAGACTTTGAAACTTTTCAATCAACACAAAGTGACAATAGACCTCAATCTGCTTCAATGGATGTAAATCGACGATATCTGACCAAGATATTGCAAACTCACTCAAATATATAAGCATTGATGAGATTCGACTTCAAATTAGGAAGATGGACTTTGAAAATTTTCAATGAACACAAAGTGACAATCGACCTCAATGGACTTCAATGGATGTAAATCGACGATATCTGACCAAGATGTTGCAAACTCACTCAAATGAATAAGAATTTATGATATTCGACTCCAAATTAGGAAGATAGACTTTGAAACTTTTCAATCAACACAAAGTGACAATCGACCTCAATCTGCTTCAATGGATGTAAATCGACGATATCTGACCAAGATATTGCAAACTCACTCAAATATATAAGCATTGATGAGATTCGACTTCAAATTAGGAAGATGGACTTTGAAAATTTTCAATGAACACAAAGTGACAATCGACCTCAATGGGCTTCAATGGATGTAAATCGACGATATCTGACCAAGATGTTGCAGACTCACTCAAATATATAAGAATTTATGATATTCGACTTCACCTTAGGAAGATAGACTTTGGAAATTTTCAATCAACACAACGTGACAATCGACCTCCATGGGCTTCAATTGATGTATATCGACGATATCTGACCAAGATGTTGCAAACTCACTCAAATTTATAAGAATTTATGATATTCGACTCCAAATTAGGAAGATAGACTTTGAAAATTTGCAATCAACACAAAGTGACAATCGACCTCAATCTGCTTCAATGGATGTAAATCGACGATATCTGACCAAGATGTTGCAAACTCACTCAAATATATAAGAATTTATGATATTCGACTCCAAATTAGGAAGATAGACTTTGAAAATTTTCAATGAACACAAAGTGACAATCGACCTCAATCTGCTTCAATGGATGTAAATCGACGATATCTGACCAAGATGTTGCAAACTCACTCAAATATATAAGAATTTATGATATTCGACTCCAAATTAGGAAGATAGACTTTGAAAATTTGCAATGAACACAAAGTGACAATCGACCTCAATGGCTTCAATGGATGTAAATCGACGATATCTGACCAAGATGTTGCAAACTCACTCAAATATATAAGAATTTATGATATTCGACTCCAAATTAGGAAAATAGACTTTGAAAATTTTCAATCAACACAAAGTGACAATCGACCTCAATCTGCTTCAATGGATGTAAATCGACGATATCTGACCAAGATGTTGGAAACTCACTCAAATATATAAGAATTTATGATATTCGACTCCAAATTAGGAAGATAGACTTTGAAACTTTTCAATCAACACAAAGTGACAATCGACTTCAATCTGCTTCAATGGATGTAAATCGACGATATCTGACCAAGATATTGCAAACTCACTCAAATATATAAGAATTTATGATATTCGACTCCAAATTAGGAAGATAGACTTTGAAAATTTTCAATCAACACATAGTGACAATCGACCTCAATCTGCTTCAATGGATGTAAATCGACGATATCTGACCAAGATGTTCCAAATTCACTCAAATATATAAGAATTTATGATATTCGACTCCAAATTAGGAAGATAGACTTTAAAAATTTTCAATCAACACAAAGTGACAATCGACCTCACTGGGCTTCAATGGATGTAAAACGACGATATCTGACCAAGATGTTGCAGACTCACTCAAATATATAAGAATTTATGATATTCTACTTCACCTTAGGAAGATAGACTTTGGAAATTTTCAATCAACACAACGTGACAATCGACCTCAATGGGCTTCAATTGATGTATATCGACGATATCTGACCAAGATGTTGCAAACTCACTCAAATTTATAAGAATTTATGATATTCGACTCCATATTAGGAAGATAGACTTTGAAACTTTTCAATCAACACAAAGTGACAATCGACCTCAATCTGCTTCAATGGATGTAAATCGACGATATCTGACCAAGATGTTGCAAACTCACTCAAATATATAAGAATTTATGATATTCGACTCCAAATTAGGAAGATAGACTTTGAAAATTTGCAATGAACACAAAGTGACAATCGACCTCAATGGCTTCAATGGATGTAAATCGACGATATCTGACCAAGATGTTGCAAACTCACTCAAATATATAAGAATTTATGATATTCGACTCCAAATTAGGAAAATAGACTTTGAAAATTTTCAATCAACACAAAGTGACAATCGACCTCAATCTGCTTCAATGGATGTAAATCGACGATATCTGACCAAGATGTTGGAAACTCACTCAAATATATAAGAATTTATGATATTCGACTCCAAATTAGGAAGATAGACTTTGAAACTTTTCAATCAACACAAAGTGACAATCGACCTCAATCTGCTTCAATGGATGTAAATCGACGATATCTGACCAAGATATTGCAAACTCACTCAAATATATAAGCATTGATGAGATTCGACTTCAAATTAGGAAGATGGACTTTGAAAATTTTCAATGAACACAAAGTGACAATCGACCTCAATGGGCTTCAATGGATGTAAATCGACGATATCTGACCAAGATGTTGCAAACTCACTCAAATATATAAGAATTGATGAGACTCGACTTCACCTTAGGAAGATAGACTTTGGAAATTTTCAATCAACACAACGTGACAATCGACCTCAATGGGCTTCAATTGATGTAAATCGACGATATCTGACCAAGATGTTGCAAACTCACTCAAATATATGAGAATTTATGATATTCGACTCCAAATTAGGAAGATAGACTTTGAACATTTTCAATGAACACAAAGTGACAATCGACCTCAATGGGCTTCAATGGATGTAAATCGACGATATCTGACCAAGATGTTGCAAACTCACTCAAATATATAAGAATTTATGATATTCGACTCCAAATTAGGAAAATAGACTTTGAAAATTTTCAATCAACACAAAGTGACAATCGACCTCAATCTGCTTCAATGGATGTAAATCGACGATATCTGACCAAGATGTTGGAAACTCACTCAAATATATAAGAATTTATGATATTCGACTCCAAATTAGGAAGATAGACTTTGAAACTTTTCAATCAACACAAAGTGACAATCGACCTCAATCTGCTTCAATGGATGTAAATCGACGATATCTGACCAAGATATTGCAAACTCACTCAAATATATAAGCATTGATGAGATTCGACTTCAAATTAGGAAGATGGACTTTGAAAATTTTCAATGAACACAAAGTGACAATCGACCTCAATGGGCTTCAATGGATGTAAATCGACGATATCTGACCAAGATGTTGCAAACTCACTCAAATATATAAGAATTTATGATATTCGACTCCAAATTAGGAAGATAGACTTTGAAACTTTTCAATCAACACAAAGTGACAATCGACCTCAATCTGCTTCAATGGATGTAAATCGACGATATCTGACCAAGATGTTGCAAACTCACTCAAATATATAAGAATTTATGATATTCGACTCCAAATTAGGAAGATAGACTTT
This sequence comes from Diorhabda elongata, assembly GCA_026230145.1. NCBI lineage: Eukaryota > Metazoa > Arthropoda > Insecta > Coleoptera > Chrysomelidae > Diorhabda > Diorhabda elongata. The sequence goes on from JAOVVJ010000019.1 coordinate 146,711, forward strand.
GAAAATTTTCAATGAACACAAAGTGACAATCGACCTCAATGGGCTTCAATGGATGTAAATCGACGATATCTGACCAAGATGTTGGAAACTCACTCAAATATATAAGAATTGATGAGACTCGACTTCACCTTAGGAAGATAGACTTTGGAAATTTTCAATCAACACAACGTGACAATCGACCTCAATGGGCTTCAATTGATGTAAATCGACGATATCTGACCAAGATGTTGCAAACTCACTCAAATACATAAGAATTTATGATATTCGACTCCAAATTAGGAAGATAGACTTTGAAAATTTTCAATGAACACAAAGTGACAATCGACCTCAATGGGCTTCAATGGATGTAAATCGACGATATCTGATCAAGATGTTGCAAACTCACTCAAATATATAAGCATTGATGAGATTCGACTTCAAATTTGGAAGATGGACTTTGAAAATTTTCAATGAACACAAAGTGACAATCGACCTCAATGGACTTCAATGGATGTAAATCGACGATATCTGACCAAGATGTTGCAAACTCACTCAAATATATAAGAATTTATGATATTCGACTCCAAATTAGGAAGATAGACTTTGAAACTTTTCAATCAACACAAAGTGACAATCGACCTCAATCTGCTTCAATGGATGTAAATCGACGATATCTGACCAAGATGTTGCAAACTCACTCAAATATATAAGAATTTATGATATTCGACTCCAAATTAGGAAGATAGACTTTGAAAATTTTCAATGAACACAAAGTGACAATCGACCTCAATCTGCTTCAATGGATGTAAATCGACGATATCTGACCAAGATGTTGCAAACTCACTCAAATATATAAGAATTTATGATATTCGACTCCAAATTAGGAAGATAGACTTTGAAACTTTTCAATCAACACAAAGTGACAATAGACCTCAATCTGCTTCAATGGATGTAAATCGACGATATCTGACCAAGATATTGCAAACTCACTCAAATATATAAGCATTGATGAGATTCGACTTCAAATTAGGAAGATGGACTTTGAAAATTTTTAATGAACACAAAGTGACAATCGACCTCAATGGACTTCAATGGATGTAAATCGACGATATCTGACCAAGATGTTGCAAACTCACTCAAATGAATAAGAATTTATGATATTCGACTCCAAATTAGGAAGATAGACTTTGAAACTTTTCAATCAACACAAAGTGACAATCGACCTCAATCTGCTTCAATGGATGTAAATCGACGATATCTGACCAAGATGTTGCAAACTCACTCAAATATATAAGAATTTATGATATTCGACTCCAAATTAGGAAGATAGACTTTGAAAATTTTCAATGAACACAAAGTGACAATCGACCTCAATGGGCTTCAATGGATGTAAATCGACGATATCTGACCAAGATGTTGCAAACTCACTCAAATATATAAGAATTTATGATATTCGACTCCAAATGAGGAAGATAGACTTTGAAAATTTTCAATCAACACCTAGTGACAATCGACCTCAATCTGCTTCAATGGATGTAAATCGACGATATCTGACCAAGATGTTCCAAACTCACTCGAATATATAAGAATTTATGATATTCGACTCCAAATTAGGAAGATAGACTTTAAAAATTTTCAATCAACACAAAGTGACAATCGACCTCACTGGGCTTCAATGGATGTAAAACGACGATATCTGACCAAGATGTTGCAGACTCACTCAAATATATAAGAATTTATGATATTCGACTTCACCTTAGGAAGATAGACTTTGGAAATTTTCAATCAACACAACGTGACAATCGACCTCAATGGGCTTCAATTGATGTATATCGACGATATCTGACCAAGATGTTGCAAACTCACTCAAATTTATAAGAATTTATGATATTCGACTCCAAATTAGGAAGATAGACTTTGAAACTTTTCAATCAACACAAAGTGACAATCGACCTCAATCTGCTTCAATGGATGTAAATCGACGATATCTGACCAAGATGTTGCAAACTCACTCGAATATATAAGAATTTATGATATTCGACTCCAAATTAGGAAGATAGACTTTGAAAATTTTCAATGAACACAAAGTGACAATCGACCTCAATGGGCTTCAATGGATGTAAATCGACGATATCTGACCAAGATGTTGCAAACTCACTCAAATATATAAGAATTGATGAGACTCGACTTCACCTTAGGAAGATAGACTTTGGAAATTTTCAATCAACACAACGTGACAATCGACCTCAATGGGCTTCAATTGATGTAAATCGACGATATCTGACCAAGATGTTGCAAACTCACTCAAATATATAAGAATTTATGATATTCGACTCCAAATTAGGAAGATAGACTTTGAAAATTTGCAATGAACACAAAGTGACAATCGACCTCAATGGCTTCAATGGATGTAAATCGACGATATCTGACCAAGATGTTGCAAACTCACTCAAATATATAAGAATTTATGATATTCGACTCCAAATGAGGAAAATAGACTTTGAAAATTTTCAATCAACACAAAGTGACAATCGACCTCAATCTGCTTCAATGGATGTAAATCGACGATATCTGACCAAGATGTTGGATCTCACTCAAATATATAAGAATTTATGATATTCGACTCCAAATTAGGAAGATAGACTTTGAAACTTTTCAATCAACACAAAGTGACAATCGACCTCAATCTGCTTCAATGGATGTAAATCGACGATATCTGACCAAGATATTGCAAACTCACTCAAATATATAAGCATTGATGAGATTCGACTTCAAATTAGGAAGATAGACTTTGAAAATTTTCAATGAACACAAAGTGACAATCGACCTCAATGGGCTTCAATGGATGTAAATCGACGATATCTGACCAAGATGTTGCAGACTCACTCAAATATATAAGAATTTATGATATTCGACTTCACCTTAGGAAGATAGACTTTGGAAATTTTCAATCAACACAACGTGACAATCGACCTCAATGGGCTTCAATTGATGTATATCGACGATATCTGACCAAGATGTTGCAAACTCACTCAAATTTATAAGAAGTTATGATATTCGACTCCAAATTAGGAAGATAGACTTTGAAACTTTTCAATCAACACAAAGTGACAATCGACCTCAATCTGCTTCAATGGATGTAAATCGACGATATCTGACCAAGATGTTGCAAACTCACTCAAATATATAAGAATTTATGATATTCGACTCCAAATTAGGAAGATAGACTTTGAAAATTTTCAATGAACACAAAGTGACAATCGACCTCAATCTGCTTCAATGGATGTAAATCGACGATATCTGACCAAGATGTTGCAAACTCACTCAAATATATAAGATATTATGATATTCGACTCCAAATTAGGAAAATAGACTTTGAAAATTTTCAATCAACACAAAGTGACAATCGACCTCAATCTGCTTCAATGGATGTAAATCGACGATATCTGACCAAGATGTTGGAAACTCACTCAAATATATAAGAATTTATGATATTCGACTCCAAATTAGGAAGATAGACTTTGAAAATTTTCAATCAACACATAGTGACAATCGACCTCAATCTGCTTCAATGGATGTAAATCGACGATATCTGACCAAGATGTTCCAAACTCACTCAAATATATAAGAATTTATGATATTCGACTCCAAATTAGGAAGATAGACTTTAAAAATTTTCAATCAACACAAAGTGACAATCGACCTCACTGGGCTTCAATGGATGTAAAACGACGATATCTGACCAAGATGTTGCAGACTCACTCAAATATATAAGAATTTATGATATTCGACTTCACCTTAGGAAGATAGACTTTGGAAATTTTCAATCAACACAACGTGACAATCGACCTCAATGGGCTTCAATTGATGTATATCGACGATATCTGACCAAGATGTTGCAAACTCACTCAAATTTATAAGAATTTATGATATTCGACTCCAAATTAGGAAGATAGACTTTGAAACTTTTCAATCAACACAAAGTGACAATCGACCTCAATCTGCTTCAATGGATGTAAATCGACGATATCTGAACAAGATGTTGCAAACTCACTCAAATATATAAGAATTTATGATATTCGACTCCAAATTAGGAAGATAGACTTTGAAAATTTGCAATGAACACAAAGTGACAATCGACCTCAATCTGCTTCAATGGATGTAAATCGACGATATCTGACCAAGATGTTGCAAACTCACTCAAATATATAAGAATTTATGATATTCGACTCCAAATTAGGAAAATAGACTTTGAAAATTTTCAATCAACACAAAGTGACAATCGACCTCAATCTGCTTCAATGGATGTAAATCGACGATATCTGACCAAGATGTTGGAAACTCACTCAAATATATAAGAATTTATGATATTCGACTCCAAATTAGGAAGATAGACTTTGGAACTTTTCAATCAACACAAAGTGACAATCGACCTCAATCTGCTTCAATGGATGTAAATCGACGATATCTGACCAAGATATTGCAAACTCACTCAAATATATAAGCATTGATGAGATTCGACTTCAAATTAGGAAGATGGACTTTGAAAATTTTCAATGAACACAAAGTGACAATCGACCTCAATGGGCTTCAATGGATTTAAATCGACGATATCTGACCAAGATGTTGCAAACTCACTCAAATATATAAGAATATATGATATTCGACTCCAAATTAGGAAGATAGACTTTGAAACTTTTCAATCAACACAAAGTGACAATCGACCTCAATCTGCTTCAATGGATGTAAATCGACGATATCTGACCAAGATGTTGCAAACTCACTCAAATATATAAGAATTTATGATATTCGACTCCAAATTAGGAGGATAGACTTTGAAACTTTTCAATCAACACAAAGTGACAATCGACCTCAATCTGCTTCAATGGATGTAAATCGACGATATCTGACCAAGATGTTGCAAACTCACTCAAATATATAAGAATTTATGATATTCGACTCCAAATTAGGAAGATAGACTTTGAAACTTTTCAATCAACACAAAGTGACAATCGACCTCAATCTGCTTCAATGGATGTAAATCGACGATATCTGACCAAGATGTTGCAAACTCACTCAAATATATAAGAATTTATGATATTCGACTCCAAATTAGGAAGATAGACTTTGAAACTTTTCAATCAACACAAAGTGACAATCGACCTCAATCTGCTTCAATGGATGTAAATCGACGATATCTGACCAAGATGTTGCAAACTCACTCAAATATATAAGAATTTATGATATTCGACTCCAAATTAGGAAGATAGACTTTGAAACTTTTCAATCAACACAAAGTGACAATCGACCTCAATCTGCTTCAATGGATGTAAATCGACGATATCTGACCAAGATGTTGCAAACTCACTCAAATATATAAGAATTTATGATATTCGACTCCAAATTAGGAAAATAGACTTTGAAAATTTTCAATCAACACAAAGTGACAATCGACCTCAATCTGCTTCAATGGATGTAAATCGACGATATCTGACCAAGATGTTGGAAACTCACTCAAATATATAAGAATTTATGATATTCGACTCCAAATTAGGAAGATAGACTTTGAAACTTTTCAATCAACACAAAGTGACAATCGACCTCAATCTGCTTCAATGGATGTAAATCGACGATATCTGACCAAGATATTGCAAACTCACTCAAATATATAAGCATTGATGAGATTCGACTTCAAATTAGGAAGATGGACTTCGAAAATTTTCAATGAACACAAAGTGACAATCGACCTCAATGGGCTTCAATGGATGTAAATCGACGATATCTGACCAAGATGTTGCAAACTCACTCAAATATATAAGAATTTATGATATTCGACTCCAAATTAGGAAGATAGACTTTGAAACTTTTCAATCAACACAAAGTGACAATCGACCTCAATCTGCTTCAATGGATGTAAATCGACGATATCTGACCAAGATGTTGCAAACTCACTCAAATATATAAGAATTTATGATATTCGACTCCAAATTAGGAAGATAGACTTTGAAACTTTTCAATCAACACAAAGTGACAATCGACCTCAATCTGCTTCAATGGATGTAAATCGACGATATCTGACCAAGATGTTGCAAACTCACTCAAATATATAAGAATTTATGATATTCGACTCCAAATTAGGAAGATAGACTTTGAAACTTTTCAATCAACACAAAGTGACAATCGACCTCAATCTGCTTCAATGGATGTAAATCGACGATATCTGACCAAGATGTTGCAAACTCACTCAAATATATAAGAATTTATGATATTCGACTCCAAATTAGGAAGATAGACTTTGAAACTTTTCAATCAACACAAAGTGACAATCGACCTCAATCTGCTTCAATGGATGTAAATCGACGATATCTGACCAAGATGTTGCGAACTCACTCAAATATATAAGAATTTATGATATTCGACTCCAAATTAGGAAGATAGACTTTGAAAATTTTCAATCAACACATAGTGACAATCGACCTCAATCTGCTTCAATGGATGTAAATCGACGATATCTGACCAAGATGTTCCAAACTCACTCAAATATATAAGAATTTATGATATTCGACTCCAAATTAGGAAGATAGACTTTAAAAATTTTCAATCAACACAAAGTGACAATCGACCTCACTGGGCTTCAATGGATGTAAAACGACGATATCTGACCATGATGTTGCAGACTCACTCAAATATATCAGAATTTATGATATTCGACTTCACCTTAGGAAGATAGACTTTGGAAATTTTCAATCAACACAACGTGACAATCGACCTCAATGGGCTTCAATTGATGTATATCGACGATATCTGACCAAGATGTTGCAAACTCACTCAAATATATAAGAATTTATGATATTCGACTCCAAATTAGGAAGATAGACTTTGAAACTTTTCAATCAACACAAAGTGACAATCGACCTCAATCTGCTTCAATGGATGTAAATCGACGATATCTGACCAAGATATTGCAAACTCACTCAAATATATAAGCATTGATGAGATTCGACTTCAAATTAGGAAGATGGACTTTGAAAATTTTCAATGAACACAAAGTGACAATCGACCTCAATGGGCTTCAATGGATGTAAATCGACGATATCTGACCAAGATGTTGCAAACTCACTCAAATATATAAGAATATATGATATTCGACTCCAAATTAGGAAGATAGACTTTGAAACTTTTCAATCAACACAAAGTGACAATCGACCTCAATCTGCTTCAATGGATGTAAATCGACGATATCTGACCAAGATGTTGCAAACTCACTCAAATATATAAGAATTTATGATATTCGACACCAAATTAGGAAGATAGACTTTGAAAATTTTCAATGAACACAAAGTGACAATCGACCTCAATGGGCTTCAATGGATGTAAATCGACGATATCTGACCAAGATGTTGCAAACTCACTCAAATATATAAGAATTCATGATATTCGACTCCAAATTAGGAAGATAGACTTTGAAAATTTTCAATCAACACATAGTGACAATCGACCTCAATCTGCTTCAATGGATGTAAATCGACGATATCTGACCAAGATGTTCCAAACTCACTCAAATATATAAGAATTTATGATATTCGACTCCAAATTAGGAAGATAGACTTTAAAAATTTTCAATCAACACAAAGTGACAATCGACCTCACTGGGCTTCAATGGATGTAAAACGACAATATCTGACCAAGATGTAGCAAACTCGATCAAATATATAAGAATTTATGATATTCGACTCCAAATTAGGAAGATAGACTTTGAAAATTTGCAATGAACACAAAGTGACAATCGACCTCAATGGCTTCAATGGATGTAAATCGACGATATCTGACCAAGATGTTGCAAACTCACTCAAATATATAAGAATTTATGATATTCGACTCCAAATTAGGAAAATAGACTTTGAAAATTTGCAATGAACACAAAGTGACAATCGACCTCAATGGCTTCAATGGATGTAAATCGACGATATCTGACCAAGATGTTGCAAACTCACTCAAATATATAAGAATTTATGATATTCGACTCCAAATTAGGAAAATAGACTTTGAAAATTTTCAATCAACACAAAGTGACAATCGACCTCAATCTGCTTCAATGGATGTAAATCGACGATATCTGACCAAGATGTTGGAAACTCACTCAAATATATAAGAATTTATGATATTCGACTCCAAATTAGGAAGATAGACTTTGAAAATTTTCAATCAACACAAAGTGACAATCGACCTCAATCTGCTTCAATGGATGTAAATCGACGATATCTGACCAAGATGTTGCAAACTCGATCACATATATGAGAATTTATGATATTCGACTCCAAATTAGGAAGATAGACTTTGAAAATTTGCAATGAACACAAAGTGACAATCGACCTCAATGGCTTCAATGGATGTAAATCGACGATATCTGACCAAGATGTTGCAAACTCACTCAAATATATAAGAATTTATGATATTCGACTCCAAATTAGGAAAATAGACTTTGAAAATTTTCAATCAACACAAAGTGACAATCGACCTCACTGGGCTTCAATGGATGTAAAACGACAATATCTGACCAAGATGTAGCAAACTCACTCAAATATATAAGAATTTATGATATTCGACTCCAAATTAGGAAGATAGACTTTGAAACTTTTCAATCAACACAAAGTGACAATCGACCTCAATCTGCTTCAATGGATGTAAATCGACGATATCTGACCAAGATATTGCAAACTCACTCAAATATATAAGAATTTATGATATTCGACTCCAAATTAGGAAGATAGACTTTGAAAATTTGCAATGAACACAAAGTGACAATCGACCTCAATGGCTTCAATGGATGTAAATCGACGATATCTGACCAAGATGTTGCAAACTCACTCAAATATATAAGAATTTATGATATTCGACTCCAAATTAGGAAAATAGACTTTGAAAATTTTCAATCAACACAAAGTGACAATCGACCTCAATCTGCTTCAATGGATGTAAATCGACGATATCTGACCAAGATGTTGGAAACTCACTCAAATATATAATAATTTATGATATTCGACTCCAAATTAGGAAGATAGACTTTGAAACTTTTCAATCAACACAAAGTGACAATCGACCTCAATCTGCTTCAATGGATGTAAATCGACGATATCTGACCAAGATATTGCAAACTCACTCAAATATATAAGCATTGATGAGATTCGACTTCAAATTAGGAAGATGGACTTTGAAAATTTTCAATGAACACAAAGTGACAATCGACCTCAATGGGCTTCAATGGATGTAAATCGACGATATCTGACCAAGATGTTGCAAACTCACTCAAATATATAAGAATATATGATATTCGACTCCAAATTAGGAAGATAGACTTTGAAACTTTTCAATCAACACAAAGTGACAATCGACCTCAATCTGCTTCAATGGATGTGAATCGACGATATCTGACCAAGATGTTGCAAACTCACTCAAATATATAAGAATTTATGATATTCGACACCAAATTAGGAAGATAGACTTTGAAAATTTTCAATGAACACAAAGTGACAATCGACCTCAATGGGCTTCAATGGATGTAAATCGACGATATCTGACCAAGATGTTGCAAACTCACTCAAATATATAAGAATTTATGATATTCGACTCCAAATTAGGAAGATAGACTTTGAAAATTTTCAATCAACACATAGTGACAATCGACCTCAATCTGCTTCAATGGATGTAAATCGACGATATCTGACCAAGATGTTCCAAACTCACTCAAATATATAAGAATTTATGATATTCGACTCCAAATTAGGAAGATAGACTTTAAAAATTTTCAATCAACACAAAGTGACAATCGACCTCACTGGGCTTCAATGGATGTAAAACGACAATATCTGACCAAGATGTAGCAAACTCACTCAAATATATAAGAATTTATGATATTCGACTCCAAATTAGGAAGATAGACTTTGAAAATTTGCAATGAACACAAAGTGACAATCGACCTCAATGGCTTCAATGGATGTAAATCGACGATATCTGACCAAGATGTTGCAAACTCACTCAAATATATAAGAATTTATGATATTCGACTCCAAATTAGGAAAATAGACTTTGAAAATTTTCAATCAACACAAAGTGACAATCGACCTCAATCTGCTTCAATGGATGTAAATCGACGATATCTGACCAAGATGTTGGAAACTCACTCAAATATATAATAATTTATGATATTCGACTCCAAATTAGGAAGATAGACTTTGAAACTTTTCAATCAACACAAAGTGACAATCGACCTCAATCTGCTTCAATGGATGTAAATCGACGATATCTGACCAAGATATTGCAAACTCACTCAAATATATAAGCATTGATGAGATTCGACTTCAAATTAGGAAGATGGACTTTGAAAATTTTCAATGAACACAAAGTGACAATCGACCTCAATGGGCTTCAATGGATGTAAATCGACGATATCTGACCAAGATGTTGCAAACTCACTCAAATATATAAGAATATATGATATTCGACTCCAAATTAGGAAGATAGACTTTGAAACTTTTCAATCAACACAAAGTGACAATCGACCTCAATCTGCTTCAATGGATGTGAATCGACGATATCTGACCAAGATGTTGCAAACTCACTCAAATATATAAGAATTTATGATATTCGACACCAAATTAGGAAGATAGACTTTGAAAATTTTCAATGAACACAAAGTGACAATCGACCTCAATGGGCTTCAATGGATGTAAATCGACGATATCTGACCAAGATGTTGCAAACTCACTCAAATATATAAGAATTTATGATATTCGACTCCAAATTAGGAAGATAGACTTTGAAAATTTTCAATCAACACATAGTGACAATCGACCTCAATCTGCTTCAATGGATGTAAATCGACGATATCTGACCAAGATGTTCCAAACTCACTCAAATATATAAGAATTTATGATATTCGACTCCAAATTAGGAAGATAGACTTTAAAAATTTTCAATCAACACAAAGTGACAATCGACCTCACTGGGCTTCAATGGATGTAAAACGACAATATCTGACCAAGATGTAGCAAACTCACTCAAATATATAAGAATTTATGATATTCGACTCCAAATTAGGAAGATAGACTTTGAAAATTTTCAATCAACACCAAGTGACAATCGACCTCAATCTGCTTCAATGGATGTAAATCGACGATATCTGACCAAGATGTTGCAAACTCACTCAAATATATAAGAATTTATGATATTCGACTCCAAATTAGGAAGATAGACTTTGAAACTTTTCAATCAACACAAAGTGACAATCGACCTCAATCTGCTTCAATGGAGGTAAATCGACGATATCTGACCAAGATGTTGCAAACTCACTCAAATATATAAGCATTGATGAGATTCGACTTCAAATTAGGGAGATAGACTTTGAAAATTTTCAATCAACACAAAGTGACAATCGACCTCAATGGGCTTCAATGGATGTAAATCGACGATATCTGACCAAGATGTTGCAAACTCACTCAAATATATAAGAATTTATGATATTCGACTCCAAATTAGGAAGATAGACTTTGAAAATTTTCAATGAACACAAAGTGACAATCGACCTCAATGGACTTCAATGGATGTAAATCGACGATATCTGACCAAGATGTTGCAAACTCACTCAAATATATAAGAATTTATGATATTCGACTCCAAATTAGGAAGATAGACTTTGAAACTTTTCAATCAACACAAAGTGACAATCGACCTCAATCTGCTTCAATGGATGTAAATCGACGATATCTGACCAAGATGTTGCAAACTCACTCAAATATATAAGAATTTATGATATTCGACTCCAAATTAGGAAGATAGACTTTGAAAATTTTCAATGAACACAAAGTGACAATCGACCTCAATGGGCTTCAATGGATGTAAATCGACGATATCTGACCAAGATGTTGCAAACTCACTCAAATATATAAGAATTTATGATATTCGACTCCAAATTAGGAAGATAGACTTTGAAAATTTTCAATCAACACATAGTGACAATCGACCTCAATCTGCTTCAATGGATGTAAATCGACGATATCTGACCAAGATGTTCCAAACTCACTCAAATATATAAGAATTTATGATATTCGACTTCAAATTAGGAAGATAGACTTTAAAAATTTTCAATCAACACAAAGTGACAATCGACCTCACTGGGCTTCAATGGATGTAAAACGACGATATCTGACCAAGATGTTGCAGACTCACTCAAATATATAAGAATTTATGATATTCGACTTCACCTTAGGAAGATAGACTTTGAAAATTTTCAATCAACACCAAGTGACAATCGACCTCAATCTGCTTCAATGGATGTAAATCGACGATATCTGACCAAGATGTTGCAAACTCACTCAAATATATAAGAATTTATGATATTCGACTCCAAATTAGGAAGATAGACTTTGAAACTTTTCAATCAACACAAAGTGACAATCGACCTCAATCTGCTTCAATGGATGTAAATCGACGATATCTGACCAAGATGTTGCAAACTCACTCAAATATATAAGCATTGATGAGATTCGACTTCAAATTAGGGAGATAGACTTTGAGAATTTTCAATCAACACAAAGTGACAATCGACCTCAATGGGCTTCAATGGATGTAAATCGACGATATCTGACCAAGATGTTGCAAACTCACTCAAATATATAAGAATTTATGATATTCGACTCCAAATTAGGAAGATAGACTTTGAAAATTTTCAATGAACACAAAGTGACAATCGACCTCAATGGACTTCAATGGATGTAAATCGACGATATCTGACCAAGATGTTGCAAACTCACTCAAATATATAAGAATTTATGATATTCGACTCCAAATTAGGAAGATAGACTTTGAAACTTTTCAATCAACACAAAGTGACAATCGACCTCAATCTGCTTCAATGGATGTAAATCGACGATATCTGACCAAGATGTTGCAAACTCACTCAAATATATAAGAATTTATGATATTCGACTCCAAATTAGGAAGATAGACTTTGAAAATTTTCAATGAACACAAAGTGACAATCGACCTCAATGGGCTTCAATGGATGTAAATCGACGATATCTGACCAAGATGTTGCAAACTCACTCAAATATATAAGAATTTATGATATTCGATTCCAAATTAGGAAGATAGACTTTGAAAATTTTCAATCAACACATAGTGACAATCGACCTCAATCTGCTTCAATGGATGTAAATCGACGATATCTGACCAAGATGTTCCAAACTCACTCAAATATATAAGAATTTATGATATTCGACTTCAAATTAGGAAGATAGACTTTAAAAATTTTCAATCAACACAAAGTGACAATCGACCTCACTGGGCTTCAATGGATGTAAAACGACGATATCTGACCAAGATGTTGCAGACTCACTCAAATATATAAGAATTTATGATATTCGACTTCACCTTAGGAAGATAGACTTTGGAAATTTTCAATCAACACAACGTGACAATCGACCTCAATGGGCTTCAATTGATGTAAATCGACGATATCTGACCAAGATGTTGCAAACTCACTCAAATATATAAGAATTTATGATATTCGACTCCAAATTAGGAAGATAGACTTTGAAAATTTTCAATGAACACAAAGTGACAATCGACCTCAATGGGCTTCAATGGATGTAAATCGACGATATCTGACCAAGATGTTGCAAACTCACTCAAATATATAAGAATTTATGATATTCGACTCCAAATTAGGAAAATAGACTTTGAAAATTTTCAATCAACACAAAGTGACAATCGACCTCAATCTGCTTCAATGGATGTAAATCGACGATATCTGACCAAGATGTTGCAAACTCACTCAAATATATAAGAATTTATGATATTCGACTCCAAATTAGGAAGATAGACTTTGAAACTTTTCAATCAACACAAAGTGACAATCGACCTCAATCTGCTTCAATGGATGTAAATCGACGATATCTGACCAAGATATTGCAAACTCACTCAAATATATAAGCATTGATGAGATTCGACTTCAAATTAGGAAGATGGACTTTGAAAATTTTCAATGAACACAAAGTGACAATCGACCTCAATGGGCTTCAATGGATGTAAATCGACGATATCTGACCAAGATGTTGCAAACTCACTCAAATATATAAGAATTTATGATATTCGACTCCAAATTAGGAAGATAGACTTTGAAAATTTTCAATGAACACAAAGTGACAATCGACCTCAATGGGCTTCAATGGATGTAAATCGACGATATCTGACCAAGATGTTGCAAACTCACTCAAATATATAAGAATTGATGAGACTCGACTTCACCTTAGGAAGATAGACTTTGGAAATTTTCAATCAACACAACGTGACAATCGACCTCAATGGGCTTCAATTGATGTAAATCGACGATATCTGACCAAGATGTTGCAAACTCACTCAAATATATAAGAATTTATGATATTCGACTCCAAATTAGGAAGATAGACTTTGAAAATTTTCAATCAACACATAGTGACAATCGACCTCAATCTGCTTCAAAGGATGTAAATCGACGATATCTGAACAAGATATTGCAAACTCACTCAAATATATAAGCATTGATGAGATTCGACTTCAAATTAGGAAGATGGACTTTGAAAATTTTCAATGAACACAAAGTGACAATCGACCTCAATGGGCTTCAATGGATGTAAATCGACGATATCTGACCAAGATGTTGCAAACTCACTCAAATATATAAGAATTTATGATATTCGACTCCAAATTAGGAAGATAGACTTTGAAACTTTTCAATCAACACAAAGTGACAATCGACCTCAATCTGCTTCAATGGATGTAAATCGACGATATCTGACCAAGATGTTGCAAACTCACTCAAATATATAAGAATTTATGATATTCGACTCCAAATTAGGAAGATAGACTTTGAAAATTTTCAATGAACACAAAGTGACAATCGACCTCAATGGGCTTCAATGCATGTAAATCGACCATATCTGACCAAGATGTTGCAAACTCACTCAAATATATAAGAATTTATGATATTCGACTCCAAATTAGGAAGATAGACTTTGAAAATTTTCAATCAACACATAGTGACAATCGACCTCAATCTGCTTCAATGGATGTAAATCGACGATATCTGAACAAGATATTGCAAACTCACTCAAATATATAAGCATTGATGAGATTCGACTTCAAATTAGGAAGATGGACTTTGAAAATTTTCAATGAACACAAAGTGACAATCGACCTCAATGGGCTTCAATGGATGTAAATCGACGATATCTGACCAAGATGTTGCAAACTCACTCAAATAAATAAGAATATATGATATTCGACTCCAAATTAGGAAGATAGACTTTGGAACTTTTCAATCAACACAAAGTGACAATCGACCTCAATCTGCTTCAATGGATGTGAATCGACGATATCTGACCAAGATGTTGCAAACCCACTCAAATATATAAGAATTTATGATATTCGACACCAAATTAGGAAGATAGACTTTGAAAATTTTCAATGAACACAAAGTGACAATCGACCTCAATGGGCTTCAATGGATGTAAATCGACGATATCTGACCAAGATGTTGCAAACTCACTCAAATATATAAGAATTTATGATATTCGACTCCAAATTAGGAAGATAGAATTTGAAAATTTTCAATCAACACATAGTGACAATCGACCTCAATCTGCTTCAATGGATGTAAATCGACGATACCTGACCAAGATGTTCCAAACTCACTCAAATATATGAGAATTTATGATATTCGACTCCAAATTAGGAAGATAGACTTTAAAAATTTTCAATCAACACAAAGTGACAATCGACCTCACTGGGCTTCAATGGATGTAAAACGACAATATCTGACAAAGATGTAGCAAACTCACTCAAATATATAAGAATTTATGATATTCGACTCCAAATTAGGAAGATAGACTTTGAAACTTTTCAATCAACACAAAGTGACAATCGACCTCAATCTGCTTCAATGGATGTAAATCGACGATATCTGACCAAGATGTTGCAAACTCACTCAAATATATAAGAATTTATGATATTCGACTCCAAATTAGGAAGATAGACTTTGAAACTTTTCAATCAACACAAAGTGACAATCGACCTCAATCTGCTTCAATGGATGTAAATCGACGATATCTGACCAAGATGTTGCAAACTCACTCAAATATATAAGCATTGATGAGATTCGACTTCAAATTAGGGAGATAGACTTTGAAAATTTTCAATCAACACAAAGTGACAATCGACCTCAATGGGCTTCAATGGATGTAAATCGACGATATCTGACCAAGATGTTGCAAACTCACTCAAATATATAATAATTTATGATATTCGACTCCAAATTAGGAAGATAGACTTTGGAAATTTTCAATGAACACAAAGTGACAATCGACCTCAATGGACTTCAATGGATGTAAATCGACGATATCTGACCAAGATGATGCAAACTCACTCAAATATATAAGAATTTATGATATTCGACTCCAAATTAGGAAGATAGACTTTGAAACTTTTCAATCAACACAAAGTGACAATCGACCTCAATCTGCTTCAATGGATGTAAATCGACGATATCTGACCAAGATGTTGCAAACTCACTCAAATATATAAGAATTTATGATATTCGACTCCAAATTAGGAAGATAGACTTTGAAAATTTTCAATGAACACAAAGTGACAATCGACCTCAATGGGCTTCAATGGATGTAAATCGACGATATCTGACCAAGATATTGCAAACTCACTCAAATATATAAGCATTGATGAGATTCGACTTCAAATTAGGAAGATGGACTTTGAAAATTTTCAATGAACACAAAGTGACAATCGACCTCAATGGGCTTCAATGGATGTAAATCGACGATATCTGACCAAGATGTTGCAAACTCACTCAAATATATAAGAATTTATGATATTCGACTCCAAATTAGGAAGATAGACTTTGAAAATTTTCAATGAACACAAAGTGACAATCGACCTCAATGGGCTTCAATGGATGTAAATCGACGATATCTGACCAAGATGTTGCAAACTCACTCAAATATATAAGAATTGATGAGACTCGACTTCACCTTAGGAAGATAGACTTTGGAAATTTTCAATCAACACAACGTGACAATCGACCTCAATGGGCTTCAATTGATGTAAATCGACGATATCTGACCAAGATGTTGAAAACTCACTCAAATATATAAGAATTCATGATATTCGACTCCAAATTAGGAAGATAGACTTTGAAAATTTTCAATGAACACTAAGTGACAATCGACCTCAATGGGCTTCAATGGATGTAAATCGACGATATCTGACCAAGATGTTGCAAACTCACTCAAATATATAAGAATTTATGATATTCGACTCCAAATTAGGAAGATAGACTTTGAAACTTTTCAATCAACACAAAGTGACAATCGACCTCAATCTGCTTCAATGGATGTAAATCGACGATATCTGACCAAGATGTTGCAAACTCACTCAAATATATAAGAATTTATGATATTCGACTCCAAATTAGGAAGATAGACTTTGAAAATTTTCAATCAACACATAGTGACAATCGACCTCAATCTGCTTCAAAGGATGTAAATCGACGATATCTGAACAAGATATTGCAAACTCACTCAAATATATAAGCATTGATGAGATTCGACTTCAAATTAGGAAGATGGACTTTGAAAATTTTCAATGAACACAAAGTGACAATCGACCTCAATGGGCTTCAATGGATGTAAATCGACGATATCTGACCAAGATGTTGCAAACTCACTCAAATATATAAGAATTTATGATATTCGACTCCAAATTAGGAAGATAGACTTTGAAACTTTTCAATCAACACAAAGTGACAATCGACCTCAATCTGCTTCAATGGATGTAAATCGACGATATCTGACCAAGATGTTGCAAACTCACTCAAATATATAAGAATTTATGATATTCGACTCCAAATTAGGAAGATAGACTTTGAAAATTTTCAATGAACACAAAGTGACAATCGACCTCAATGGGCTTCAATGCATGTAAATCGACCATATCTGACCAAGATGTTGCAAACTCACTCAAATATATAAGAATTTATGATATTCGACTCCAAATTAGGAAGATAGACTTTGAAAATTTTCAATCAACACAAAGTGACAATCGACCTCAATCTGCTTCAATGGATGTAAATCGACGATATCTGACCAAGATGTTCCAAACTCACTCAAATATATAAGAATTTATGATATTCTACTCCAAATTAGGAAGATAGACTTTAAAAATTTTCAATCAACACAAAGTGACAATCGACCTCACTGGGCTTCAATGGATGTAAATCGACGATATCTGACCAAGATGTTGCAAACTCACTCAAATATATAAGAATTGATGAGACTCGACTTCACCTTAGGAAGATAGACTTTGGAAATTTTCAATCAACACAACGTGACAATCGACCTCAATGGGCTTAAATTGATGTAAATCGACGATATCTGACCAAGATGTTGCAAACTCACTCAAATATATAAGAATTTATGATATTCGACTCCAAATTAGGAAGATAGACTTTGAAAATTTTCAATGAACACAAAGTGACAATCGACCTCAATGGGCTTCAATGGATGTAAATCGACGATATCTGACCGAGATGTTGCAAACTCACTCAAATATATAAGAATTTATGATATTCGACTCCAAATTAGGAAAATAGACTTTGAAAATTTTCAATCAACACAAAGTGACAATCGACCTCAATCTGCTTCAATGGATGTAAATCGACGATATCTGACCAAGATGTTGCAAACTCACTCAAATATATACGAATTTATGTTATTCGACTCCAAATTAGGAAGATAGACTTTGAAACTTTTCAATCAACACAAAGTGACAATCGACCTCAATCTGCTTCAATGGATGTAAATCGACGATATCTGACCAAGATATTGCAAACTCACTCAAATATATAAGAATTGATGAGATTCGACTTCAAATTAGGAAGATAGAATTCGAAAATTTTCAATCAACACACAGTGACAATCGACCTCAATGGGCTTCAATGGATGTAAATCGACGATATCTGACCAAGATGCTGCAAACTCACTCAAATATATAAGAATTTATGATATTCGACTCCAAATTAGGAAGATAGACTTTGAAAATTTTCAATGAACACAAAGTGACAATCGACCTCACTGGGCTTCAATGGAAGTAAAACGACGATATCTGACCAAGATGTTGCAGACTCACTCAAATATATAAGAATTTATGATATTCGACTTCAAATTAGGAAGATAGACTTTGAAACTTTTCAATCAACACAAAGTGACAATCGACCTCAATCTGCTTCAATGGATGTAAATCGACGATATCTTACCAAGATATCGCAAACTCACTCAAATATATAAGCATTGATGAGATTCGACTTCACATTAGGAAGATAGACTATAAAACTTTTCAATTAACACAAAGTGACAATCGACCTCAATCTGCTTCAATGGATGTAAATCGACGATATCTGACCAAGATGTTGCAAACTCACTCAAATATATAAGAATTGATGAGATTCGACTTCAAATTAGGAAGATAGAATTTGAAAATTTTCAATCAACACACAGTGACAATCGACCTCAATGGGCTTCAATGGATGTAAATCGACGATATCTGACCAAGATGTTGCGAACTAACTCGAATGTATAAGAATTTATGATATTCGACTTCAAACTGGAAGATAGACTTTGAAAATTTCCAATCAACACAAAGTGACAATCGACCTCAATGGGCTTCAATGGATGTAAATCGACGATATCTGACCAAGATGTTGCAAACTCACTCAAATATATAAGAATTGATGAGACTCGACTTCACCCTAGGAAGATAGACTTTGGAAATTTTCAATCAACACAAAGTGACAATCGACCTCAATGGGCTTCAATGGATGTAAATCGACGATATCTGACCAAGATGTTGCAAACTTACTCAAATATATAAGAATTTATGATAGTCGACTCCACATTAGGAAGATAGACTTTGAAAATTTTCAATGAACACAAAGTGACAATCGACCTCAATGGGCTTCAATGGATGTAAATCGACGATATCTGACCAAGATGCTGCAAAAAAACTCAAATATATAAGAATTTATGATATTCGACTCCAAATTAGGAAGATAGACTTTGCAAATTTTCAATCAACACAAAGTGACAATCGACCTCAATCTGCTTCAATGGATGTAAATCGACGATATCTGACCAAGATGTTCCAAACTCACTCAAATAAATAAGAATTTATGATATTCGACTCCAAATTAGGAAGATAGACTTTGAAAATTTTCAATCAACACAAAGTGACAATCGACCTCAATCTGCTTCAATGGATGTAAATCGACTATATCTGACCAAGATGTTGCAAACTCACTCAAATATATAAGAATTTATGATAGTCGACTCCAAATTGGGAAGATAGACTTTGAAAATTTTCAATCAACACAAAATGACAATCGACCTCAATCTACTTCAATGGATGTGAATCGACTATATCTGACCAAGATGTTGCAAACTCACTCAAATATATAAGAATTTATGATAGTCGACTCCACATTAGGAAGATAGACTTTGAAAATTTTCAATGAACACAAAGTGACAATCGACCTCAATGGGCTTCAATGGATGTAAATCGACGATATCTGACCAAGATGCTGCAAAAAAACTCAAATATATAAGAATTTATGATATTCGACTCCAAATTAGGAAGATAGACTTTGCAAATTTTCAATCAACACAAAGTGACAATCGACCTCAATCTGCTTCAATGGATGTAAATCGACGATATCTGACCAAGATGTTCCAAACTCACTCAAATAAATTAGAATTTATGATATTCGACTCCAAATTAGGAAGATAGACTTTGAAAATTTTCAATCAACACAAAGTGACAATCGACCTCAATCTGTTTCAATGGATGTAAATCGACGATATCTGACCAAGATGTTGCAAACGCACTCAAATATATAAGAATTTATGATATTTGACTCCTAATTAGGAAGATAGACTTTAAAAATTTTCAATGAACACAAAGTGACAATCGACCTCAATGGGCTTCAATGGATGTAAATCGACGATATCTGACCAAGATGTTGCAAACTCACTCAAATATATAAGAGTTTATGATATTCGACTCCAAATTAGGAAAATAGACTTTGAAAATTTTCAATCAACACAAAGTGACAATCGACCTCACTGGGCTTCAATGGATGTAAATCGACGATATCTGACCAAGATGTTGCAAACTCACTCAGATATATAACAATTGATGAGATTCGACTTCTAATTAGGAAGATAGACTTTGAAAATTTTCAATCAACACAAAGTGACAATCGACCTCAATCTGCTTCAATGGATGTAAATCGACGATATCTGACCAAGATGTTGCAAACGCACTCAAATATATAAGAATTTATGATATTTGACTCCTAATTAGGAAGATAGACTTTAAAAATTTTCAATGAACACAAAGTGACAATCGACCTCACTGGGCTTCAATGGATGTAAATCGACGATATCTGACCAAGATGTTGCAAACTCACTCAAATATATAAGAATTGATGAGATTCGACTTCAAATTAGGAAGATAGACTTTGAAAATTTTCAATCAACACAAAGTGACAATCGACCTCAATCTGCTTCAATGGATGTAAATCGACGATATCTGACCAAGATGTTACAAACTCACACAAATATATAAGAATTTATGATATTCGACTCCAAATTAGGAAGATAGACTTTAAAAATTTTCAATCAACACAAAGTGACAATCGACCTCACTGGGCTTCAATGGATGTAAATCGACGATATCTGACCAAGATGTTGCAAACTCACTCAAATATATAAGAGTTTATGATATTCGACTCCAAATCAGGAAGATATACTTTGAAACTTTTCAATCCAAACAAAGTGACAATCGACCTCAATCTGCTTCAATGGATGTAAATCGACGATATCTGACCAAGATATTGCAAACTCACTCAAATATATAAGCATTGATGAGATTCGACTTCAAATTAGGAAGATAGACTTTAAAAATTTTCAATCAACACAAAATGACAATCGACCTCAATCTGCTTCAATGGATGTAAATCGACGATATTTGACCAAGATGTTCCAAACTCACTCAAATATATAAGAATTTATGATTTTCGACTCCAAATTAGGAAGATAGACTTTAAAAATTTTCAATCAACACAAAGTGACAATCGACCTCAATGGGCTTCAATGGATAGAAATCGACGATATCTGTCGAAGTTAAACGCGAACTCACTCAAATATATAAGAATTGATGAGACTCGACTTCAACTTAGGAAGATAGACTTTGAAAATTTTCAATCAACACAAAGTGACAATCGACCTCAATCTGCTTCAATGGATGTAAATTGACGATATCTGACCAAGATGTTGCAAACGCACTCAAATATATAACAATTGATGAGATTTGACTCCAAATTGGGAAGATAGACTTTGAAAATTTCCAATCAACACAAAGTGACAATCGACCTCAATGGGCTTCAGTGGATGTAAATCGACGATATCTGACCAAGATGTTGCAAACTCACTCAAATATATAATAATTTATGATATTCGACTCCAAATTGGGAAGATAGACTTTGAAAATTTCCAATCAACACAAAGTGACAATCGACCTCAATGGGCTTCAGTGGATGAAAATCGACGATATCTGACCAAGATGTTGCAAACTCACTCAAATATATAAGAATTTATGATATTCGACTTCAAATTAGGAAGATAGACTTTGAAAATTTTCAATCAACACAAAGTGACAATCGACCTCAATGGGCTTCAATGGATGTAAATCGACGATATCTGTCGAAGTTGAACGCGAACTCACTCAAATATATAAGAATTGATGAGACTCGACTTCAACTTAGGAAGATAGACTTTGAAAATTTCCAATCAACACAAAGTGACAATCGACCTCAATGGGCTTCAGTGGATGTAAATCGACGATATCTGACCAAGATGTTGCAAACTCACTCAAATATATAAGAATTTATGATATTCGACTACAAATTGGGAAGATAGACTTTGAAAATTTCCAATCAACACAAAGTGACAATCGACCTCAATGGGCTTCAGTGGATGGAAATCGACGATATCTGACCAAGATGTTGCAAACTCACTCAAATATAGAAGAATTGATGAGATTCGACTTCAAATTAGGAAGATAGACTTTGAAAATTTTCAATCAACACAAAGTGACAATCGACCTCAATCTGCTTCAATGGATGTAAATCGACGATATCTGACCAAGATGTTGCAAACTCACTCAAATATATAAGAATTTATGATATTCGACTCCAAATTAGGAAGATATACTTTGAAACTTTTCAATCAACACAAAGTGACAATCGACCTCAATCTGCTTCAATGGATGTAAATCGATGATATCTGACCAAGATATTGCAAACTCACTCAAATATATAAGCATTGATGAGATTCGACTTCAAATTAGGAAGATGGACTTTGAAAATTTTCAATCAACACAAAGTGACAATCGACCTCAACCTGCTTCAATGGATGTAAATCGACGATATCTGACCAAGATGTTGCAAACGCACTCAAATATATAACAATTGATGAGATTCGACTTCAAATTAGGAAGATAGGCTTTGAAAATTTTCAATCAACACAAAGTGACAATCGACCTCACTGGGCTTCAATGGATGTAAATCGACGATATCTGACCAAGATGTTGCAAACGCACTCAAATATATAAGAATTTATGATATTTGACTCCTAATTAGGAAGATGGACTTTAAAAATTTTCAATGAACACAAAGTGACAATCGACCTCAATGGGCTTCAGTGGATGAAAATCGACGATATCTGACCAAGATGTTGCAAACTCACTCAAATATAGAAGAATTGATGAGATTCGACTTCAAATTAGGAAGATAGACTTTGAAAATTTTCAATCAACACAAAGTGACAATCGACCTCAATCTGCTTCAATGGATGTAAATCGACGATATCTGACCAAGATGTTGCAAACTCACTCAAATATATAACAATTGATGAGATTCGACTTCAAATTAGGAAGATAGACTTTGAAAATTTTCAATCAACACAAAGTGACAATCGACCTCACTGGGCTTCAATGGATGTAAATCGACGATATCTGACCAAGATGTTGCAAACTCACTCAGATATATAACAATTGATGAGATTCGACTCCAAATTGGGAAGATAGACTTTGAAAATTTCCAATCAACACAAAGTGACAATCGACCTCAATGGGCTTCATTGGATGTAAATCGACGATATCTGACCAAGATGTTGCAAACTCATTCAAATATATAAGAATTTATGATATTCGACTCCAAATTGGGAAGATAGACTTTAAAAATTTTCAATCAACACAAAGTGACAATCGACCTCACTGGGCTTCAATGGATGTAAATCGACGATATCTGACCAAGATGTTGCAAACTCACTCAAATATATAAGAATTGATGAGACTCGACTTCAACTTAGGAAGATAGACTTTGAAAATTTTCAATCAACACAAAGTGACAATCGACCTCAATCTGCTTCAATGGATGTAAATCGACGATATCTGACCAAGATGTTGCAAACGCACTCAAATATATACCAATTGATGAGATTCGACTTCAAATTAGGAAGATAGACTTTGAAAATTTTCAATCAACACAAAGTGACAATCGACCTCAATCTGCTTCAATGGATGTAAATCGACGATATCTGACCAAGATGTTCCAAACTCACACAAATATATAAGAATTTATGATATTCGACTCCAAATTAGGAAGATAGACTTTAAAAATTTTCAATCAACACAAAGTGACAATCGACCTCACTGGGCTTCAATGGATGTAAATCGACGATATCTGACCAAGATGTTGCAAACTCACTCAAATATATAAGAGTTTATGATATTCGACTCCAAATCAGGAAGATATACTTTGAAACTTTTCAATCAACACAAAGTGACAATCGACCTCAATCTGCTTCAATGGATGTAAATCGACGATATCTGACCAAGATATTGCAAACTCACTCAAATATATAAGCATTGATGAGATTCGACTTCAAATTAGGAAGATAGACTTTAAAAATTTTCAATCAACACAAAATGACAATCGACCTCAATCTGCTTCAATGGATGTAAATCGACGATATTTGACCAAGATGTTCCAAACTCACTCAAATATATAAGAATTTATGATTTTCGACTCCAAATTAGGAAGATAGTCTTTAAAAATTTTCAATCAACACAAAGTGACAATCGACCTCAATGGGCTTCAATGGATAGAAATCGACGATATCTGTCGAAGTTAAACGCGAACTCACTCAAATATATAAGAATTGATGAGACTCGACTTCAACTTAGGAAGATAGACTTTGAAAATTTTCAATCAACACAAAGTGACAATCGACCTCAATCTGCTTCAATGGATGTAAATTGACGATATCTGACCAAGATGTTGCAAACGCACTCAAATATATAACAATTGATGAGATTTGACTCCAAATTGGGAAGATAGACTTTGAAAATTTCCAATCAACACAAAGTGACAATCGACCTCAATGGGCTTCAGTGGATGTAAATCGACGATATCTGACCAAGATGTTGCAAACTCACTCAAATATATAAGAATTTATGATATTCGACTCCAAATTGGGAAGATAGACTTTGAAAATTTCCAATCAACACAAAGAGACAATCGATCTCAATGGGCTTCAGTGGATGAAAATCGACGATATCTGACCAAGATGTTGCAAACTCACTCAAATATATAAGAATTTATGATATTCGACTCCAAATTAGGAAGATATACTTTGAAACTTTTCAATCAACACAAAGTGACAATCGACCTCAATCTGCTTCAATGGATGTAAATCGATGATATCTGACCAAGATATTGCAAACTCACTCAAATATATAAGCATTGATGAGATTCGACTTCAAATTAGGAAGATGGACTTTGAAAATTTTCAATCAACACAAAGTGACAATCGACCTCAATCTGCTTCAATGGATGTAACTCGACGATATCTGACCAAGATGTTCCAAACTCACTCAAATATATAAGAATTTATGATTTTCGTCTCCAAATTAGGAAGATAGACTTTAAATATTTTCAATCAACACAAACTGACAATCGACCTCAATGGGCTTCAATGGATGTAAATCGACGATATCTGACCAAGATGTTCCAAACTCACTCAAATATATAAGAATTGATGAGATTCGACTTCAAATTAGGAAGATAGACTTTGAAAATTTTCAATCAACACAAAGTGACAATCGACCTCAATGGGCTTCAATGGATGTAAATCGACGATATCTGTCGAAGTTAAACGTGAACTCACTCAAATATATAAGAATTGATGAGACTCGACTTCAACTTAGGAAGATAGACTTTGAAAATTTCCAATCAACACAAAGTGACAATCGACCTAAATGGGCTTCAGTGGATGTAAATCGACGATATCTGACCAAGATGTTGCAAACTCACTCAAATATATAAGAATTTATGATATTCGACTCCAAATTGGGAAGATAGACTTTGAAAATTTCCAATCAACACAAAGTGACAATCGACCTCAATGGGCTTCAGTGGATGAAAATCGACGATATCTGACCAAGATGTTGCAAACTCACTCAAATATAGAAGAATTGATGAGATTCGACTTCAAATTAGGAAGATAGACTTTGAAAATTTTCAATCAACACAAAGTGACAATCGACCTCAATCTGCTTCAATGGATGTAAATCGACGATATCTGACCAAGATGTTCCAAACTCACTCAAATATATAAGAATTTATGATTTTCGATTCCAAATTAGGAAGATAGACTTTAAAAATTTTCAATCAACACAAAGTGACAATCGACCTCAATGGGCTTCAATGGATGTAAATCGATGATATCTGACCAAGATGTTGCAAACTCACTCAAATATATAAGAGTTTATGATATTCGACTCCAAATCAGGAAGATATACTTTGAAACTTTTCAATCAACACAAAGTGACAATCGACCTCAATCTGCTTCAATGGATGTAAATCGACGATATCTGACCAAGATATTGCAAACTCACTCAAATATATAAGCATTGATGAGATTCGACTTCAAATTAGGAAGATAGACTTTAAAAATTTTCAATCAACACAAAGTGACAATCGACCTCAATCTGCTTCAATGGATGTAAATCGACGATATTTGACCAAGATGTTCCAAACTCACTCAAATATATAAGAATTTATGATTTTCGACTCCAAATTAGGAAGATAGACTTTAAAAATTTTCAATCAACACAAAGTGACAATCGACCTCAATGGGCTTCAATGGATAGAAATCGACGATATCTGTCGGAGTTAAACGCGAACTCACTCAAATATATAAGAATTGATGAGACTCGACTTCAACTTAGGAAGATAGACTTTGAAAATTTTCAATCAACACAAAGTGACAATCGACCTCAATCTGCTTCAATGGATGTAAATTGACGATATCTGACCAAGATGTTGCAAACGCACTCAAATATATAACAATTGATGAGATTTGACTCCAAATTGGGAAGATAGACTTTGAAAATTTCCAATCAACACAAAGTGACAATCGACCTCAATGGGCTTCAGTGGATGTAAATCGACGATATCTGACCAAGATGTTGCAAACTCACTCAAATATATAAGAATTCATGATATTCGACTCCAAATTGGGAAGATAGACTTTGAAAATTTCCAATCAACACAAAGTGACAATCGACCTCAATGGGCTTCAGTGGATGAAAATCGACGATATCTGACCAAGATGTTGCAAACTCACTCAAATATAGAAGAATTGATGAGATTCGACTTCAAATTAGGAAGATAGACTTTGAAAATTTTCAATCAACACAAAGTGACAATCGACCTCAATGGGCTTCAATGGATGTAAATCGACGATATCTGTCGAAGTTAAACGCGAACTCACTCAAATATATAAGAATTGATGAGACTCGACTTCAACTTAGGAAGATAGACTTTGAAAATTTCCAATCAACACAATGTGACAATCGACCTCAATGGGCTTCAGTGGATGTAAATCGACGATATCTGACCAAGATGTTGCGAACTCACTCAAATATATAAGAATTTATGATATTCGACTCCAAATTGGGAAGATAGACTTTGAAAATTTCCAATCAACACAAAGTGACAATCGACCTCAATGGGCTTCAGTGGATGGAAATCGACGATATCTGACCAAGATGTTGCAAACTCACTCAAATATAGAAGAATTGATGAGATTCGACTTCAAATTAGGAAGATAGACTTTGAAAATTTTCAATCAACACAAAGTGACAATCGACCTCAATCTGCTTCAATGGATGTAAATCGACGATATCTGTCGAAGTTAAACGCGAACTCACTCAAATATATAAGAATTGATGAGACTCGACTTCAACTTAGGAAGATAGACTTTGAAAATTTCCAATCAACACAAAGTGACAATCGACCTCAATGGGCTTCAGTGGATGTAAATCGACGATATCTGACCAAGATGTTGCAAACTCACTCAAATATATAAGAATTTATGATATTCGACTCCAAATTAGGAAGATATACTTTGAAAATTTTCAATCAACACAAAGTGACAATCGACCTCAATGGGCTTCAATGGATGTAAATCGACGATATCTGACCAAGATGTTCCAAACTCACTCAAATATATAAGAATTGATGAGATTCGACTTCAAATTAGGAAGATAGACTTTGAAAATTTTCAATCAACACAAAGTGACAATCGACCTCAATGGGCTTCAATGGATGTAAATCGACCATATCTGTCGAAGTTAAACGCGAACTCACTCAAATATATAAGAATTGATGAGACTCGACTTCAACTTAGGAAGATAGACTTTGAAAATTTCCAATCAACACAAAGTGACAATCGACCTCAATGGGCTTCAGTGGATGTAAATCGACGATATCTGACCAAGATGTTGCAAACTCACTCAAATATATAAGAATTTATGATATTCGACTCCAAATTAGGAAGATATACTTTGAAACTTTTCAATCAACACAAAGTGACAATCGACCTCAATCTGCTTCAATGGATGTAAATCGACGATATCTGACCAAGATATTGCAAACTCACTCAAATATATAAGCATTGATGAGATTCGACTTCAAATTAGGAAGATGGACTTTGAAAATTCTCAATCAACACAAAGTGACAATCGACCTCAATCTGCTTCAATGGATGTAAATCGACGATATCTGACCAAGATGTTCCAAACTCACTCAAATATATAAGAATTTATGATTTTCGACTCCAAATTAGGAAGATAGACTTTAAAAATTTTCAATCAACACAAAGTGACAATCGACCTCAATGGGCTTCAATGGATGTAAATCGACGATATCTGACCAAGATGTTCCAAACTCACTCAAATATATAAGAATTGATGAGATTCGACTTCAAATTAGGAAGATAGACTTTGAAAATTTTCAATCAACACAAAGTGACAATCGACCTCAATGGGCTTCAATGGATGTAAATCGACGATATCGGTCGAAGTTAAACGCGAACTCACTCAAATATATAAGAATTGATGAGACTCGACTTCAATTTAGGAAGATAGACTTTGAAAATTTCCAATCAACACAAAGTGACAATCGACCTCAATGGGCTTCAGTGGATGTAAATCGACGATATCTGACCAAGATGTTGCAAACTCACTCAAATATATAAGAATTTATGATATTCGACTCCAAATTGGGAAGATAGACTTTGAAAATTTCCAATCAACACAAAGTGACAATCGACCTCAATGGGCTTCAGTGGATGAAAATCGACGATATCTGACCAAGATGTTGCAAACTCACTCAAATATAGAAGAATTGATGAGATTCGACTTCAAATTAGGAAGATAGACTTTGAAAATTTTCAATCAACACAAAGTGACAATCGACCTCAATCTGCTTCAATGGATGTAAATCGACGATATCTGACCAAGATGTTCCAAACTCACTCAAATATATAAGAATTTATGATTTTCGATTCCAAATTAGGAAGATAGACTTTAAAAATTTTCAATCAACACAAAGTGACAATCGACCTCAATGGGCTTCAATGGATGTAAATCGACGATATCTGACGAAGATGTTGCAAACTCACTCAAATATATAAGAATTGATGAGATTCGACTTCAAATTAGGAAGATAGACTTTGAAAATTTTCAATCAACACAAAGTGACAATCGACCTCAATGGGCTTCAATGGATGTAAATCGACGATATCTGTCGAAGTTAAACGCGAACTCACTCAAATATATAAGAATTGATGAGACTCGACTCCAAATTAGGAAGATAGACTTTAAAAATTTTCAATCAACACAAAGTGACAATCGACCTCAATGGGCTTCAATGGATGTAAATCAACGATATCTGACCAAGATGTTGCAAACTCACTCAAATAAATAAGAATTTATGATATTCGACTCCAAATTGGGAAGATAGACTTTGAAAATTTCCAATCAACACAAAGTGACAATCGACCTCAATGGGCTTCAGTGGATGTAAATCGACGATATCTGACCAAGATGTTGCAAACTCACTCAAATATATAAGAATTTATGATATTCGACTCCAAATTGGGAAGATAGACTTTGAAAATTTCCAATCAACACAAAGTGACAATCGACCTCAATGGGCTTCAGTGGATGAAAATCGACGATATCTGACCAAGATGTTGCAAACTCACTCAAATATAGAAGAATTGATGAGATTCGACTTCAAATTAGGAAGATAGACTTTGAAAATTTTCAATCAACACAAAGTGACAATCGACCTCAATCTGCTTCAATGGATGTAAATCGACGATATCTGACCAAGATGTTCCAAACTCACTCAAATATATAAGAATTTATGATTTTCGATTCCAAATTAGGAAGATAGACTTTGAAAATTTTCAATCAACACAAAGTGACAATCGACCTCAATGGGCTTCAATGGATGTAAATCGACGATATCTGACCAAGATGTTGCAAACTCACTCAAATATATAAGAATTGATGAGATTCGACTTCAAATTAGGAAGATAGACTTTGAAAATTTTCAATCAACACAAAGTGACAATCGACCTCAATGGGCTTCAATGGATGTAAATCGACGATATCTGTCGAAGTTAAACGCGAACTCACTCAAATATATAAGAATTGATGAGACTCGACTCCAAATTAGGAAGATAGACTTTAAAAATTTTCAATCAACACAAAGTGACAATCGACCTCAATGGGCTTCAATGGATGTAAATCGACGATATCTGACCAAGATGTTGCAAACTCACTCAAATAAATAAGAATTTATGATATTCGACTCCAAATTGGGAAGATAGACTTTGAAAATTTTCAATCAACACAAAATGACAATCGACCTCAATCTGCTTCAATGGATGTAAATCGACGATATCTGGCCAAGATGTTGCAAACTCACTCAAATATATAAGAATTTATGATATTCGACTCCAAATTGGGAAGATAGACTTTGAAAATTTCCAATCAACACAAAGTGACAATCGACCTCAATGGGCTTCAGTGGATGTAAATCGACGATATCTGACCAAGATGTTGCAAACTCACTCAAATATATAAGAATTTATGATATTCGACTCCAAATTGGGAAGATAGACTTTGAAAATTTCCAATCAACACAAAGTGACAATCGACCTCAATGGGCTTCAGTGGATGAAAATCGACGATATCTGACCAAGATGTTGCAAACTCACTCAAATATAGAAGAATTGATGAGATTCGACTTCAAATTAGGAAGATAGACTTTGAAAATTTTCAATCAACACAAAGTGACAATCGACCTCAATCTGCTTCAATGGATGTAAATCGACGATATCTGACCAAGATGTTCCAAACTCACTCAAATATATAAGAATTTATGATTTTCGATTCCAAATTAGGAAGATAGACTTTGAAAATTTTCAATCAACACAAAGTGACAATCGACCTCAATGGGCTTCAGTGGATGTAAATCGACGATATCTGTCGAAGTTAAACGCGAACTCACTCAAATATATAAGAATTGATGAGATTCGACTTCAAATTAGGAAGATAGACTTTGAAAATTTTCAATCAACACAAAGTGACAATCGACCTCAATGGGCTTCAATGGATGTAAATCGACGATATCTGTCGAAGTTAAACGCGAACTCACTCAAATATATAAGAATTGATGAGACTCGACTCCAAATTAGGAAGATAGACTTTAAAAATTTTCAATCAACACAAAGTGACAATCGACCTCAATGGGCTTCAATGGATGTAAATCAACGATATCTGACCAAGATGTTGCAAACTCACTCAAATAAATAAGAATTTATGATATTCGACTCCAAATTGGGAAGATAGACTTTGAAAATTTCCAATCAACACAAAGTGACAATCGACCTCAATGGGCTTCAGTGGATGTAAATCGACGATATCTGACCAAGATGTTGCAAACTCACTCAAATATATAAGAATTTATGATATTCGACTCCAAATTGGGAAGATAGACTTTGAAAATTTCCAATCAACACAAAGTGACAATCGACCTCAATGGGCTTCAGTGGATGAAAATCGACGATATCTGACCAAGATGTTGCAAACTCACTCAAATATAGAAGAATTGATGAGATTCGACTTCAAATTAGGAAGATAGACTTTGAAAATTTTCAATCAACACAAAGTGACAATCGACCTCAATCTGCTTCAATGGATGTAAATCGACGATATCTGACCAAGATGTTCCAAACTCACTCAAATATATAAGAATTTATGATTTTCGATTCCAAATTAGGAAGATAGACTTTGAAAATTTTCAATCAACACAAAGTGACAATCGACCTCAATGGGCTTCAATGGATGTAAATCGACGATATCTGACCAAGATGTTGCAAACTCACTCAAATATATAAGAATTGATGAGATTCGACTTCAAATTAGGAAGATAGACTTTGAAAATTTTCAATCAACACAAAGTGACAATCGACCTCAATGGGCTTCAATGGATGTAAATCGACGATATCTGTCGAAGTTAAACGCGAACTCACTCAAATATATAAGAATTGATGAGACTCGACTCCAAATTAGGAAGATAGACTTTAAAAATTTTCAATCAACACAAAGTGACAATCGACCTCAATGGGCTTCAATGGATGTAAATCGACGATATCTGACCAAGATGTTGCAAACTCACTCAAATAAATAAGAATTTATGATATTCGACTCCAAATTGGGAAGATAGACTTTGAAAATTTTCAATCAACACAAAATGACAATCGACCTCAATCTGCTTCAATGGATGTAAATCGACGATATCTGGCCAAGATGTTGCAAACTCACTCAAATATATAAGAATTTATGATATTCGACTCCAAATTGGGAAGATAGACTTTGAAAATTTCCAATCAACACAAAGTGACAATCGACCTCAATGGGCTTCAGTGGATGTAAATCGACGATATCTGACCAAGATGTTGCAAACTCACTCAAATATATAAGAATTTATGATATTCGACTCCAAATTGGGAAGATAGACTTTGAAAATTTCCAATCAACACAAAGTGACAATCGACCTCAATGGGCTTCAGTGGATGAAAATCGACGATATCTGACCAAGATGTTGCAAACTCACTCAAATATAGAAGAATTGATGAGATTCGACTTCAAATTAGGAAGATAGACTTTGAAAATTTTCAATCAACACAAAGTGACAATCGACCTCAATCTGCTTCAATGGATGTAAATCGACGATATCTGACCAAGATGTTCCAAACTCACTCAAATATATAAGAATTTATGATTTTCGATTCCAAATTAGGAAGATAGACTTTGAAAATTTTCAATCAACACAAAGTGACAATCGACCTCAATGGGCTTCAGTGGATGTAAATCGACGATATCTGTCGAAGTTAAACGCGAACTCACTCAAATATATAAGAATTGATGAGATTCGACTTCAAATTAGGAAGATAGACTTTGAAAATTTTCAATCAACACAAAGTGACAATCGACCTCAATGGGCTTCAATGGATGTAAATCGACGATATCTGTCGAAGTTAAACGCGAACTCACTCAAATATATAAGAATTGATGAGACTCGACTCCAAATTAGGAAGATAGACTTTAAAAATTTTCAATCAACACAAAGTGACAATCGACCTCAATGGGCTTCAATGGATGTGAATCGACTATATCTGACCAAGATGTTGCAAACTCACTCAAATATATAAGAATTTATGATATTCGACTCCAAATTGGGAAGATAGACTTTGAAAATTTCCAATCAACACAAAGTGACAATCGACCTCAATGGGCTTCAGTGGATATAAATCGACGATATCTGGCCAAGATGTTGCAAACTCACTCAAATATATAAGAATTTATGATATTCGACTCCAAATTGGGAAGATAGACTTTGAAAATTTCCAATCAACACAAAGTGACAATCGACCTCAATGGGCTTCAGTGGATGAAAATCGACGATATCTGACCAAGATGTTGCATACTCACTCAAATATATAAGAATTTATGATATTCGACTCCAAATTAGGAAGATAGACTTTGAAAATTTTCAATCAACACAAAGTGACAATCGACCTCAATCTGCTTCAATGGATGTAAATCGACGATATCTGACCAAGATGTTCCAAACTCACTCAAATATATAAGAATTTATGATTTTCGACTCCAAATTAGGAAGATAGACTTTAAAAATTTTCAATCAACACAAAGTGACAATCGACCTCAATGGGCTTCAATGGATGTAAATCGACGATATCTGTCGAAGTTAAAAGCGAACTCACTCAAATGTATAAGAATTGATGAGACTCGACTTCAACTTAGGAAGATAGACTTTGAAAATTTTCAATCAACACAAAGTGACAATCGACCTCAATCTGCTCCAATGGATGTAAATTGACGATATCTGACCAAGATGTTGCAAACGCACTCAAATATATAACAATTGATGAGATTCGACTCCAAATTGGGAAGATAGACTTTGAAAATTTCCAATCAACACAAAGTGACAATCGACCTCAATGGGCTTCAGTGGATGTAAATCGACGATATCTGACCAAGATGTTGCAAACTCACTCAAATATATAAGAATTTATGATATTCGACTTCAAATTGGGAAGATAGACTTTGAAAATTTCCAATCAACACAAAGTGACAATCGACCTCAATGGGCTTCAGTGGATGAAAATCGACGATATCTTACCAAGATGTTGCAAACTCACTCAAATATAGAAGAATTGATGAGATTCGACTTCAAATTAGGAAGATAGACTTTGAAAATTTTCAATCAACACAAAGTGACAATCGACCTCAATCTGCTTCAATGGATGTAAATCGACGATATCTGACCAAGATGTTCCAAACTCACTCAAATATATAAGAATTTATGATATTCGACTCCAAATTAGGAAGATATACTTTGAAACTTTTCAATCAACACAAAGTGACAATCGACCTCAATCTGCTTCAATGGATGTAAATCGACGATATCTGACCAAGATATTGCAAACTCACTCAAATATATAAGAATTTATGATTTTCGACTCCAAATTAGGAAGATAGACTTTAAAAATTTTCAATCAACACAAAGTGACAATCGACCTCAATGGGCTTCAATGGATGTAAATCGACGATATCTGACCAAGATGTTCCAAACTCACTCAAATATATAAGAATTGATGAGATTCGACTTCAAATTAGGAAGATAGACTTTGAAAATTTTCAATCAACACAAAGTGACAATCGACCTCAATGGGCTTCAATGGATGTAAATCGACGATATCGGTCGAAGTTAAACGCGAACTCACTCAAATATATAAGAATTGATGAGACTCGACTTCAACTTAGGAAGATAGACTTTGAAAATTTCCAATCAACACAAAGTGACAATCGACCTCAATGGGCTTCAGTGGATGTAAATCGACGATATCTGACCAAGATGTTGCAAACTCACTCAAATATATAAGAATTTATGATATTCGACTCCAAATTGGGAAGATAGACTTTGAAAATTTCCAATCAACACAAAGTGACAATCGACCTCAATGGGCTTCAGTGGATGAAAATCGACGATATCTGACCAAGATGTTGCAAACTCACTCAAATATAGAAGAATTGATGAGATTCGACTTCAAATTAGGAAGATAGACTTTGAAAATTTTCAATCAACACAAAGTGACAATCGACCTCAATCTGCTTCAATGGATGTAAATCGACGATATCTGACCAAGATGTTCCAAACTCACTCAAATATATAAGAATTTATGATTTTCGATTCCAAATTAGGAAGATAGACTTTAAAAATTTTCAATCAACACAAAGTGACAATCGACCTCAATGGGCTTCAATGGATGTAAATCGACGATATCTGACGAAGATGTTGCAAACTCACTCAAATATATAAGAATTGATGAGATTCGACTTCAAATTAGGAAGATAGACTTTGAAAATTTTCAATCAACACAAAGTGACAATCGACCTCAATGGGCTTCAATGGATGTAAATCGACGATATCTGTCGAAGTTAAACGCGAACTCACTCAAATATATAAGAATTGATGAGACTCGACTCCAAATTAGGAAGATAGACTTTAAAAATTTTCAATCAACACAAAGTGACAATCGACCTCAATGGGCTTCAATGGATGTAAATCAACGATATCTGACCAAGATGTTGCAAACTCACTCAAATAAATAAGAATTTATGATATTCGACTCCAAATTGGGAAGATAGACTTTGAAAATTTTCAATCAACACAAAATAACAATCGACCTCAATCTGCTTCAATGGATGTGAATCGACTATATCTGACCAAGATGTTGCAAACTCACTCAAATATATAAGAATTTATGATATTCGACTCCAAATTGGGAAGATAGACTTTGAAAATTTCCAATCAACACAAAGTGACAATCGACCTCAATGGGCTTCAGTGGATGTAAATCGACGATATCTGACCAAGATGTTGCAAACTCACTCAAATATATAAGAATTTATGATATTCGACTCCAAATTGGGAAGATAGACTTTGAAAATTTCCAATCAACACAAAGTGACAATCGACCTCAATGGGCTTCAGTGGATGAAAATCGACGATATCTGACCAAGATGTTGCAAACTCACTCAAATATAGAAGAATTGATGAGATTCGACTTCAAATTAGGAAGATAGACTTTGAAAATTTTCAATCAACACAAAGTGACAATCGACCTCAATCTGCTTCAATGGATGTAAATCGACGATATCTGACCAAGATGTTCCAAACTCACTCAAATATATAAGAATTTATGATTTTCGATTCCAAATTAGGAAGATAGACTTTGAAAATTTTCAATCAACACAAAGTGACAATCGACCTCAATGGGCTTCAATGGATGTAAATCGACGATATCTGACCAAGATGTTGCAAACTCACTCAAATATATAAGAATTGATGAGATTCGACTTCAAATTAGGAAGATAGACTTTGAAAATTTTCAATCAACACAAAGTGACAATCGACCTCAATGGGCTTCAATGGATGTAAATCGACGATATCTGTCGAAGTTAAACGCGAACTCACTCAAATATATAAGAATTGATGAGACTCGACTCCAAATTAGGAAGATAGACTTTAAAAATTTTCAATCAACACAAAGTGACAATCGACCTCAATGGGCTTCAATGGATGTAAATCGACGATATCTGACCAAGATGTTGCAAACTCACTCAAATAAATAAGAATTTATGATATTCGACTCCAAATTGGGAAGATAGACTTTGAAAATTTTCAATCAACACAAAATGACAATCGACCTCAATCTGCTTCAATGGATGTAAATCGACGATATCTGGCCAAGATGTTGCAAACTCACTCAAATATATAAGAATTTATGATATTCGACTCCAAATTGGGAAGATAGACTTTGAAAATTTCCAATCAACACAAAGTGACAATCGACCTCAATGGGCTTCAGTGGATGTAAATCGACGATATCTGTCGAAGTTAAACGCGAACTCACTCAAATATATAAGAATTGATGAGATTCGACTTCAAATTAGGAAGATAGACTTTGAAAATTTTCAATCAACACAAAGTGACAATCGACCTCAATGGGCTTCAATGGATGTAAATCGACGATATCTGTCGAAGTTAAACGCGAACTCACTCAAATATATAAGAATTGATGAGACTCGACTCCAAATTAGGAAGATAGACTTTGAAAATTTCCAATCAACACAAAGTGACAATCGACCTCAATGGGCTTCAGTGGATGTAAATCGACGATATCTGGCCAAGATGTTGCAAACTCACTCAAATATATAAGAATTTATGATATTCGACTCCAAATTGGGAAGATAGACTTTGAAAATTTCCAATCAACACAAAGTGACAATCGACCTCAATGGGCTTCAGTGGATGAAAATCGACGATATCTGACCAAGATGTTGCATACTCACTCAAATATATAAGAATTTATGATATTCGACTCCAAATTAGGAAGATAGACTTTGAAAATTTTCAATCAACACATAGTGACAATCGACCTCAATCTGCTTCAATGGATGTAAATCGACGATATCTGACCAAGATGTTCCAAACTCACTCAAATATATAAGAATTTATGATTTTCGACTCCAAATTAGGAAGATAGACTTTAAAAATTTTCAATCAACACAAAGTGACAATCGACCTCAATGGGCTTCAATGGATGTAAATCGACGATATCTGTCGAAGTTAAAAGCGAACTCACTCAAATATATAAGAATTGATGAGACTCGACTTCAACTTAGGAAGATAGACTTTGAAAATTTTCAATCAACACAAAGTGACAATCGACCTCAATCTGCTCCAATGGATGTAAATTGACGATATCTGACCAAGATGTTGCAAACGCACTCAAATATATAACAATTGATGAGATTCGACTCCAAATTGGGAAGATAGACTTTGAAAATTTCCAATCAACACAAAGTGACAATCGACCTCAATGGGCTTCAGTGGATGTAAATCGACGATATCTGACCAAGATGTTGCAAACTCACTCAAATATATAAGAATTTATGATATTCGACTTCAAATTGGGAAGATAGACTTTGAAAATTTCCAATCAACACAAAGTGACAATCGACCTCAATGGGCTTCAGTGGATGAAAATCGACGATATCTTACCAAGATGTTGCAAACTCACTCAAATATAGAAGAATTGATGAGATTCGACTTCAAATTAGGAAGATAGACTTTGAAAATTTTCAATCAACACAAAGTGACAATCGACCTCAATCTGCTTCAATGGATGTAAATCGACGATATCTGACCAAGATGTTCCAAACTCACTCAAATATATAAGAATTTATGATATTCGACTCCAAATTAGGAAGATATACTTTGAAACTTTTCATTCAACACAAAGTGACAATCGACCTCAATCTGCTTCAATGGATGTAAATCGACGATATCTGACCAAGATATTGCAAACTCACTCAAATATATAAGAATTTATGATATTCGACTCCAAATTAGGAAGATATACTTTGAAACTTTTCAATCAACACAAAGTGACAATCGACCTCAATCTGCTTCAATGGATGTAAATCGACGATATCTGACCAAGATATTGCAAACTCACTCAAATATATAAGCATTGATGAGATTCGACTTCAAATTAGGAAGATGGACTTTGAAAATTTTCAATCAACACAAAGTGACAATCGACCTCAATCTGCTTCAATGGATATAAATCGACGATATCTGACCAAGATGTTCCAAACTCACTCAAATATATAAGAATTTATGATTTTCGACTCCAAATTAGGAAGATAGAATTTAAAAATTTTCAATCAACACAAAGTGACAATCGACCTCAATGGGCTTCAATGGATGTAAATCGACGATATCTGACGAAGATGTTGCAAACTAACTCAAATATATAAGAATTGATGAGATTCGACTACAAATTAGGAAGATAGACTTTGAAAATTTTCAATCAACACAAAGTGACAATCGATCTCAATGGGCTTCAATGGATGTAAATCAACGATATCTGACCAAGATGTTGCAAACTCACTCAAATATATAAGAATTGATGAGATTCGACTTCAAATTAGGAAGATAGACTTTGAAAATTTTCAATCAACACAAAGAGACAATCGACCTCAATCTGCTTCAATGGATGTAAATCGACGATATCTTACCAAGATATCGCAAACTCACTCAAATATATAACAATTGATGAGATTCGACTCCAAATTGGGAAGATAGACTTTGAAAATTTTCAATCAACACAAAGTGACAATCGACCTCAATCTGCTCCAATGGATGTAAATTGACGATATCTGACCAAGATGTTGCAAACGCACTCAAATATATAACAATTGATGAGATTCGACTCCAAATTGGGAAGATAGACTTTGAAAATTTCCAATCAACACAAAGTGACAATCGACCTCAATGGGCTTCAGTGGATGTAAATCGACGATATCTGACCAAGATGTTGCAAACTCACTCAAATATATGAGAATTTATGATATTCGACTTCAAATTGGGAAGATAGACTTTGAAAATTTTTAATGAACACAAAGTGACAATCGACCTCAATCTGCTTCAATGGATGTAAATCGACGATATCTTACCAAGATATCGCAAACTCACTCAAATATATAAGAATTGATGAGACTCGACTTCAACTTAGGAAGATAGACTTTGAAAATTTTCAATCAACACAAAGTGACAATCGACCTCAATCTGCTCCAATGGATGTAAATTGACGATATCTGACCAAGATGTTGCAAACGCACTCAAATATATAACAATTGATGAGATTCGACTCCAAATTGGGAAGATAGACTTTGAAAATTTCCAATCAACACAAAGTGACAATCGACCTCAATGGGCTTCAGTGGATGTAAATCGACGATATCTGACCAAGATGTTGCAAACTCACTCAAATATATAAGAATTTATGATATTCGACTTCAAATTGGGAAGATAGACTTTGAAAATTTCCAATCAACACAAAGTGACAATCGACCTCAATGGGCTTCAGTGGATGAAAATCGACGATATCTTACCAAGATGTTGCAAACTCACTCAAATATAGAAGAATTGATGAGATTCGACTTCAAATTAGGAAGATAGACTTTGAAAATTTTCAATCAACACAAAGTGACAATCGACCTCAATCAGCTTCAATGGATGTAAATCGACGATATCTGACCAAGATGTTGCAAACGCACTCA
This sequence comes from Diorhabda elongata, assembly GCA_026230145.1. Classification (NCBI taxonomy): domain Eukaryota; kingdom Metazoa; phylum Arthropoda; class Insecta; order Coleoptera; family Chrysomelidae; genus Diorhabda; species Diorhabda elongata. The sequence goes on from JAOVVJ010000019.1 coordinate 187,994, forward strand.
AATATATAACAATTGATGAGATTCGACTCCAAATTGGGAAGATAGACTTTGAAAATTTCCAATCAACACAAAGTGACAATCGACCTCAATGGGCTTCAGTGGATGTAAATCGACGAGATCTGACCAAGATGTTGCAAACTCACTCAAATATATAAGAATTTATGATATTCGAATTCAAATTGGGAAGATAGACTTTGAAAATTTCCAATCAACACAAAGTGACAATCGACCTCAATGGGCTTCAGTGGATGTAAATCGACGATATCTGGCCAAGATGTTGCAAACTCACTCAAATATATAAGAATTTATGATATTCGACTCCAAATTGGGAAGATAGACTTTGAAAATTTCCAATCAACACAAAGTGACAATCGACCTCAATGGTCTTCAGTGGATGAAAATCGACGATATCTGACCAAGATGTTGCATACTCACTCAAATATATAAGAATTTATGATATTCGACTCCAAATTAGGAAGATAGACTTTGAAAATTTTCAATCAACACAAAGTGACAATCGACCTCAATCTGCTTCAGTGGATGTAAATCGACGATATCTGACCAAGATGTTGCAAACTCACTCAAATATATAAGAATTTATGATATTCGACTTCAAATTGGGAAGATAGACTTTGAAAATTTCCAATCAACACAAAGTGACAATCGACCTCAATGGGCTTCAGTGGATGAAAATCGACGATATCTGACCAAGATGTTGCATACTCACTCAAATATATAAGAATTTATGATATTCGACTCCAAATTAAGAAGATAGACTTTGAAAATTTTCAATCAACACAAAGTGACAATCGACCTCAATCTGCTTCAGTGGATGTAAATCGACGATATCTGACCAAGATGTTGCAAACTCACTCAAATATATAAGAATTTATGATATTCGACTTCAAATTGGGAAGATAGACTTTGAAAATTTCCAATCAATACAAAGTGACAATCGACCTCAATGGGCTTCAGTGTATGAAAATCGACGATATCTTACCAAGATGTTGCAAACTCACTCAAATATAGAAGAATTGATGAGATTCGACTTCAAATTAGGAAGATAGACTTTGGAAATTTTCAATCAACACAAAGTCACAATCGACCTCAATCTGCTTCAATGGATGTAAATCGACGATATCTGACCAAGATGTTCCAAACTCACTCAAATATATAAGAATTTATGATATTCGACTCCAAATTAGGAAGATATACTTTGAAACTTTTCAATCAACACAAAGTGACAATCGACCTCAATCTGCTTCAATGGATGTAAATCGACGATATCTGACCAAGATGTTCCAAACTCACTCAAATATATAAGAATTTATGATTTTCGACTCCAAATTAGGAAGATAGAATTTAAAAATTTTCAATCAACACAAAGTGACAATCGATCTCAATGGGCTTCAATGGATGTAAATCAACGATATCTGACCAAGATGTTGCAAACTCACTCAAATATATAAGAATTGATGAGATTCGACTACAAATTAGGAAGATAGACTTTGAAAATTTTCAATCAACACAAAGTGACAATCGATCTCAATGGGCTTCAATGGATGTAAATCAACGATATCTGACCAAGATATTGCAAACTCACTCAAATATATAAGCATTGATGAGATTCGACTTCAAATTAGGAAGATGGACTTTGAAAATTTTCAATCAACACAAAGTGACAATCGACCTCAATCTGCTTCAATGGATGTAAATCGACGATATCTGACCAAGATGTTCCAAACTCACTCAAATATATAAGAATTTATGATTTTCGACTCCAAATTAGGAAGATAGAATTTAAAAATTTTCAATCAACACAAAGTGACAATCGATCTCAATGGGCTTCAATGGATGTAAATCAACGATATCTGACCAAGATGTTGCAAACTCACTCAAATATATAAGAATTGATGAGATTCGACTACAAATTAGGAAGATAGACTTTGAAAATTTTCAATCAACACAAAGTGACAATCGATCTCAATGGGCTTCAATGGATGTAAATCAACGATATCTGACCAAGATGTTGCAAACTCACTCAAATATATAAGAATTGATGAGATTCGACTTCAAATTAGGAAGATAGACTTTGAAAATTTTCAATCAACACAAAGAGACAATCGACCTCAATCTGCTTCAATGGATGTAAATCATGGATATTGCAAACTCACTTAAATATATAAGAATTGATGAGATTCGACTTCAAATTAGGAAGATAGACTTTGAAAATTTTCAATCAACACAAAGTGACAATCGACCTCAATCTGCTTCAATGGATGTTAATCATGGATAATGCAAACTCACTTAAATATATAAGAATTGAAGAGATTCGACTTCAAATTAGGAAGATAGACTTTGAAAATTTCCAATCAACACACAGTGACAATCGACCTCAATGGGCTTCAATGGATGTAAATCGACGATATCTGACCAAGATGTTGCAAACTCACTCAAATATATAAGAATTGATGAGATTCGACTTCAAATTAGGAAGATAGACTTTGAAAATTTTCAATCAACACAAAGTGACAACGACCTCAATGGGCTTCAATGGATGTAAATCGACGATATCTGACCAAGATGTTGCAAACTCACTCAAATATATAAGAATTGATGAGATTCGACTTCAAATTAGGAAGATAGACTTTGAAAATTTTCAATCAACACAAAGTGACAATCGACCTCAATGGGCTTCAGTGGATGTAAATCGACGATATCTGACCAAGATGTTGCAAACTCACTCAAATATATAAGAATTTATGATATTCGACTTCAAATTGGGAAGATAGACTTTGAAAATTTCCAATCAACACAAAGTGACAATCGACCTCAATCTGCTTCAATGGATGTAAATCGACGATATCTGACCAAGATGTTCCAAACTCACTCAAATATATAAGAATTTATGATTTTCGACTCCAAATTAGGAAGATAGACTTTAAAAATTTTCAATCAACACAAAGTGACAATCGACCTCAATGGGCTTCAATGGATGTAAATCGACGATATCTGTCGAAGTTAAAAGCGAACTCACTCAAATATATAAGAATTGATGAGACTCGACTTCAACTTAGGAAGATAGACTTTGAAAATTTTCAATCAACACAAAGTGACAATCGACCTCAATCTGCTCCAATGGATGTAAATTGACGATATCTGACCAAGATGTTGCAAACGCACTCAAATATATAACAATTGATGAGATTCGACTCCAAATTGGGAAGATAGACTTTGAAAATTTCCAATCAACACAAAGTGACAATCGACCTCAATGGGCTTCAGTGGATGTAAATCGACGATATCTGACCAAGATGTTGCAAACTCACTCAAATATATAAGAATTTATGATATTCGACTTCAAATTGGGAAGATAGACTTTGAAAATTTCCAATCAACACAAAGTGACAATCGACCTCAATGGGCTTCAGTGGATGAAAATCGACGATATCTTACCAAGATGTTGCAAACTCACTCAAATATAGAAGAATTGATGAGATTCGACTTCAAATTAGGAAGATAGACTTTGAAAATTTTCAATCAACACAAAGTGACAATCGACCTCAATCTGCTCCAATGGATGTAAATTGACGATATCTGACCAAGATGTTGCAAACGCACTCAAATATATAACAATTGATGAGATTCGACTCCAAATTGGGAAGATAGACTTTGAAAATTTCCAATCAACACAAAGTGACAATCGACCTCAATGGGCTTCAGTGGATGTAAATCGACGATATCTGACCAAGATGTTGCAAACTCACTCAAATATATAAGAATTTATGATATTCGACTTCAAATTGGGAAGATAGACTTTGAAAATTTCCAATCAACACAAAGTGACAATCGACCTCAATGGGCTTCAGTGGATGAAAATCGACGATATCTTACCAAGATGTTGCAAACTCACTCAAATATAGAAGAATTGATGAGATTCGACTTCAAATTAGGAAGATAGACTTTGAAAATTTTCAATCAACACAAAGTGACAATCGACCTCAATCTGCTTCAATGGATGTAAATCGACGATATCTGACCAAGATGTTCCAAACTCACTCAAATATATAAGAATTTATGATATTCGACTCCAAATTAGGAAGATATACTTTGAAACTTTTCATTCAACACAAAGTGACAATCGACCTCAATCTGCTTCAATGGATGTAAATCGACGATATCTGACCAAGATATTGCAAACTCACTCAAATATATAAGAATTTATGATATTCGACTCCAAATTAGGAAGATATACTTTGAAACTTTTCAATCAACACAAAGTGACAATCGACCTCAATCTGCTTCAATGGATGTAAATCGACGATATCTGACCAAGATATTGCAAACTCACTCAAATATATAAGCATTGATGAGATTCGACTTCAAATTAGGAAGATGGACTTTGAAAATTTTCAATCAACACAAAGTGACAATCGACCTCAATCTGCTTCAATGGATATAAATCGACGATATCTGACCAAGATGTTCCAAACTCACTCAAATATATAAGAATTTATGATTTTCGACTCCAAATTAGGAAGATAGAATTTAAAAATTTTCAATCAACACAAAGTGACAATCGACCTCAATGGGCTTCAATGGATGTAAATCGACGATATCTGACGAAGATGTTGCAAACTAACTCAAATATATAAGAATTGATGAGATTCGACTACAAATTAGGAAGATAGACTTTGAAAATTTTCAATCAACACAAAGTGACAATCGATCTCAATGGGCTTCAATGGATGTAAATCAACGATATCTGACCAAGATGTTGCAAACTCACTCAAATATATAAGAATTGATGAGATTCGACTTCAAATTAGGAAGATAGACTTTGAAAATTTTCAATCAACACAAAGAGACAATCGACCTCAATCTGCTTCAATGGATGTAAATCGACGATATCTTACCAAGATATCGCAAACTTACTCAAATATATAACAATTGATGAGATTCGACTCCAAATTGGGAAGATAGACTTTGAAAATTTTCAATCAACACAAAGTGACAATCGACCTCAATCTGCTCCAATGGATGTAAATTGACGATATCTGACCAAGATGTTGCAAACGCACTCAAATATATAACAATTGATGAGATTCGACTCCAAATTGGGAAGATAGACTTTGAAAATTTCCAATCAACACAAAGTGACAATCGACCTCAATGGGCTTCAGTGGATGTAAATCGACGATATCTGACCAAGATGTTGCAAACTCACTCAAATATATGAGAATTTATGATATTCGACTTCAAATTGGGAAGATAGACTTTGAAAATTTTTAATGAACACAAAGTGACAATCGACCTCAATCTGCTTCAATGGATGTAAATCGACGATATCTTACCAAGATATCGCAAACTCACTCAAATATATAAGAATTGATGAGACTCGACTTCAACTTAGGAAGATAGACTTTGAAAATTTTCAATCAACACAAAGTGACAATCGACCTCAATCTGCTCCAATGGATGTAAATTGACGATATCTGACCAAGATGTTGCAAACGCACTCAAATATATAACAATTGATGAGATTCGACTCCAAATTGGGAAGATAGACTTTGAAAATTTCCAATCAACACAAAGTGACAATCGACCTCAATGGGCTTCAGTGGATGTAAATCGACGATATCTGACCAAGATGTTGCAAACTCACTCAAATATATAAGAATTTATGATATTCGACTTCAAATTGGGAAGATAGACTTTGAAAATTTCCAATCAACACAAAGTGACAATCGACCTCAATGGGCTTCAGTGGATGAAAATCGACGATATCTTACCAAGATGTTGCAAACTCACTCAAATATAGAAGAATTGATGAGATTCGACTTCAAATTAGGAAGATAGACTTTGAAAATTTTCAATCAACACAAAGTGACAATCGACCTCAATCAGCTTCAATGGATGTAAATCGACGATATCTGACCAAGATGTTGCAAACGCACTCAAATATATAACAATTGATGAGATTCGACTCCAAATTGGGAAGATAGACTTTGAAAATTTCCAATCAACACAAAGTGACAATCGACCTCAATGGGCTTCAGTGGATGTAAATCGACGAGATCTGACCAAGATGTTGCAAACTCACTCAAATATATAAGAATTTATGATATTCGACTTCAAATTGGGAAGATAGACTTTGAAAATTTCCAATCAACACAAAGTGACAATCGACCTCAATGGGCTTCAGTGGATGTAAATCGACGATATCTGGCCAAGATGTTGCAAACTCACTCAAATATATAAGAATTTATGATATTCGACTCCAAATTGGGAAGATAGACTTTGAAAATTTCCAATCAACACAAAGTGACAATCGACCTCAATGGTCTTCAGTGGATGAAAATCGACGATATCTGACCAAGATGTTGCATACTCACTCAAATATATAAGAATTTATGATATTCGACTCCAAATTAGGAAGATAGACTTTGAAAATTTTCAATCAACACAAAGTGACAATCGACCTCAATCTGCTTCAGTGGATGTAAATCGACGATATCTGACCAAGATGTTGCAAACTCACTCAAATATATAAGAATTTATGATATTCGACTTCAAATTGGGAAGATAGACTTTGAAAATTTCCAATCAACACAAAGTGACAATCGACCTCAATGGGCTTCAGTGGATGAAAATCGACGATATCTGACCAAGATGTTGCATACTCACTCAAATATATAAGAATTTATGATATTCGACTCCAAATTAAGAAGATAGACTTTGAAAATTTTCAATCAACACAAAGTGACAATCGACCTCAATCTGCTTCAGTGGATGTAAATCGACGATATCTGACCAAGATGTTGCAAACTCACTCAAATATATAAGAATTTATGATATTCGACTTCAAATTGGGAAGATAGACTTTGAAAATTTCCAATCAATACAAAGTGACAATCGACCTCAATGGGCTTCAGTGTATGAAAATCGACGATATCTTACCAAGATGTTGCAAACTCACTCAAATATAGAAGAATTGATGAGATTCGACTTCAAATTAGGAAGATAGACTTTGGAAATTTTCAATCAACACAAAGTCACAATCGACCTCAATCTGCTTCAATGGATGTAAATCGACGATATCTGACCAAGATGTTCCAAACTCACTCAAATATATAAGAATTTATGATATTCGACTCCAAATTAGGAAGATATACTTTGAAACTTTTCAATCAACACAAAGTGACAATCGACCTCAATCTGCTTCAATGGATGTAAATCGACGATATCTGACCAAGATGTTCCAAACTCACTCAAATATATAAGAATTTATGATTTTCGACTCCAAATTAGGAAGATAGAATTTAAAAATTTTCAATCAACACAAAGTGACAATCGATCTCAATGGGCTTCAATGGATGTAAATCAACGATATCTGACCAAGATGTTGCAAACTCACTCAAATATATAAGAATTGATGAGATTCGACTACAAATTAGGAAGATAGACTTTGAAAATTTTCAATCAACACAAAGTGACAATCGATCTCAATGGGCTTCAATGGATGTAAATCAACGATATCTGACCAAGATATTGCAAACTCACTCAAATATATAAGCATTGATGAGATTCGACTTCAAATTAGGAAGATGGACTTTGAAAATTTTCAATCAACACAAAGTGACAATCGACCTCAATCTGCTTCAATGGATGTAAATCGACGATATCTGACCAAGATGTTCCAAACTCACTCAAATATATAAGAATTTATGATTTTCGACTCCAAATTAGGAAGATAGAATTTAAAAATTTTCAATCAACACAAAGTGACAATCGATCTCAATGGGCTTCAATGGATGTAAATCAACGATATCTGACCAAGATGTTGCAAACTCACTCAAATATATAAGAATTGATGAGATTCGACTACAAATTAGGAAGATAGACTTTGAAAATTTTCAGTCAACACAAAGTGACAATCGATCTCAATGGGCTTCAATGGATGTAAATCAACGATATCTGACCAAGATGTTGCAAACTCACTCAAATATATAAGAATTGATGAGATTCGACTTCAAATTAGGAAGATAGACTTTGAAAATTTTCAATCAACACAAAGAGACAATCGACCTCAATCTGCTTCAATGGATGTAAATCATGGATATTGCAAACTCACTTAAATATATAAGAATTGATGAGATTCGACTTCAAATTAGGAAGATAGACTTTGAAAATTTTCAATCAACACAAAGTGACAATCGACCTCAATCTGCTTCAATGGATGTTAATCATGGATAATGCAAACTCACTTAAATATATAAGAATTGAAGAGATTCGACTTCAAATTAGGAAGATAGACTTTGAAAATTTCCAATCAACACACAGTGACAATCGACCTCAATGGGCTTCAATGGATGTAAATCGACGATATCTGACCAAGATGTTGCAAACTCACTCAAATATATAAGAATTGATGAGATTCGACTTCAAATTAGGAAGATAGACTTTGAAAATTTTCAATCAACACAAAGTGACAACGACCTCAATGGGCTTCAATGGATGTAAATCGACGATATCTGACCAAGATGTTGCAAACTCACTCAAATATATAAGAATTGATGAGATTCGACTTCAAATTAGGAAGATAGACTTTGAAAATTTTCAATCAACACAAAGTGACAATCGACCTCAATCTGCTTCAATGGATGTAAATCGACGATATCTGACCAAGATGTTGCAAACTCACTCAAATATATAAGAGTTGATGAGACTCGACTTCAACTTAGGAAGATAGACTTTGAAAATTTTCAATCAACACAAAGTGACAATCGACCTCAATGGGCTTCAATGGATGTAAATCGATGATATCTGACCAAGATGTTGCAAACTCACTCAAATATATAAGAATTGATGAGATTCGACTTCAAATTAGGAAGATAGACTTTGAAAATTTTCAGTCAACACAAAGTGACAATCGACCTCAATCTGCTTCAATGGATGTAAATCATGGATATTGCAAACTCACTTAAATATATAAGAATTGATGAGATTCGACTTCAAATTAGGAAGATAGACTTTGAAAGTTTTCAGTCAACACAAAGTGACAATCGACCTCAATCTGCTTCAATGGATGTAAATCATGGATATTGCAAACTCACTTAAATATATAAGAATTGATGAGATTCGACTTCAAATTAGGAAGATAGACTTTGAAAATTTTCAGTCAACACAAAGTGACAATCGACCTCAATCTGCTTCATTGGATGTAAATCATGGATATTGCAAACTCACTTAAATATATAAGAATTGATGAGATTCGACTTCAAATTAGGAAGATAGACTTTGAAAGTTTTCAGTCAACACAAAGTGACAATCGACCTCAATCTGCTTCAATGGATGTAAATCGACGATATCTGACCAAGATGTTCCAAACTCACTCAATTATATAAGAATTTATGATTTTCGACTCCAAATTAGGAAGATAGACTTTAAAAATTTTCAATCAACACAAAGTGACAATCGACCTCTTTGGGCTTCAATGGATGTAAATCGACGATATCTGACCAAGATGATGCAAACTCACTCAAATATATAAAAATTTATGATATTCGACTCCAAATTAGGAAGATAGACTTTGAAAATTTTCAATCAACACAAAGTGACAATCGACCTCAATCTGCTTCAATGGATGTAAATCGACGATATCTTACCAAGATATCGCAAACTCACTCAAATATATAAGCATTGACGAGATTCGACTTCAAATTAGGAAGATAGACTTTGAAAATTTTCAATCAACACAAAGTGACAATCGACCTCAATGGGCTTCAATGGATGTAAATCGACTATATCTGACCAAGATGTTGCAAACTCACTCAAATATATAAGAATTTATGATATTCGACTCCAAATTAGGAAGATAGACTTTGAAAATTTTCAATCAACACAAAGTGACAATCGACCTCAATCTGCTTCAATGGATGTAAATCGACGATATCTGACCAAGATTATGCAAACTCACTAAAATATATAAAAATTTATGATATTCGACTCCAAATTAGGAAGATAGACTTTGAAAATTTCCAATCAACACAAAGTGACAATCGACCTCAATCTGCTTCAATGGATGTAAATCGACGATATCTTACCAAGATATCGCAAACTCACTCAAATATATAAGCATTGACGAGATTCGACTTCAAATTAGGAAGATAGACTTTGAAAATTTTCAATCAACACAAAGTGACAATCGACCTCAATGGGCTTCAATGGATGTAAATCGACGATATCTGACCAAGATGTTGCAAAATCACTCAAATATATAAGAATTTATTATATTCGACTCCAATTTAGGAAGATAGACTTTGAAAATTTTCAATCAACACAGAGTGACAATCGACCTCAATGGGCTTCAATGGATGTAAATCGACGATATCCGACCAAGATGTTTCAAACTCACTCAAATATATAAGAATTGATGAGATTCGACTTCAACTTAGGAAGATAGACTTTGAAAAATTTCAATCAACACAAAGTGACAATCGACCTCAATGGGCTTCAATGGATGTAAATCGACGATATCTGTCGAAGTTGAATGCGAACTCACTCAAATATATAAGAATTTATGATATTCGACTCCAAATTAGGAAGATAGACTTTGAAAATTTTCAATCAACACAAAGTGACATTCGACCTCAATGGGCTTCAATGGATGTAAATCGACGATATCCGACCAAGATGTTTCAAACTCACTCAAATATATAAGAATTGATGAGAATCGACTTCAACTTAGGAAGATAGACTTTGAAAATTTTCAATCAACACAAAGTGACAATCGACCTCAATGGGCTTCAATGGATGTAAATCGACGATATCTGACCAAGATGTTGCAAACTCACTCAAATATATAAGAATTTATGATATTCGACTCCAATTTAGGAAGATAGACTTTGAAAATTTTCAATCAACACAAAGTGACAATCGACCTCAATCTTCTTCAATGGATGTAAATCGACGATATCTGACCAAGATGTTGCAAACTCACTCAAATATATAAGAATTGATGAGACTCGACCTCAACTTAGGAAGATAGACTTTGAAAATTTTCAATCAACACAAAGTGACAATCGACCTCAATGGGCTTCAATGGATGTAAATCGACGACATCTGACCAAGATGTTGCAAACTCACTCAAATATATAAGAATTGATGAGATTCGACTTCAACTTAGGAAGATAGACTTTGAAAATTTTCAATCAACACAAAGTGACAATCGACCTCAATGGGCTTCAATGGATGTAAATCGACAATATCCGACCAAGATGTTGCAAACTCACTCAAATATATAAGAATTGATGAGACTCGACCTCAACTTAGGAAGATAGACTTTGAAAATTTTCAATCAACACAAAGTGACAATCGACCTCAATGGGCTTCAATGGATGTAAATCGACGATATCTGACCAAGATGTTGCAAACTCACTCAAATATATAAGAATTTATGATATTCGACTCCAATTTAGGAAGATAGACTTTGAAAATTTTCAATCAACACAAAGTGACAATCGACCTCAATGGGCTTCAATGGATGAAAATCGACGATATCCGACCAAGATGTTGCAAACTCACTCAAATATATAAGAATTGATGAGATTCGACTTCAACTTAGGAAGATAGACTTTGAAAATTTTCAATCAACACAAAGTGACAATCGACCTCAATGGGCTTCAATGGATGTAAATCGACGATATCCGAACAAGATGTTGCAAACTCACTCAAATATATAAAAATTGATGAGATTCGACTTCAACTTAGGAAGATAGACTTTGAAAATTTTCAATCAATACAAACTGACAATCGACCTCAATGGGATTCAATGGATGTAAATCGACGATATCTTACCAAGATATTGCAAACTCACTCAAATATATAAGGATTGATGAGAATCGACTACAAATTAGGATGATAGACTTTGAAAATTTTCAATCAACACAAAGTGACAATCGACCTCAATCTGCTTCAATGGATGTAAATCGACGATATCTTACCAAGATATTGCAAACTCACTCAAATATATAAGAATTTATGATATTCGACTCCAAATTAGGAAGATAGACTTTGAAAATTTTCTATCAACACAAAGTGACAATCGACCTCAATCGGCTTCAATGGATGTAAATCGACGATATCTGTCGAAGTTAAATGCGAACTCACTCAAATATATAAGAATTGATGAGATTCGACTCCAACTTAGGAAGATAGACTTTGAAAATTTTCAATCAACACAAAGTGACAATCGACCTCAATGGGCTTCAATGGATGTAAATCGACGATATCTGACCAAGATGTTGCAAACTCACTCAAATATATAAGAATTTATGATATTCGACTCCAATTTAGGAAGATAGACTTTGAAAATTTTCAATCAACACAAAGTGACAATCGACCTCAATCTGCTTCAATGGATGTAAATCGACGATATCTGACCAAGATGTTGCAAACTCACTCAAATATATAAGAATTGATGAGACTCGACCTCAACTTAGGAAGATAGACTTTGAAAACTCTCAATCAACACAAAGTGACAATCGACCTCAATCTGCTTCAATGGGTGTAAATCGACGATACCTGATCAAGATGTTCCAAACTCACTCAAATATATAAGAATTGATGAGATTCGACTTCAAATTAGGAAGATAGACTTTGAAAATTTTCAATCAACACAAAGTGACAATCGACCTCAAAGGGCTTCAATGGATGTAAATCGACGATATTTGACCAAGATGTTGCAAACTCACTCAAATATATAAGAATTTATGATATTCGACTCCAATTAAGGAAGATAGACTTTGAAAATTTTCAATCAACACAAAGTGACAATCGACCTCAATGGGCTTCAATGGATGTAAATCGACGATATCTGACCAAGATGTTGCAAACTCACTCAAATATATAAGAATTGATGAGATTCGACTTCAAATTAGGAAGATAGACTTTGAAAATTTTCAATCAACACAAAGTGACAATCGACCTCAATCTGCTTCAATGGATGTAAATCGACGATATCTGACCAAGATGTTGCAAACTCACTCAAATATATAAGAGTTGATGAGACTCGACTTCAACTTAGGAAGATAGACTTTGAAAATTTTCAATCAACACAAAGTGACAATCGACCTCAATGGGCTTCAATGGATGTAAATCGATGATATCTGACCAAGATGTTGCAAACTCACTCAAATATATAAGAATTGATGAGATTCGACTTCAAATTAGGAAGATAGACTTTGAAAATTTTCAGTCAACACAAAGTGACAATCGACCTCAATCTGCTTCAATGGATGTAAATCATGGATATTGCAAACTCACTTAAATATATAAGAATTGATGAGATTCGACTTCAAATTAGGAAGATAGACTTTGAAAGTTTTCAGTCAACACAAAGTGACAATCGACCTCAATCTGCTTCAATGGATGTAAATCATGGATATTGCAAACTCACTTAAATATATAAGAATTGATGAGATTCGACTTCAAATTAGGAAGATAGACTTTGAAAATTTTCAGTCAACACAAAGTGACAATCGACCTCAATCTGCTTCAATGGATGTAAATCATGGATATTGCAAACTCACTTAAATATATAAGAATTGATGAGATTCGACTTCAAATTAGGAAGATAGACTTTGAAAGTTTTCAGTCAACACAAAGTGACAATCGACCTCAATCTGCTTCAATGGATGTAAATCGACGATATCTGACCAAGATGTTCCAAACTCACTCAATTATATAAGAATTTATGATTTTCGACTCCAAATTATGAAGATAGACTTTAAAAATTTTCAATCAACACAAAGTGACAATCGACCTCAATGGGCTTCAATGGATGTAAATCGATGATATCTGACCAAGATGTTGCAAACTCACTCAAATATATAAGAATTGATGAGATTCGACTTCAAATTAGGAAGATAGACTTTGAAAATTTTCAGTCAACACAAAGTGACAATCGACCTCAATCTGCTTCAATGGATGTAAATCATGGATATTGCAAACTCACTTAAATATATAAGAATTGATGAGATTCGACTTCAAATTAGGAAGATAGACTTTGAAAGTTTTCAGTCAACACAAAGTGACAATCGACCTCAATCTGCTTCAATGGATGTAAATCATGGATATTGCAAACTCACTTAAATATATAAGAATTGATGAGATTCGACTTCAAATTAGGAAGATAGACTTTGAAAATTTTCAGTCAACACAAAGTGACAATCGACCTCAATCTGCTTCAATGGATGTAAATCATGGATATTGCAAACTCACTTAAATATATAAGAATTGATGAGATTCGACTTCAAATTAGGAAGATAGACTTTGAAAGTTTTCAGTCAACACAAAGTGACAATCGACCTCAATCTGCTTCAATGGATGTAAATCGACGATATCTGACCAAGATGTTCCAAACTCACTCAATTATATAAGAATTTATGATTTTCGACTCCAAATTAGGAAGATAGACTTTGAAAATTTTCAATCAACACAAAGTGACAATCGACCTCAATCTGCTTCAATGGATGTAAATCGACGATATCTTACCAAGATATCGCAAACTCACTCAAATATATAAGCATTGACGAGATTCGACTTCAAATTAGGAAGATAGACTTTGAAAATTTTCAATCAACACAAAGTGACAATCGACCTCAATGGGCTTCAATGGATGTAAATCGACTATATCTGACCAAGATGTTGCAAACTCACTCAAATATATAAGAATTTATGATATTCGACTCCAAATTAGGAAGATAGACTTTGAAAATTTTCAATCAACACAAAGTGACAATCGACCTCAATCTGCTTCAATGGATGTAAATCGACGATATCTGACCAAGATGATGCAAACTCACTCAAATATATAAAAATTTATGATATTCGACTCCAAATTAGGAAGATAGACTTTGAAAATTTCCAATCAACACAAAGTGACAATCGACCTCAATCTGCTTCAATGGATGTAAATCGACGATATCCGACCAAGATGTTTCAAACTCACTCAAATATATAAGAATTGATGAGAATCGACTTCAACTTAGGAAGATAGACTTTGAAAATTTTCAATCAACACAAAGTGACAATCGACCTCAATGGGCTTCAATGGATGTAAATCGACGATATCTGACCAAGATGTTGCAAACTCACTCAAATATATAAGAATTTATGATATTCGACTCCAATTTAGGAAGATAGACTTTGAAAATTTTCAATCAACACAAAGTGACAATCGACCTCAATCTTCTTCAATGGATGTAAATCGACGATATCTGACCAAGATGTTGCAAACTCACTCAAATATATAAGAATTGATGAGACTCGACCTCAACTTAGGAAGATAGACTTTGAAAATTTTCAATCAACACAAAGTGACAATCGACCTCAATGGGCTTCAATGGATGTAAATCGACGACATCTGACCAAGATGTTGCAAACTCACTCAAATATATAAGAATTGATGAGATTCGACTTCAACTTAGGAAGATAGACTTTGAAAATTTTCAATCAACACAAAGTGACAATCGACCTCAATGGGCTTCAATGGATGTAAATCGACAATATCCGACCAAGATGTTGCAAACTCACTCAAATATATAAGAATTGATGAGACTCGACCTCAACTTAGGAAGATAGACTTTGAAAATTTTCAATCAACACAAAGTGACAATCGACCTCAATGGGCTTCAATGGATGTAAATCGACGATATCTGACCAAGATGTTGCAAACTCACTCAAATATATAAGAATTTATGATATTCGACTCCAATTTAGGAAGATAGACTTTGAAAATTTTCAATCAACACAAAGTGACAATCGACCTCAATGGGCTTCAATGGATGAAAATCGACGATATCCGACCAAGATGTTGCAAACTCACTCAAATATATAAGAATTGATGAGATTCGACTTCAACTTAGGAAGATAGACTTTGAAAATTTTCAATCAACACAAAGTGACAATCGACCTCAATGGGCTTCAATGGATGTAAATCGACGATATCCGAACAAGATGTTGCAAACTCACTCAAATATATAAAAATTGATGAGATTCGACTTCAACTTAGGAAGATAGACTTTGAAAATTTTCAATCAATACAAACTGACAATCGACCTCAATGGGATTCAATGGATGTAAATCGACGATATCTTACCAAGATATTGCAAACTCACTCAAATATATAAGGATTGATGAGAATCGACTACAAATTAGGATGATAGACTTTGAAAATTTTCAATCAACACAAAGTGACAATCGACCTCAATCTGCTTCAATGGATGTAAATCGACGATATCTTACCAAGATATTGCAAACTCACTCAAATATATAAGAATTTATGATATTCGACTCCAAATTAGGAAGATAGACTTTGAAAATTTTCTATCAACACAAAGTGACAATCGACCTCAATCGGCTTCAATGGATGTAAATCGACGATATCTGTCGAAGTTAAATGCGAACTCACTCAAATATATAAGAATTGATGAGATTCGACTCCAACTTAGGAAGATAGACTTTGAAAATTTTCAATCAACACAAAGTGACAATCGACCTCAATGGGCTTCAATGGATGTAAATCGACGATATCTGACCAAGATGTTGCAAACTCACTCAAATATATAAGAATTTATGATATTCGACTCCAATTTAGGAAGATAGACTTTGAAAATTTTCAATCAACACAAAGTGACAATCGACCTCAATCTGCTTCAATGGATGTAAATCGACGATATCTGACCAAGATGTTGCAAACTCACTCAAATATATAAGAATTGATGAGACTCGACCTCAACTTAGGAAGATAGACTTTGAAAACTCTCAATCAACACAAAGTGACAATCGACCTCAATCTGCTTCAATGGGTGTAAATCGACGATACCTGATCAAGATGTTCCAAACTCACTCAAATATATAAGAATTGATGAGATTCGACTTCAAATTAGGAAGATAGACTTTGAAAATTTTCAATCAACACAAAGTGACAATCGACCTCAAAGGGCTTCAATGGATGTAAATCGACGATATTTGACCAAGATGTTGCAAACTCACTCAAATATATAAGAATTTATGATATTCGACTCCAATTAAGGAAGATAGACTTTGAAAATTTTCAATCAACACAAAGTGACAATCGACCTCAATGGGCTTCAATGGATGTAAATCGACGATATCTGACCAAGATGTTGCAAACTCACTCAAATATATAAGAATTTATGATATTCGACTCCAAATTAGGAAGATAGACTTTGAAAATTTTCAATCAACACAAAGTGACAACGACCTCAATGGGCTTCAATGGATGTAAATCGACGATATCTGACCAAGATGTTGCAAACTCACTCAAATATATAAGAATTGATGAGATTCGACTTCAAATTAGGAAGATAGACTTTGAAAATTTTCAATCAGCACAAAGTGACAATCGACCTCAATCTGCTTCAATGGATGTAAATCGACGATATCTGACCAAGATGTTGCAAACTCACTCAAATATATAAGAGTTGATGAGACTCGACTTCAACTTAGGAAGATAGACTTTGAAAATTTTCAATCAACACAAAGTGACAATCGACCTCAATGGGCTTCAATGGATGTAAATCGATGATATCTGACCAAGATGTTGCAAACTCACTCAAATATATAAGAATTGATGAGATTCGACTTCAAATTAGGAAGATAGACTTTGAAAATTTTCAGTCAACACAAAGTGACAATCGACCTCAATCTGCGTCAATGGATGTAAATCATGGATATTGCAAACTCACTTAAATATATAAGAATTGATGAGATTCGACTTCAAATTAGGAAGATAGACTTTGAAAGTTTTCAGTCAACACAAAGTGACAATCGACCTCAATCTGCTTCAATGGATGTAAATCATGGATATTGCAAACTCACTTAAATATATAAGAATTGATGAGATTCGACTTCAAATTAGGAAGATAGACTTTGAAAATTTTCAGTCAACACAAAGTGACAATCGACCTCAATCTGCTTCAATGGATGTAAATCATGGATATTGCAAACTCACTTAAATATATAAGAATTGATGAGATTCGACTTCAAATTAGGAAGATAGACTTTGAAAGTTTTCAGTCAACACAAAGTGACAATCGACCTCAATCTGCTTCAATGGATGTAAATCGACGATATCTGACCAAGATGTTCCAAACTCACTCAATTATATAAGAATTTATGATTTTCGACTCCAAATTAGGAAGATAGACTTTAAAAATTTTCAATCAACACAAAGTGACAATCGACCTCTTTGGGCTTCAATGGATGTAAATCGACGATATCTGACCAAGATGATGCAAACTCACTCAAATATATAAAAATTTATGATATTCGACTCCAAATTAGGAAGATAGACTTTGAAAATTTTCAATCAACACAAAGTGACAATCGACCTCAATCTGCTTCAATGGATGTAAATCGACGATATCTTACCAAGATATCGCAAACTCACTCAAATATATAAGCATTGACGAGATTCGACTTCAAATTAGGAAGATAGACTTTGAAAATTTTCAATCAACACAAAGTGACAATCGACCTCAATGGGCTTCAATGGATGTAAATCGACTATATCTGACCAAGATGTTGCAAACTCACTCAAATATATAAGAATTTATGATATTCGACTCCAAATTAGGAAGATAGACTTTGAAAATTTTCAATCAACACAAAGTGACAATCGACCTCAATCTGCTTCAATGGATGTAAATCGACGATATCTGACCAAGATGATGCAAACTCACTCAAATATATAAAAATTTATGATATTCGACTCCAAATTAGGAAGATAGACTTTGAAAATTTCCAATCAACACAAAGTGACAATCGACCTCAATCTGCTTCAATGGATGTAAATCGACGATATCTTACCAAGATATCGCAAACTCACTCAAATATATAAGCATTGACGAGATTCGACTTCAAATTAGGAAGATAGACTTTGAAAATTTTCAATCAACACAAAGTGACAATCGACCTCAATGGGCTTCAATGGATGTAAATCGACGATATCTGACCAAGATGTTGCAAAATCACTCAAATATATAAGAATTTATTATATTCGACTCCAATTTAGGAAGATAGACTTTGAAAATTTTCAATCAACACAGAGTGACAATCGACCTCAATGGGCTTCAATGGATGTAAATCGACGATATCCGACCAAGATGTTTCAAACTCACTCAAATATATAAGAATTGATGAGATTCGACTTCAACTTAGGAAGATAGACTTTGAAAATTTTCAATCAACACAAAGTGACAATCGACCTCAATGGGCTTCAATGGATGTAAATCGACGATATCTGTCGAAGTTGAATGCGAACTCACTCAAATATATAAGAATTTATGATATTCGACTCCAAATTAGGAAGATAGACTTTGAAAATTTTCAATCAACACAAAGTGACATTCGACCTCAATGGGCTTCAATGGATGTAAATCGACGATATCCGACCAAGATGTTTCAAACTCACTCAAATATATAAGAATTGATGAAAATCGACTTCAACTTAGGAAGATAGACTTTGAAAATTTTCAATCAACACAAAGTGACAATCGACCTCAATGGGCTTCAATGGATGTAAATCGACGATATCTGACCAAGATGTTGCAAACTCACTCAAATATATAAGAATTTATGATATTCGACTCCAATTTAGGAAGATAGACTTTGAAAATTTTCAATCAACACAAAGTGACAATCGACCTCAATCTTCTTCAATGGATGTAAATCGACGATATCTGACCAAGATGTTGCAAACTCACTCAAATATATAAGAATTGATGAGACTCGACCTCAACTTAGGAAGATAGACTTTGAAAATTTTCAATCAACACAAAGTGACAATCGACCTCAATGGGCTTCAATGGATGTAAATCGACGACATCTGACCAAGATGTTGCAAACTCACTCAAATATATAAGAATTGATGAGATTCGACTTCAACTTAGGAAGATAGACTTTGAAAATTTTCAATCAACACAAAGTGACAATCGACCTCAATGGGCTTCAATGGATGTAAATCGACAATATCCGACCAAGATGTTGCAAACTCACTCAAATATATAAGAATTGATGAGACTCGACCTCAACTTAGGAAGATAGACTTTGAAAATTTTCAATCAACACAAAGTGACAATCGACCTCAATGGGCTTCAATGGATGTAAATCGACGATATCTGACCAAGATGTTGCAAACTCACTCAAATATATAAGAATTTATGATATTCGACTCCAATTTAGGAAGATAGACTTTGAAAATTTTCAATCAACACAAAGTGACAATCGACCTCAATGGGCTTCAATGGATGAAAATCGACGATATCCGACCAAGATGTTGCAAACTCACTCAAATATATAAGAATTGATGAGATTCGACTTCAACTTAGGAAGATAGACTTTGAAAATTTTCAATCAACACAAAGTGACAATCGACCTCAATGGGCTTCAATGGATGTAAATCGACGATATCTGACCAAGATGTTGCAAACTCACTCAAATATATAAGAATTTATGATATTCGACTCCAATTTAGGAAGATAGACTTTGAAAATTTTCAATCAACACAAAGTGACAATCGACCTCAATCTGCTTCAATGGATGTAAATCGACGATATCTTACCAAGATATTGCAAACTCACTCAAATATATAAGAATTTATGATATTCGACTCCAAATTAGGAAGATAGACTTTGAAAATTTTCTATCAACACAAAGTGACAATCGACCTCAATCGGCTTCAATGGATGTAAATCGACGATATCTGTCGAAGTTAAATGCGAACTCACTCAAATATATAAGAATTGATGAGATTCGACTCCAACTTAGGAAGATAGACTTTGAAAATTTTCAATCAACACAAAGTGACAATCGACCTCAATGGGCTTCAATGGATGTAAATCGACGATATCTGACCAAGATGTTGCAAACTCACTCAAATATATAAGAATTTATGATATTCGACTCCAATTTAGGAAGATAGACTTTGAAAATTTTCAATCAACACAAAGTGACAATCGACCTCAATCTGCTTCAATGGATGTAAATCGACGATATCTGACCAAGATGTTGCAAACTCACTCAAATATATAAGAATTGATGAGACTCGACCTCAACTTAGGAAGATAGACTTTGAAAACTCTCAATCAACACAAAGTGACAATCGACCTCAATCTGCTTCAATGGGTGTAAATCGACGATACCTGATCAAGATGTTCCAAACTCACTCAAATATATAAGAATTGATGAGATTCGACTTCAAATTAGGAAGATAGACTTTGAAAATTTTCAATCAACACAAAGTGACAATCGACCTCAAAGGGCTTCAATGGATGTAAATCGACGATATTTGACCAAGATGTTGCAAACTCACTCAAATATATAAGAATTTATGATATTCGACTCCAATTAAGGAAGATAGACTTTGAAAATTTTCAATCAACACAAAGTGACAATCGACCTCAATGGGCTTCAATGGATGTAAATCGACGATATCTGACCAAGATGTTGCAAACTCACTCAAATATATAAGAATTTATGATATTCGACTCCAATTTAGGAAGATAGACTTTGAAAATTTTCAATCAACACAAAGTGACAATCGACCGCAATGGGCTTCAATGGATGTAAATCGACGATATCCGACCAAGATGTTGCAAACTCACTCAAATATATAAGAATTTATGATATTCGAATCCAAATTAGGAAGATAGACTTTGAAAATTTTCAATCAACACAAAGTGACAATCGACCTCAATGGGCTTCAATGGATGTAAATCGACGATATCTGACCAAGATGTTGCAAACTCACTCAAATATATAAGAATTTATGATATTCGACTCCAATTTAGGAAGATAGACTTTGAAAATTTTCAATCAACACAAAGTTTCAATCGACCTCAATGGGCTTCAATGGATGTAAATCGACGATATCCGACCAAGATGTTGCAAACTCACTCAAATATATAAGAATTTATGATATTCGAATCCAAATTAGGAAGATAGACTTTGAAAATTTTCAATCAACACAAAGTGACAATCGACCTCAATGGGCTTCAATGGATGTGAATCGACGATATCTGACCAAGATGTTGCAAACTCACTCAAATATATAAGAATTGATGAGATTCGACTTCAACTTAGGAAAATAGACTTTGAAAATTTTCAATCAACACAAAGTGACAATCGACCTCAATCGGCTTCAATGGATGTAAATCGACGATATCTGTCGAAGTTGAATGCGAATTCACTCAAATATATAAGAATTGATGAGACTCGACCTCAACTTAGGAAGATAGACTTTGAAAATTTTCAATCAACACAAAGTGACAATCGACCTCAATCAGCTTCAATGGATGTAAATCGACGATATCTTACCAAGATATTGCAAACTCACTCAAATATATAAGAATTGATGATATTCGTCTCCAAATTAGGAAGATAGACTTTGAAAATTTTCAATCAACACAAAGTGACAATCGACCTCAATCTGCTTCAATGCATGTAAATCGACGATATCTTACCAAGATATTGCAAACTCACTCGAATATATAAGAATTGATGAGATTCGACTTCAAATTAGGAAGATAGACTTTGAAAATTTTCAATCAACACAAAGTGACAATCGACCTCAATCTGCTTCAATGGATGTAAATCGACGATATCTTACCAAGATATTGCAAACTCACTTAAATATATAAGAATTTATGATATTCGACTCCAAATTAGGAAGATAGACTTTGAAAATTTTCAATCAACACAAAGTGACAATCGACCTCAATGGGCTTCAATGGATGTAAATCGACGATATCTGACCAAGATGTTGTGAACTCACTCAAATATATAAGAATTTATGATATTCGACTCCAAATTAGGAAAAAAAACTTTGAAAATTTTCAATCAACACAAAGTGACAATCGACCTCAATGGGCTTCAATGGATGTAAATCGACGATATCTGACCAAGATGTTGCAAACTCACTCCAATATATAAGAATTGATGAGATTCGACTTCAACTTAGGAAGATAGACTTTGAAAATTTTCAATCAACACAAAGTGACAATCGACCTCAATGGGCTTCAATGGATGTAAATCGACGATATCTGTCGAAGTTAAATGCGAACTCACTCAAATATATAAGAATTTATGATATTCGACTCCAAATTAGGAAGATAGACTTTGAAAATTTTCAATCAACACAAAGTGACAATCGACCTCAATGGGATTCAATGGATGTAAATCGACGATATCTGACCAAGATGTTGCAAACTCACTCAAATATATAAGGATTGATGAGAATCGACTACAAATTAGGATGATAGACTTTGAAAATTTTCAATCAACACAAAGTGACAATCGACCTCAATCTGCTTCAATGGATGTAAATCGACGATATCTTACCAAGATGTCGCAAACTCACTCAAATATATAAGAATTGATGAGATTCGACCTCAACTTAGGAAGATAGACTTTGAAAATTTTCAATCAACACAAAGTGACAATCGACCTCAATGGGCTTCAATGGATGTAAATCGACGATATCTGTCGAAGTTAAATGCGAACTCACTCAAATATATAAGAATTTATGATATTCGACTCCAAATTAGGAAGATAGACTTTGAAAATTTTCAATCAACACAAAGTGACAATCGACCTCAATGGGATTCAATGGATGTAAATCGACGATATCTGACCAAGATGTTGCAAACTCACTCAAATATATAAGGATTGATGAGAATCGACTACAAATTAGGATGATAGACTTTGAAAATTTTCAATCAACACAAAGTGACAATCGACCTCAATCTGCTTCAATGGATGTAAATCGACGATATCTTACCAAGATATTGCAAACTCACTCAAATATATAAGAATTTATAATATTCGAATCCAAATTAGGAAGATAGACTTTGAAAATTTTCAATCAACACAAAGTGACAATCGACCTCAATGGGCTTCAATGGATGTAAATCGACGATATCTGACCAAGATGTTGCAAAATCACTCAAATATATAAGAATTTATGATATTCGACTCCAATTTAGGAAGATAGTCTTTGAAAATTTTCAATCAACACAAAGTGACAATCGACCTCAATGGGCTTCAATGGATGTAAATCGACGATATCTGACCAAGATGTTGCAAACTCACTCAAATATATAAGAATTGATGAGATTCGACTTCAACTTAGGAAGATAGACTTTGAAAATTTTCAATCAACACAAAGTGACAATCGACCTCAATGGGCTTCAATGGATGTAAATCGACGATATCTGTCGAAGTTAAATGCGAACTCACTCAAATATATAAGAATTTATGATATTCGACTCCAATTTAGGAAGATAGTCTTTGAAAATTTTCAATCAACACAAAGTGACAATCGACCTCAATGGGCTTCAATGGATGTAAATCGACGATATCTGACCAAGATGTTGCAAACTCACTCAAATATATAAGAATTGATGAGATTCGACTTCAACTTAGGAAGATAGACTTTGAAAATTTTCAATCAACACAAAGTGACAATCGACCTCAATGGGATTCAATGGATGTAAATCGACGATATCTGACCAAGATGTTGCAAACTCACTCAAATATATAAGGATTGATGAGAATCGACTACAAATTAGGATGATAGACTTTGAAAATTTTCAATCAACACAAAGTGACAATCGACCTCAATCTGCTTCAATGGATGTAAATCGACGATATCTTACCAAGATGTTGCAAACTCACTCAAATATATAAGGATTGATGAGAATCGACTACAAATTAGGATGATAGACTTTGAAAATTTTCAATCAACACAAAGTGACAATCGACCTCAATCTGCTTCAATGGATGTAAATCGACGATATCTTACCAAGATATTGCAAACTCACTCAAATATATAAGAATTTATAATATTCGAATCCAAATTAGGAAGATAGACTTTGAAAATTTTCAATCAACACAAAGTGACAATCGACCTCAATCTGCTTCAATGGATGTAAATCGACGATATCTTACCAAGATATTGCAAACTCACTCAAATATATAAGAATTTATGATATTCGACTCCAAATTAGGAAGATAGACTTTGAAAATTTTCTATCAACACAAAGTGACAATCGACCTCAATCGGCTTCAATGGATGTAAATCGACGATATCTGTCGAAGTTAAATGCGAACTCACTCAAATATATAAGAATTGATGAGATTCGACTCCAACTTAGGAAGATAGACTTTGAAAATTTTCAATCAACACAAAGTGACAATCGACCTCAATGGGCTTCAATGGATGTAAATCGACGATATCTGACCAAGATGTTGCAAACTCACTCAAATATATAAGAATTTATGATATTCGACTCCAATTTAGGAAGATAGACTTTGAAAATTTTCAATCAACACAAAGTGACAATCGACCTCAATCTGCTTCAATGGATGTAAATCGACGATATCTGACCAAGATGTTGCAAACTCACTCAAATATATAAGAATTGATGAGACTCGACCTCAACTTAGGAAGATAGACTTTGAAAACTCTCAATCAACACAAAGTGACAATCGACCTCAATCTGCTTCAATGGGTGTAAATCGACGATACCTGATCAAGATGTTCCAAACTCACTCAAATATATAAGAATTGATGAGATTCGACTTCAAATTAGGAAGATAGACTTTGAAAATTTTCAATCAACACAAAGTGACAATCGACCTCAAAGGGCTTCAATGGATGTAAATCGACGATATTTGACCAAGATGTTGCAAACTCACTCAAATATATAAGAATTTATGATATTCGACTCCAATTAAGGAAGATAGACTTTGAAAATTTTCAATCAACACAAAGTGACAATCGACCTCAATGGGCTTCAATGGATGTAAATCGACGATATCTGACCAAGATGTTGCAAACTCACTCAAATATATAAGAATTTATGATATTCGACTCCAAATTAGGAAGATAGACTTTGAAAATTTTCAATCAACACAAAGTGACAACGACCTCAATGGGCTTCAATGGATGTAAATCGACGATATCTGACCAAGATGTTGCAAACTCACTCAAATATATAAGAATTGATGAGATTCGACTTCAAATTAGGAAGATAGACTTTGAAAATTTTCAATCAACACAAAGTGACAATCGACCTCAATCTGCTTCAATGGATGTAAATCGACGATATCTGACCAAGATGTTGCAAACTCACTCAAATATATAAGAGTTGATGAGACTCGACTTCAACTTAGGAAGATAGACTTTGAAAATTTTCAATCAACACAAAGTGACAATCGACCTCAATGGGCTTCAATGGATGTAAATCGATGATATCTGACCAAGATGTTGCAAACTCACTCAAATATATAAGAATTGATGAGATTCGACTTCAAATTAGGAAGATAGACTTTGAAAATTTTCAGTCAACACAAAGTGACAATCGACCTCAATCTGCTTCAATGGATGTAAATCGACGATATCTGTCGAAGTTAAATGCGAACTCACTCAAATATATAAGAATTGATGAGATTCGACTCCAACTTAGGAAGATAGACTTTGAAAATTTTCAATCAACACAAAGTGACAATCGACCTCAATGGGCTTCAATGGATGTAAATCGATGATATCTGACCAAGATGTTGCAAACTCACTCAAATATATAAGAATTGATGAGATTCGACTTCAAATTAGGAAGATAGACTTTGAAAATTTTCAGTCAACACAAAGTGACAATCGACCTCAATCTGCTTCAATGGATGTAAATCATGGATATTGCAAACTCACTTAAATATATAAGAATTGATGAGATTCGACTTCAAATTAGGAAGATAGACTTTGAAAGTTTTCAGTCAACACAAAGTGACAATCGACCTCAATCTGCTTCAATGGATGTAAATCATGGATATTGCAAACTCACTTAAATATATAAGAATTGATGAGATTCGACTTCAAATTAGGAAGATAGACTTTGAAAATTTTCAGTCAACACAAAGTGACAATCGACCTCAATCTGCTTCAATGGATGTAAATCATGGATATTGCAAACTCACTTAAATATATAAGAATTGATGAGATTCGACTTCAAATTAGGAAGATAGACTTTGAAAGTTTTCAGTCAACACAAAGTGACAATCGACCTCAATCTGCTTCAATGGATGTAAATCGACGATATCTGACCAAGATGTTCCAAACTCACTCAATTATATAAGAATTTATGATTTTCGACTCCAAATTAGGAAGATAGACTTTAAAAATTTTCAATCAACACAAAGTGACAATCGACCTCTTTGGGCTTCAATGGATGTAAATCGACGATATCTGACCAAGATGATGCAAACTCACTCAAATATATAAAAATTTATGATATTCGACTCCAAATTAGGAAGATAGACTTTGAAAATTTTCAATCAACACAAAGTGACAATCGACCTCAATCTGCTTCAATGGATGTAAATCGACGATATCTTACCAAGATATCGCAAACTCACTCAAATATATAAGCATTGACGAGATTCGACTTCAAATTAGGAAGATAGACTTTGAAAATTTTCAATCAACACAAAGTGACAATCGACCTCAATGGGCTTCAATGGATGTAAATCGACTATATCTGACCAAGATGTTGCAAACTCACTCAAATATATAAGAATTTATGATATTCGACTCCAAATTAGGAAGATAGACTTTGAAAATTTTCAATCAACACAAAGTGACAATCGACCTCAATCTGCTTCAATGGATGTAAATCGACGATATCTGACCAAGATGATGCAAACTCACTCAAATATATAAAAATTTATGATATTCGACTCCAAATTAGGAAGATAGACTTTGAAAATTTCCAATCAACACAAAGTGACAATCGACCTCAATCTGCTTCAATGGATGTAAATCGACGATATCTTACCAAGATATCGCAAACTCACTCAAATATATAAGCATTGACGAGATTCGACTTCAAATTAGGAAGATAGACTTTGAAAATTTTCAATCAACACAAAGTGACAATCGACCTCAATGGGCTTCAATGGATGTAAATCGACGATATCTGACCAAGATGTTGCAAAATCACTCAAATATATAAGAATTTATTATATTCGACTCCAATTTAGGAAGATAGACTTTGAAAATTTTCAATCAACACAGAGTGACAATCGACCTCAATGGGCTTCAATGGATGTAAATCGACGATATCCGACCAAGATGTTTCAAACTCACTCAAATATATAAGAATTGATGAGATTCGACTTCAACTTAGGAAGATAGACTTTGAAAATTTTCAATCAACACAAAGTGACAATCGACCTCAATGGGCTTCAATGGATGTAAATCGACGATATCTGTCGAAGTTGAATGCGAACTCACTCAAATATATAAGAATTTATGATATTCGACTCCAAATTAGGAAGATAGACTTTGAAAATTTTCAATCAACACAAAGTGACATTCGACCTCAATGGGCTTCAATGGATGTAAATCGACGATATCCGACCAAGATGTTTCAAACTCACTCAAATATATAAGAATTGATGAAAATCGACTTCAACTTAGGAAGATAGACTTTGAAAATTTTCAATCAACACAAAGTGACAATCGACCTCAATGGGCTTCAATGGATGTAAATCGACGATATCTGACCAAGATGTTGCAAACTCACTCAAATATATAAGAATTTATGATATTCGACTCCAATTTAGGAAGATAGACTTTGAAAATTTTCAATCAACACAAAGTGACAATCGACCTCAATCTTCTTCAATGGATGTAAATCGACGATATCTGACCAAGATGTTGCAAACTCACTCAAATATATAAGAATTGATGAGACTCGACCTCAACTTAGGAAGATAGACTTTGAAAATTTTCAATCAACACAAAGTGACAATCGACCTCAATGGGCTTCAATGGATGTAAATCGACGACATCTGACCAAGATGTTGCAAACTCACTCAAATATATAAGAATTGATGAGATTCGACTTCAACTTAGGAAGATAGACTTTGAAAATTTTCAATCAACACAAAGTGACAATCGACCTCAATGGGCTTCAATGGATGTAAATCGACAATATCCGACCAAGATGTTGCAAACTCACTCAAATATATAAGAATTGATGAGAC
Organism: Diorhabda elongata; assembly: GCA_026230145.1. NCBI lineage: Eukaryota > Metazoa > Arthropoda > Insecta > Coleoptera > Chrysomelidae > Diorhabda > Diorhabda elongata. The sequence goes on from JAOVVJ010000019.1 coordinate 217,124, forward strand.
TCGACCTCAACTTAGGAAGATAGACTTTGAAAATTTTCAATCAACACAAAGTGACAATCGACCTCAATGGGCTTCAATGGATGTAAATCGACGATATCTGACCAAGATGTTGCAAACTCACTCAAATATATAAGAATTTATGATATTCGACTCCAATTTAGGAAGATAGACTTTGAAAATTTTCAATCAACACAAAGTGACAATCGACCTCAATGGGCTTCAATGGATGAAAATCGACGATATCCGACCAAGATGTTGCAAACTCACTCAAATATATAAGAATTGATGAGATTCGACTTCAACTTAGGAAGATAGACTTTGAAAATTTTCAATCAACACAAAGTGACAATCGACCTCAATGGGCTTCAATGGATGTAAATCGACGATATCTGACCAAGATGTTGCAAACTCACTCAAATATATAAGAATTTATGATATTCGACTCCAATTTAGGAAGATAGACTTTGAAAATTTTCAATCAACACAAAGTGACAATCGACCTCAATCTGCTTCAATGGATGTAAATCGACGATATCTTACCAAGATATTGCAAACTCACTCAAATATATAAGAATTTATGATATTCGACTCCAAATTAGGAAGATAGACTTTGAAAATTTTCTATCAACACAAAGTGACAATCGACCTCAATCGGCTTCAATGGATGTAAATCGACGATATCTGTCGAAGTTAAATGCGAACTCACTCAAATATATAAGAATTGATGAGATTCGACTCCAACTTAGGAAGATAGACTTTGAAAATTTTCAATCAACACAAAGTGACAATCGACCTCAATGGGCTTCAATGGATGTAAATCGACGATATCTGACCAAGATGTTGCAAACTCACTCAAATATATAAGAATTTATGATATTCGACTCCAATTTAGGAAGATAGACTTTGAAAATTTTCAATCAACACAAAGTGACAATCGACCTCAATCTGCTTCAATGGATGTAAATCGACGATATCTGACCAAGATGTTGCAAACTCACTCAAATATATAAGAATTGATGAGACTCGACCTCAACTTAGGAAGATAGACTTTGAAAACTCTCAATCAACACAAAGTGACAATCGACCTCAATCTGCTTCAATGGGTGTAAATCGACGATACCTGATCAAGATGTTCCAAACTCACTCAAATATATAAGAATTGATGAGATTCGACTTCAAATTAGGAAGATAGACTTTGAAAATTTTCAATCAACACAAAGTGACAATCGACCTCAAAGGGCTTCAATGGATGTAAATCGACGATATTTGACCAAGATGTTGCAAACTCACTCAAATATATAAGAATTTATGATATTCGACTCCAATTAAGGAAGATAGACTTTGAAAATTTTCAATCAACACAAAGTGACAATCGACCTCAATGGGCTTCAATGGATGTAAATCGACGATATCTGACCAAGATGTTGCAAACTCACTCAAATATATAAGAATTTATGATATTCGACTCCAATTTAGGAAGATAGACTTTGAAAATTTTCAATCAACACAAAGTGACAATCGACCTCAATGGGCTTCAATGGATGTAAATCGACGATATCCGACCAAGATGTTGCAAACTCACTCAAATATATAAGAATTTATGATATTCGAATCCAAATTAGGAAGATAGACTTTGAAAATTTTCAATCAACACAAAGTGACAATCGACCTCAATGGGCTTCAATGGATGTAAATCGACGATATCTGACCAAGATGTTGCAAACTCACTCAAATATATAAGAATTTATGATATTCGACTCCAATTTAGGAAGATAGACTTTGAAAATTTTCAATCAACACAAAGTTTCAATCGACCTCAATGGGCTTCAATGGATGTAAATCGACGATATCCGACCAAGATGTTGCAAACTCACTCAAATATATAAGAATTTATGATATTCGAATCCAAATTAGGAAGATAGACTTTGAAAATTTTCAATCAACACAAAGTGACAATCGACCTCAATGGGCTTCAATGGATGTGAATCGACGATATCTGACCAAGATGTTGCAAACTCACTCAAATATATAAGAATTGATGAGATTCGACTTCAACTTAGGAAAATAGACTTTGAAAATTTTCAATCAACACAAAGTGACAATCGACCTCAATCGGCTTCAATGGATGTAAATCGACGATATCTGTCGAAGTTGAATGCGAATTCACTCAAATATATAAGAATTGATGAGACTCGACCTCAACTTAGGAAGATAGACTTTGAAAATTTTCAATCAACACAAAGTGACAATCGACCTCAATCAGCTTCAATGGATGTAAATCGACGATATCTTACCAAGATATTGCAAACTCACTCAAATATATAAGAATTGATGATATTCGTCTCCAAATTAGGAAGATAGACTTTGAAAATTTTCAATCAACACAAAGTGACAATCGACCTCAATCTGCTTCAATGCATGTAAATCGACGATATCTTACCAAGATATTGCAAACTCACTCGAATATATAAGAATTGATGAGATTCGACTTCAAATTAGGAAGATAGACTTTGAAAATTTTCAATCAACACAAAGTGACAATCGACCTCAATCTGCTTCAATGGATGTAAATCGACGATATCTTACCAAGATATTGCAAACTCACTTAAATATATAAGAATTTATGATATTCGACTCCAAATTAGGAAGATAGACTTTGAAAATTTTCAATCAACACAAAGTGACAATCGACCTCAATGGGCTTCAATGGATGTAAATCGACGATATCTGACCAAGATGTTGTGAACTCACTCAAATATATAAGAATTTATGATATTCGACTCCAAATTAGGAAAAAAAACTTTGAAAATTTTCAATCAACACAAAGTGACAATCGACCTCAATGGGCTTCAATGGATGTAAATCGACGATATCTGACCAAGATGTTGCAAACTCACTCCAATATATAAGAATTGATGAGATTCGACTTCAACTTAGGAAGATAGACTTTGAAAATTTTCAATCAACACAAAGTGACAATCGACCTCAATGGGCTTCAATGGATGTAAATCGACGATATCTGTCGAAGTTAAATGCGAACTCACTCAAATATATAAGAATTTATGATATTCGACTCCAAATTAGGAAGATAGACTTTGAAAATTTTCAATCAACACAAAGTGACAATCGACCTCAATGGGATTCAATGGATGTAAATCGACGATATCTGACCAAGATGTTGCAAACTCACTCAAATATATAAGGATTGATGAGAATCGACTACAAATTAGGATGATAGACTTTGAAAATTTTCAATCAACACAAAGTGACAATCGACCTCAATCTGCTTCAATGGATGTAAATCGACGATATCTTACCAAGATGTCGCAAACTCACTCAAATATATAAGAATTGATGAGATTCGACCTCAACTTAGGAAGATAGACTTTGAAAATTTTCAATCAACACAAAGTGACAATCGACCTCAATGGGCTTCAATGGATGTAAATCGACGATATCTGTCGAAGTTAAATGCGAACTCACTCAAATATATAAGAATTTATGATATTCGACTCCAAATTAGGAAGATAGACTTTGAAAATTTTCAATCAACACAAAGTGACAATCGACCTCAATGGGATTCAATGGATGTAAATCGACGATATCTGACCAAGATGTTGCAAACTCACTCAAATATATAAGGATTGATGAGAATCGACTACAAATTAGGATGATAGACTTTGAAAATTTTCAATCAACACAAAGTGACAATCGACCTCAATCTGCTTCAATGGATGTAAATCGACGATATCTTACCAAGATATTGCAAACTCACTCAAATATATAAGAATTTATAATATTCGAATCCAAATTAGGAAGATAGACTTTGAAAATTTTCAATCAACACAAAGTGACAATCGACCTCAATGGGCTTCAATGGATGTAAATCGACGATATCTGACCAAGATGTTGCAAAATCACTCAAATATATAAGAATTTATGATATTCGACTCCAATTTAGGAAGATAGTCTTTGAAAATTTTCAATCAACACAAAGTGACAATCGACCTCAATGGGCTTCAATGGATGTAAATCGACGATATCTGACCAAGATGTTGCAAACTCACTCAAATATATAAGAATTGATGAGATTCGACTTCAACTTAGGAAGATAGACTTTGAAAATTTTCAATCAACACAAAGTGACAATCGACCTCAATGGGCTTCAATGGATGTAAATCGACGATATCTGTCGAAGTTAAATGCGAACTCACTCAAATATATAAGAATTTATGATATTCGACTCCAAATTAGGAAGATAGACTTTGAAAATTTTCAATCAACACAAAGTGACAATCGACCTCAATGAGATTCAATGGATGTAAATCGACGATATCTGTCGAAGTTAAATACGAACTCACTCAAATATATAAGAATTTATGATATTCGACTCCAAATTAGGAAGATAGACTTTGAAAATTTTCAATCAACACAAAGTGACAATCGACCTCAATGGGATTCAATGGATGTAAATCGACGATATCTGACCAAAATGTTGCAAACTCACTCAAATATATAAGAATTGATGAGACTCGACCTCAACTTAGGAAGATAGACTTTGAAAATTCTCAATCAACACAAAGTGACAATCGATCTCAATCTGCTTCAATGGATGTAAATCGACGATATCTGATCAAGATGTTCCAAACTCACTCAAATATATAAGAATTGATGAGATTCGACTTCAAATTAGGAAGATAGACTATGAAAATTTTCAATCAACACAAAGTGACAATCGACCTCAATCTGCTTCAATGCATGTAAATCGACGATATCTTACCAAGATATTGCAAACTCACTCGAATATATAAGAATTGATGAGATTCGACTTCAAATTAGGAAGATAGACTTTGAAAATTTCAATCAACACAAAGTGACAATCGACCTCAATGGGCTTCAATGGATGTAAATCGACGATATCTGACCAAGATGTTGTGAACTCACTCAAATATATAAGAATTTATGATATTCGACTCCAAATTAGGAAAAAAGACTTTGAAAATTTTCAATCAACACAAAGTGACAATCGACCTCAATCTGCTTCAATGGATGTAAATCGACGATATCTTACCAAGATATTGCAAACTCACTTAATTATATAAGAATTTATGATATTCGACTCCAAATTAGGAAGATAGACTTTGAAAATTTCAATCAACACAAAGTGACAATCGACCTCAATGGGCTTCAATGGATGTAAATCGACGATATCTGACCAAGATGTTGTGAACTCACTCAAATATATAAGAATTTATGATATTCGACTCCAAATTAGGAAAAAAGACTTTGAAAATTTTCAATCAACACAAAGTGACAATCGACCTCAATGGGCTTCAATGGATGTAAATCGACGATATCTGACCAAGATGTTGCAAACTCACTCCAATATATAAGAATTGATGAGATTCGACTTCAACTTAGGAAGATAGACTTTGAAAATTTTCAATCAACACAAAGTGACAATCGACCTCAATGGGCTTCAATGGATGTAAATCGACGATATCTGTCGAAGTTAAATGCGAACTCACTCAAATATATAAGAATTTATGATATTCGACTCCAAATTAGGAAGATAGACTTTGAAAATTTTCAATCAACACAAAGTGACAATCGACCTCAATGGGATTCAATGGATGTAAATCGACGATATCTGACCAAGATGTTGCAAACTCACTCAAATATATAAGGATTGATGAGAATCGACTACAAATTAGGATGATAGACTTTGAAAATTTTCAATCAACACAAAGTGACAATCGACCTCAATCTGCTTCAATGGATGTAAATCGACGATATCTTACCAAGATGTCGCAAACTCACTCAAATATATAAGAATTGATGAGATTCGACCTCAACTTAGGAAGATAGACTTTGAAAATTTTCAATCAACACAAAGTGACAATCGACCTCAATGGGCTTCAATGGATGTAAATCGACGATATCTGTCGAAGTTAAATGCGAACTCACTCAAATATATAAGAATTTATGATATTCGACTCCAAATTAGGAAGATAGACTTTGAAAATTTTCAATCAACACAAAGTGACAATCGACCTCAGTGGGCTTCAATGGATGTAAACCGACGATATCTGACCAAGATGTTGCAAACTCACTCAAATATATAACAATTGATGAGATTCGACTTCAAATTAGGAAGATAGACTTTGAAAATTTCCAATCAACACAAAGTGACAATCGACCTCAATGGGCTTCAATGGATGTAAATCGACGATATCTGACCAAGATGTTGCAAACTCACTCAAATATATAAGAATTTATGATATTCAACTCCAAATTAGGAAGATAGACTTTGAAAATTTTCAATCAACACAAAGTGACAATCGACCTTAATGGGCTTCCATGGATGTAAATCGACGATATCTGTCCAAGATGTTTCAAACTCACTCAAATATATAAGAATTGATGAGACTCTACTTCAACTTAGGAAGATAGACTTTGAAAATTTTTAATCAACACAAAGTGACAATCGACCTTAATCTGCTTCAATGGATGTAAATCGACGATATCTGACCAAGATGTTGCAAACTCATTCAAATATATAAGAATTGATGAGACTCGACTTCAACTTAGGAAGGTAGACTTTGAAAATTTCCAATCAACACAAAGTGACAATCGACCTCAATGGGCTTCAATGGATGTAAATCGACGATATCTGACCAAGATGTTGCAAACTCACTCAAATATATAAGAATTTATGATATTCAACTCCAAATTAGGAAGATAGACTTTGAAAATTTTCAATCAACACAAAGTGACAATCGACCTCAATCTGCTTCAATGGATGTAAATCGACGATATCTGACCAAGATGTTGCGAACTCACTCAAATATATAAGAATTGATGAGATTCGACTTCAAATTAGGAAGATAGACTTTGAAAATTTCCAATCAACACAAAGTGACAATCGACCTCAGTGGGCTTCAATGGATGTAAACCGACGATATCTGACCAAGATGTTGCAAACTGACTCAAATATATAAGAATTTATGATATTCGACTCCAAAATAGGAAGATAGACTTTGAAAATTTTCAATCAACACAAAGTGACAATCGACCTCAATCTGCTTCAATGTATGTAAATCGACGATATCTGACCAAGATGTTGCAAACTCACTCAAATATATAAGAATTTATGATATTCGACCTCAACTTAGGAAGATAGACTTTGAAAATTTTCAATCAACACAAAGTGACAATCGGCCTCGATGGGCTTCAATGGATGTAAATCGACGATATCTGTCGAAGTTAAACGCGAACTCACTCAAATATATAAGAATTGATGAGACTCGACTTCAACTTAGGAAGATAGACTTTGAAAATTTTCAATCAACACAAAGTGACAATCGACCTTAATCTGCTTCAATGGATGTAAATCGACGATATCTGACCAAGATGTTCCAAACTCACTCAAATATATAAGAATTGATGAGATTCGACTTCAAATTAGGAAGATACACTTTGAAAATTTTCAATCAACACAAAGTGACAATCGACCTCAATCGGCTTCAATGGATGTAAATCGACGATATCTGTCGAAGTTAAATGCGAACTCACTCAAATATATAAGAATTGATGATATTCGACTCCAAATTAGGAAGATAGACTTTGAAAATTTTCAATCAACACAAAGTGACAATCGACCTCAATGGGATTCAATGGATGTAAATCGACGATATCTGACCAAAATGTTGCAAACTCACTCAAATATATAAGAATTGATGAGATTCGACTTCAACTTAGGAAGATAGACTTTGAAAATTTTCAATCAACACAAAGTGACAATCGACCTCAATCGGCTTCAATGGATGTAAATCGACGATATCTGACCAAGATGTTGCAAACTCACTCAAATATATAAGAATTGATGAGACTCGACTTCAACTTAGGATGATAGACTTTGAAAATTTTCAATCAACACAAAGTGACAATCGACCTCAATGGGCTTTAATGGATGTAAATCAACGATATCTGACCAAGATGTTGCAAACTCACTCAAATATATGAGAATTTATGATATTCGACTCCAAATTGGGAAGATAGACTTTGAAAATTTTCAATCAACACAAAGTGACAATCGACCTCAATCTGCTTCAATGGATGTAAATCGACGATATCTGACCAAGATGTTGCAAACTCACTCAAATATATAAGAATTGATGAGATTCGACTTCAAATAAGGAAGATACACTTTGAAAATTTTCAATCAACACAAAGTGACAATCGACCTCAATCGGCTTCAATGGATGTAAATCGACGATATCTGTCGAAGTTGAATGCGAATTCACTCAAATATATAAGAATTGATGAGACTCGACCTCAACTTAGGAAGATAGACTTTGAAAATTTTCAATCAACACAAAGTGACAATCGACCTCAATCTGCTTCAATGGATGTAAATCGACGATATCTGGACAAGATGTTCCAAACTCACTCAAATATATAAGAATTGATGAGACTCGACTTCAACTTAGGAAGATAGACTTTGAAAATTTTCAATCAACACAAAGTGACAATCGACCTCAATCTGCTTCAATGGATGTAAATCGACGATATCTGACCAAGATGTTGCAAACTCACTCAAATATATAAGAATTGATGAGATTCGACTTCAAATTAGGAAGATACACTTTGAAAATTTTCAATCAACACAAAGTGACAATCGACCTCAATCTGCTTCAATGGATGTAAATCGACGATATCTGACCAAGATGTTCCAAACTCACTCAAATATATAAGAATTGATGAGACTCGACTTCAACTTAGGAAGATAGACTTTGAAAATTTTCAATCAACACAAAGTGACAATCGACCGCAATGGGCTTCAATGGATGTAAATCGACGATATCTGTCGAAGTTAAATGTGAACTCACTCAAATATATAAGAATTGATGAGACTCGACCTCAACTTAGGAAGATAGACTTTGAAAATTCTCAATCAACACAAAGTGACAATCGACCTCAATCTGCTTCAATGGATGTAAATCGACGATATCTGACCAAGATGTTCCAAACTCACTCAAATATATAAGAATTGATGAGATTCGACTTCAAATTAGGAAGATACACTTTGAAAATTTTCAATCAACACAAACAGACAAACGACCTCAATCGGCTTCAATGGATGTAAATCGACGATATCTGTCGAAGTTAAATGCGAACTCACTCAAATATATAAGAATTGATGATATTCGACTCCAAATAAGGAAGATAGACTTTGAAAATTTTCAATCAACACAAAGTGACAATCGACCTCAATGGGCTTCAATGGATGTAAATCGACGATATCTGACCAAGATGTTGCAAACTCACTCAAATATATAAGAATTGATGAGATTCGACTTCAACTTAGGAAGATAGACTTTGAAAATTTTCAATCAACACAAAGTGACAATCGACCTCAATCTGCTTCAATGGATGTAAATCGACGATATCTGACCAAGATGTCCCAAACTCACTCAAATATATAAGAATTGATGAGACTCGACTTCAACTTAGGAAGATAGACTTTGAAAATTTTCAATCAACACACAGTGACAATCGACCTCAATGGGCTTCAATGGATGTAAATCGACGATATCTGACCAAGATGTTGCAAACTCACTCAAATATATAAGAATTGATGAGACTCGACTTCAACTTAGAAAGATAGACTTTGAAAATTCTCAATCAACACAATGTGACAATCGACCTCAATCTGCTTCAATGGATGTAAATCGACGATATCTGACCAAGATGTTCCAAACTCACTCAAATATATAAGAATTGATGAGATTCGACTCCAAATAAGGAAGATAGACTTTGAAAATTTTCAATCAACACAAAGTGACAATCGACCTCAATGGGCTTCAATGGATGTAAATCGACGATATCTGTCGAAGTTAAATGCGAAATCACTCAAATATATAAGAATTGATGATATTCGACCTCAACTTAGAAAGATAGACTTTGAAAATTCTCAATCAACACAATGTGACAATCGACCTCAATCTGCTTCAATGGATGTAAATCGACGATATCTGACCAAGATGTTCCAAACTCACTCAAATATATAAGAATTGATGAGATTCGACTCCAAATAAGGAAGATAGACTTTGAAAATTTTCAATCAACACAAAGTGACAATCGACCTCAATGGGCTTCAATGGATGTAAATCGACGATATCTGACCAAGATGTCCCAAACTCACTCAAATATATAAGAATTGATGAGACTCGACTTCAACTTAGGAAGATAGACTTTGAAAATTTTCAATCAACACACTGTGACAATCGACCTCAATGGGCTTCAATGGATGTAAATCGACGATATCTGACCAAGATGTTGCAAACTCACTCAAATATATAAGAATTGATGAGACTCGACTTCAACTTAGGAAGATAGACTTTGAAAATTTTCAATCAACACAAAGTGACAATCGACCGCAATGGGCTTCAATGGATGTAAATCGACGATATCTGTCGAAGTTGAATTCGAACTCACTCAAATATATAAGAATTGATGAGACTCGACCTCAACTTAGAAAGATAGACTTTGAAAATTCTCAATCAACACAAAGTGACAATCGACCTCAATCTGCTTCAATGAATGTAAATCGACGATATCTGACCAAGATGTTCCAAACTCACTCAAATATATAAGAATTGATGAGACTCGACTTCAACTTAGGAAGATAGACTTTGAAAATTTTCAATCAACACAAAGTGACAATCGACCGCAATGGGCTTCAATGGATGTAAATCGACGATATCTGTCGAAGTTGAATGCGAACTCACTCAAATATATAAGAATTGATGAGACTCGACCTCAACTTAGAAAGATAGACTTTGAAAATTCTCAATCAACACAAAGTGACAATCGACCTCAATGGGATTCAATGGATGTAAATCGACGATATCTGACCAAAATGGTGCAAAGTGACAATCGACGTCAATCGGCTTCAATGGATGTAAATCGACGATATCTGTCGAAGTTAAATGCGAACTCACTCAAATATATAAGAATTGATGAGACTCGACCTCAACTTAGGAAGATAGACTTTGAAAATTCTCAATCAACACAAAGTGACAATCGACCTCAATCTGCTTCAATGGATGTAAATCGACGATATCTGACCAAGATGTTCCAAACTCACTCAAATATATAAGAATTGATGAGATTCGACTTCAAATTAGGAAGATACACTTTGAAAATTTTCAATCAACACAAACAGACAAACGACCTCAATCGGCTTCAATGGATGTAAATCGACGATATCTGTCGAAGTTAAATGCGAACTCACTCAAATATATAAGAATTGATGATATTCGACTCCAAATAAGGAAGATAGACTTTGAAAATTTTCAATCAACACAAAGTGACAATCGACCTCAATGGGCTTCAATGGATGTAAATCGACGATATCTGACCAAGATGTTGCAAACTCACTCAAATATATAAGAATTGATGAGATTCGACTTCAACTTAGGAAGATAGACTCTGAAAATTTTCAATCAACACAAAGTGACAATCGACCTCAATCGGCTTCAATGGATGTAAATCGACGATATCTGTCGAAGTTGAATGCGAATTCACTCAAATATATAAGAATTGATGAGACTTGACCTCAACTTAGGAAGATAGACTTTGAAAATTTTCAATCAACACAAAGTGACAATCGACCTCAATCTGCTTCAATGGATGTAAATCGACGATATCTGACCAAGATGTCCCAAACTCACTCAAATATATAAGAATTGATGAGACTCGACTTCAACTTAGGAAGATAGACTTTGAAAATTTTCAATCAACACACAGTGACAATCGACCTCAATGGGCTTCAATGGATGTAAATCGACGATATCTGACCAAGATGTTGCAAACTCACTCAAATATATAAGAATTGATGAGACTCGACTTCAACTTAGAAAGATAGACTTTGAAAATTCTCAATCAACACAATGTGACAATCGACCTCAATCTGCTTCAATGGATGTAAATCGACGATATCTGACCAAGATGTTCCAAACTCACTCAAATATATAAGAATTGATGAGATTCGACTCCAAATAAGGAAGATAGACTTTGAAAATTTTCAATCAACACAAAGTGACAATCGACCTCAATGGGCTTCAATGGATGTAAATCGACGATATCTGTCGAAGTTAAATGCGAAATCACTCAAATATATAAGAATTGATGATATTCGACCTCAACTTAGAAAGATAGACTTTGAAAATTCTCAATCAACACAATGTGACAATCGACCTCAATCTGCTTCAATGGATGTAAATCGACGATATCTGACCAAGATGTTCCAAACTCACTCAAATATATAAGAATTGATGAGATTCGACTCCAAATAAGGAAGATAGACTTTGAAAATTTTCAATCAACACAAAGTGACAATCGACCTCAATGGGCTTCAATGGATGTAAATCGACGATATCTGACCAAGATGTCCCAAACTCACTCAAATATATAAGAATTGATGAGACTCGACTTCAACTTAGGAAGATAGACTTTGAAAATTTTCAATCAACACACTGTGACAATCGACCTCAATGGGCTTCAATGGATGTAAATCGACGATATCTGACCAAGATGTTGCAAACTCACTCAAATATATAAGAATTGATGAGACTCGACTTCAACTTAGGAAGATAGACTTTGAAAATTTTCAATCAACACAAAGTGACAATCGACCGCAATGGGCTTCAATGGATGTAAATCGACGATATCTGTCGAAGTTGAATTCGAACTCACTCAAATATATAAGAATTGATGAGACTCGACCTCAACTTAGAAAGATAGACTTTGAAAATTCTCAATCAACACAAAGTGACAATCGACCTCAATCTGCTTCAATGAATGTAAATCGACGATATCTGACCAAGATGTTCCAAACTCACTCAAATATATAAGAATTGATGAGACTCGACTTCAACTTAGGAAGATAGACTTTGAAAATTTTCAATCAACACAAAGTGACAATCGACCGCAATGGGCTTCAATGGATGTAAATCGACGATATCTGTCGAAGTTGAATGCGAACTCACTCAAATATATAAGAATTGATGAGACTCGACCTCAACTTAGAAAGATAGACTTTGAAAATTCTCAATCAACACAAAGTGACAATCGACCTCAATGGGATTCAATGGATGTAAATCGACGATATCTGACCAAAATGGTGCAAACTCACTCAAATATATAAGAATTGATGAGATTCGACTTCAACTTAGGAAAATAGACTTTGAAAATTTTCAATCAACACAAAGTGACAATCGACCTCAATCGGCTTCAATGGATGTAAATCGACGATATCTGTCGAAGTTAAATGCGAACTCACTCAAATATATAAGAATTGATGAGACTCGACCTCAACTTAGGAAGATAGACTTTGAAAATTCTCAATCAATACAAAGTGACAATCGACCTCAATCTGCTTCAATGGATGTAAATCGACGATATCTGACCAAGATGTTGCAAACTCACTCAAATATATAAGAATTTATGAAATTCGACTTCAACTTAGGATGATAGACTTTGAAAATTTTCAATCAGCACAAAGTGACAATCGACGTCAATCGGCTTCAATGGATGTAAATCGACGATATCTGTCGAAGTTAAATGCGAAATCACTCAAATATATAAGAATTGATGATATTCGACTCCAAATTAGGAAGATAGACTTTGAAAATTTTCAATCAACACAAAGTGACAATCGACCTCAATGGGCTTCAATGGATGTAAATCGACGATATCTGACCAAGATGTTGCAAACTCACGCAAATATATAAGAATTGATGATATTCGACTCCAAATTAGGAAGATAGACTTTGAAAATTTTCAATCAACACAAAGTGACAATCGACCTCAATGGGATTCAATGGATGTAAATCGACGATATCTGACCAAAATGTTGCAAACTCACTCAAATATATAAGAATTGATGAGATTCGACTTCAACTTAGGAAAATAGACTTTGAAAATTTTCAATCAACACAAAGTGACAATCGACCTCAATCGGCTTCAATGGATGTAAATCGACGATATCTGTCGAAGTTAAATGCGAACTCACTCAAATATATAAGAATTGATGAGACTCGACCTCAACTTAGGAAGATAGACTTTGAAAATTCTCAATCAATACAAAGTGACAATCGACCTCAATCTGCTTCAATGGATGTAAATCGACGATATCTGACCAAGATGTTGCAAACTCACTCAAATATATAAGAATTTATGAAATTCGACTTCAACTTAGGATGATAGACTTTGGAAATTTTCAATCAGCACAAAGTGACAATCGACCTCAATCGGCTTCAATGGATGTAAATCGACGATATCTGTCGAAGTTAAATGCGAACTCACTCAAATATATAAGAATTGATGATATTCGACTCCAAATTAGGAAGATAGACTTTGAAAATTTTCAATCAACACACAGTGACAATCGACCTCAATGGGCTTCAATGGATGTAAATCGACGATATCTGACCAAGATGTTGCAAACTCACGCAAATATATAAGAATTGATGATATTCGACTCCAAATTAGGAAGATAGACTTTGAAAATTTTCAGTCAACACAAAGTGACAATCGACCTCAATCGGCTTCAATGGATGTAAATCGACGATATCTGTCGAAGTTAAATGCGAACTCACTCAAATATATAAGAATTTATGAGACTCGACCTCAACTTAGGAAGATAGACTTTGAAAATTCTCAATCAATACAAAGTGACAATCGACCTCAATCTGCTTCAATGGATGTAAATCGACGATATCTGACCAAGATGTTGCAAACTCACTCAAATATATAAGAATTTATGAAATTCGACTTCAACTTAGGATTATAGACTTTGAAAATTTTCAATCAGCACAAAGTGACAATCGACCTCAATCGGCTTCAATGGATGTAAGTCGACGATATCTGTCGAAGTTAAATGCGAACTCACTCAAATATATCAGAATTGATGATATTCGACTCCAAATTAGGAAGATAGACTTTGAAAATTTTCAATCAACACAAAGTGACAATCGACCTCAATCTGCTTCAATGGATGTAAATCGACGATATCTGACCAAGATGTTGCAAACTCACTCAAATATATAAGAATTGATGAGACTCGACTTCAACTTAGGATGATAGACTTTGAAAATTTTCAATCAACACAAAGTGACAATCGACCTCAATGGGCTTTAATGGATGTAAATCAACGATATCTGACCAAGATGTTGCAAACTCACTCAAATATATGAGAATTTATGATATTCGACTCCAAATTGGGAGGATAGACTTTGAAAATTTTCAATCAACACAAAGTGACAATCGACCTCAATCTGCTTCAATGGATGTAAATCGACGAAATCTGACCAAGATGTTGCAAACTCACTCAAATATATAAGAATTGATGAGACTCGACTTCAAATTAGGAAGATATCCTTTGAAAATTTTCATTCAACACAAAGTGACAATCGACCTCAATCTGCTTCAATGGATGTAAATCGACGATATCTGACCAAGATGTTGCAAACTCACTCAAATATATAAGAATTGATGAGACTCGACCTCAACTTAGGAAGATAGACTTTGAAAACTCTCAATCAACACAAAGTGACAATCGACCTCAATCTGCTTCAATGGGTGTAAATCGACGATACCTGATCAAGATGTTCCAAACTCACTCAAATATATAAGAATTGATGAGACTCGACTTCAACTTAGGATGATAGACTTTGAAAATTTTCAATCAACACAAAGTGACAATCGACCTCAATGGGCTTTAATGGATGTAAATCAACGATATCTGACCAAGATGTTGCAAACTCACTCAAATATATGAGAATTTATGATATTCGACTCCAAATTGGGAGGATAGACTTTGAAAATTTTCAATCAACACAAAGTGACAATCGACCTCAATCTGCTTCATTGGATGTAAATCGACGATATCTGACCAATATGTTGCAAACTCACTCAAATATATAAGAATTGATGAGATTCGACTTCAACTTAGGAAGATAGACTTTGAAAATTTTCAATCAACACAAAGTGACAATCGACCTCAATCGGATTCAATGGATGTAAATCGACGATATCTGTCGAAGTTGAATGCGAATTCACTCAAATATATAAGAATTGATGAGACTCGACCTCAACTTAGGAAGATAGACTTTGAAAATTTTCAATCAGCACAAAGTGACAATCGACCTCAATCGGCTTCAATGGATGTAAGTCGACGATATCTGTCGAAGTTAAATGCGAACTCACTCAAATATATCAGAATTGATGATATTCGACTCCAAATTAGGAAGATAGACTTTGAAAATTTTCAATCAACACAAAGTGACAATCGACCTCAATCTGCTTCAATGGATGTAAATCGACGATATCTGACCAAGATGTTGCAAACTCACTCAAATATATAAGAATTGATGAGACTCGACTTCAACTTAGGATGATAGACTTTGAAAATTTTCAATCAACACAAAGTGACAATCGACCTCAATGGGCTTTAATGGATGTAAATCAACGATATCTGACCAAGATGTTGCAAACTCACTCAAATATATGAGAATTTATGATATTCGACTCCAAATTGGGAGGATAGACTTTGAAAATTTTCAATCAACACAAAGTGACAATCGACCTCAATCTGCTTCAATGGATGTAAATCGACGAAATCTGACCAAGATGTTGCAAACTCACTCAAATATATAAGAATTGATGAGACTCGACTTCAAATTAGGAAGATATCCTTTGAAAATTTTCATTCAACACAAAGTGACAATCGACCTCAATCTGCTTCAATGGATGTAAATCGACGATATCTGACCAAGATGTTGCAAACTCACTCAAATATATAAGAATTGATGAGACTCGACTTCAACTTAGGATGATAGACTTTGAAAATTTTCAATCAACACAAAGTGACAATCGACCTCAATGGGCTTTAATGGATGTAAATCAACGATATCTGACCAAGATGTTGCAAACTCACTCAAATATATGAGAATTTATGATATTCGACTCCAAATTGGGAGGATAGACTTTGAAAATTTTCAATCAACACAAAGTGACAATCGACCTCAATCTGCTTCATTGGATGTAAATCGACGATATCTGACCAAGATGTTGCAAACTCACTCAAATATATAAGAATTGATGAGATTCGACTTCAACTTAGGAAGATAGACTTTGAAAATTTTCAATCAACACAAAGTGACAATCGACCTCAATCGGATTCAATGGATGTAAATCGACGATATCTGTCGAAGTTGAATGCGAATTCACTCAAATATATAAGAATTGATGAGACTCGACCTCAACTTAGGAAGATAGACTTTGAAAATTTTCAATCAACACAAAGTGACAATTGACCTCAATCTGCTTCAATGGATGTAAATCGACGATATCTGTCGAAGTTAAATGCGAACTCACTCAAATATATAAGAATTGATGATATTCGACTCCAAATTAGGAAGATAGACTTTGAAAATTTTCAATCAACACACAGTGACAATCGACCTCAATGGGCTTCAATGGATGTAAATCGACGATATCTGACCAAGATGTTGCAAACTCACGCAAATATATAAGAATTGATGATATTCGACTCCAAATTAGGAAGATAGACTTTGAAAATTTTCAGTCAACACAAAGTGACAATCGACCTCAATCGGCTTCAATGGATGTAAATCGACGATATCTGTCGAAGTTAAATGCGAACTCACTCAAATATATAAGAATTTATGAGACTCGACCTCAACTTAGGAAGATAGACTTTGAAAATTCTCAATCAATACAAAGTGACAATCGACCTCAATCTGCTTCAATGGATGTAAATCGACGATATCTGACCAAGATGTTGCAAACTCACTCAAATATATAAGAATTTATGAAATTCGACTTCAACTTAGGATTATAGACTTTGAAAATTTTCAATCAGCACAAAGTGACAATCGACCTCAATCGGCTTCAATGGATGTAAGTCGACGATATCTGTCGAAGTTAAATGCGAACTCACTCAAATATATAAGAATTGATGATATTCGACTCCAAATTAGGAAGATAGACTTTGAAAATTTTCAATCAACACAAAGTGACAATCGACCTCAATCTGCTTCAATGGATGTAAATCGACGATATCTGACCAAGATGTTGCAAACTCACTCAAATATATAAGAATTGATGAGACTCGACTTCAACTTAGGATGATAGACTTTGAAAATTTTCAATCAACACAAAGTGACAATCGACCTCAATGGGCTTTAATGGATGTAAATCAACGATATCTGACCAAGATGTTGCAAACTCACTCAAATATATGAGAATTTATGATATTCGACTCCAAATTGGGAGGATAGACTTTGAAAATTTTCAATCAATACAAAGTGACAATCGACCTCAATCTGCTTCAATGGATGTAAATCGACGATATCTGACCAAGATGTTGCAAACTCACTCAAATATATAAGAATTTATGAAATTCGACTTCAACTTAGGATTATAGACTTTGAAAATTTTCAATCAGCACAAAGTGACAATCGACCTCAATCGGCTTCAATGGATGTAAGTCGACGATATCTGTCGAAGTTAAATGCGAACTCACTCAAATATATAAGAATTGATGATATTCGACTCCAAATTAGGAAGATAGACTTTGAAAATTTTCAATCAACACAAAGTGACAATCGACCTCAATCTGCTTCAATGGATGTAAATCGACGATATCTGACCAAGATGTTGCAAACTCACTCAAATATATAAGAATTGATGAGACTCGACTTCAAATTAGGAAGATATCCTTTGAAAATTTTCATTCAACACAAAGTGACAATCGACCTCAATCTGCTTCAATGGATGTAAATCGACGATATCTGACCAAGATGTTGCAAACTCACTCAAATATATAAGAATTGATGAGATTCGACTTCAACTTAGGAAGATAGACTTTGAAAATTTTCAATCAACACAAAGTGACAATCGACCTCAATCGGATTCAATGGATGTAAATCGACGATATCTGTCGAAGTTGAATGCGAATTCACTCAAATATATAAGAATTGATGAGACTCGACCTCAACTTAGGAAGATAGACTTTGAAAATTTTCAATCAACACAAAGTGACAATTGACCTCAATCTGCTTCAATGGATGTAAATCGACGATATCTGACCAAGATGTTCCAAACTCACTCAAATATATAAGAATTGATGAGACTCGACTTCAACTTAGGAAGATAGACTTTGAAAATTTTCAATCAACACACAGTGACAATCGACCTCAATGGGTTTCAATGGATGTAAATCGACGATATCTGACCAAGATGTTGCAAACTCACTCAAATATATAAGAATTGATGAGACTCGACTTCAACTTAGGAAGATAGACTTTGAAAATTTTCAATCAACACAAAGTGACAATTGACCTCAATCTGCTTCAATGGATGTAAATCGACGATATCTGACCAAGATGTTGCAAACTCACTCAAATATATAAGAATTGATGAGACTCGACTTCAACTTAGGAAGATAGACTTTGAAAATTTTCAATCAACACAAAGTGACAATCGACCGCAATGGGCTTCAATGGATGTAAATCGACGATATCTGTCGAAGTTAAATGCGAACTCACTCAAATATATAAGAATTGATGAGACTCGACCTCAACTTAGGAAGATAGACTTTGAAAATTCTCAATCAACACAAAGTGACAATCGACCTCAATCTGCTTCAATGTATGTAAATCGACGATATCTGACCAAGATGTTCCAAACTCACTCAAATATATAAGAATTGATGAGATTCGACTTCAAATTAGGAAGATACACTTTGAAAATTCTCAATCAACACAAAGTGACAATCGACCTCAATCGGCTTCAATGGATGTAAATCGACGATATCTGTCGAAGTTAAATGCGAACTCACTCAAATATATAAGAATTGATGATATTCGACTCCAAATTAGGAAGATAGACTTTGAAAATTTTCAATCAACACAAAGTGACAATCGACCTCAATGGGCTTCAATGGATGTAAATCGACGATATCTGACCAAGATGTTGCAAACTCACTCAAATATATAAGAATTGATGAGATTCGACTTCAACTTAGGAAGATAGACTTTGAAAATTTTCAATCAACACAAAGTGACAATCGACCTCAATCTGCTTCAATGGATGTAAATCGACGATATCTGACCAAGATGTTCCAAACTCACTCAAATATATAAGAATTGATGAGACTCGACTTCAACTTAGGAAGATAGACTTTGAAAATTTTCAATCAACACACAGTGACAATCGACCTCAATCTGCTTCAATGGATGTAAATCGACGATATCTGACCAAGATGTTCCAAACTCACTCAAATATATAAGAATTGATGAGACTCGACCTCAACTTAGGAAGATAGACTTTGAAAATTTTCAATCAACACAAAGTGACAATTGACCTCAATCTGCTTCAATGGATGTAAATCGACGATATCTGACCAAGATGTTCTAAACTCACTCAAATATATAAGAATTGATGAGACTCGACTTCAACTTAGGAAGATAGACTTTGAAAATTTTCAATCAACACACAGTGACAATCGACCTTAATGGGTTTCAATAGATGTAAATCGACGATATCTGACCAAGATGTTGCAAACTCACTCAAATATATAAGAATTGATGAGACTCGACTTCAACTTAGGAAGATAGACTTTGAAAATTTTCAATCAACACAAAGTGACAATCGACCGCAATGGGCTTCAATGGATGTAAATCGACGATATCTGTCGAAGTTAAATGCGAACTCACTCAAATATATAAGAATTGATGAGACTCGACCTCAACTTAGGAAGATAGACTTTGAAAATTCTCAATCAACACAAAGTGACAATCGACCTCAATCTGCTTCAATGTATGTAAATCGACGATATCTGACCAAGATGTTCCAAACTCACTCAAATATATAAGAATTGATGAGATTCGACTTCATATTAGGAAGATACACTTTGAAAATTTTCAATCAACACAAAGTGACAATCGACCTCAATCGGATTCAATGGATGTAAATCGACGATATCTGTCGAAGTTGAATGCGAATTCACTCAAATATATAAGAATTGATGAGACTCGACCTCAACTTAGGAAGATAGACTTTGAAAATTTTCAATCAACACAAAGTGACAATTGACCTCAATCTGCTTCAATGGATGTAAATCGACGATATCTGACCAAGATGTTCCAAACTCACTCAAATATATAAGAATTGATGAGACTCGACTTCAACTTAGGAAGATAGACTTTGAAAATTTTCAATCAACACACAGTGACAATCGACCTCAATGGGTTTCAATGGATGTAAATCGACGATATCTGACCAAGATGTTGCAAACTCACTCAAATATATAAGAATTGATGAGACTCGACTTCAACTTAGGAAGATAGACTTTGAAAATTTTCAATCAACACAAAGTGACAATCGACCGCAATGGGCTTCAATGGATGTAAATCGACGATATCTGTCGAAGTTAAATGCGAACTCACTCAAATATATAAGAATTGATGAGACTCGACCTCAACTTAGGAAGATAGACTTTGAAAATTCTCAATCAACACAAAGTGACAATCGACCTCAATCTGCTTCAATGTATGTAAATCGACGATATCTGACCAAGATGTTCCAAACTCACTCAAATATATAAGAATTGATGAGATTCGACTTCAAATTAGGAAGATACACTTTGAAAATTTTCAATCAACACAAAGTGACAATCGACCTCAATCGGCTTCAATGGATGTAAATCGACGATATCTGTCGAAGTTAAATGCGAACTCACTCAAATATATAAGAATTGATGATATTCGACTCCAAATTAGGAAGATAGACTTTGAAAATTTTCAATCAACACAAAGTGACAATCGACCTCAATGGGCTTCAATGGATGTAAATCGACGATATCTGACCAAGATGTTGCAAACTCACTCAAATATATAAGAATTGATGAGATTCGACTTCAACTTAGGAAGATAGACTTTGAAAATTTTCAATCAACACAAAGTGACAATCGACCTCAATCTGCTTCAATGGATGTAAATCGACGATATATGACCAAGATGTTGCAAACTCACTCAAATATATAAGAATTTATGAAATTCGACTTCAACTTAGGATGTAATTTTCAATCAACACAAAGTGACAATCGACCTCAATCTGCTTCAATGGATGTAAATCGACGATATCTGTCGAAGTTAAATGCGAACTCACTCAAATATATAAGAATTGATGATATTCGACTCCAAATTAGGAAGATAGACTTTGAAAATTTTCAATCAACACAAAGTGACAATCGATCTCAATGGGCTTCAATGGATGTAAATCGACGATATCTGACCAAGATGTTGCAAACTCACGCAAATATATAAGAATTGATGAGATTCGACTTCAACTTAGGAAGATAGACTTTGAAAATTTTCAATCAACACAAAGTGACAATCGACCTCAATCGGCTTCAATGGATGTAAATCGACGATATCTGTCGAAGTTGAATGCGAATTCACTCAAATATATAAGAAATGATGTGTTTGGACTTAGAATGGCGGGAATAAATTTCGAAAATTTTCAATTAAAACAGAGTGACAATCGACCTCAATAGTCTTCAATGGATGTAAATTGACGATACCTGACCAAGTTAGACGCTATTCACTCAAATATATAAGAAATGATGTGTTTGGACTTAGAATGGCGGGATTAGATTTCGAAAATTTTCAATCAAAACAGAGTGACAATCGACCTCAATAGTCTTCAATGGATGTAAATCGACGATATCTGACCAAGATGTTCTAAACTCACTCAAATATATAAGAATTGATGAAATTCGACTTCAAATTAGGAAGATAGACTTTGAAAATTTTCAATCAACACAAAGTTACAATCGACCTCAATCTGCTTCAATGGATGTAAATCGACGATATCTGACCAATATGTTGCAAACTCACTCAAATATATAAGAAGTGATGAGATTCGACTTCAAATTAAGAAGAAAGACTTTGAAAATTTCCAATCAACACAAAGTTACAATCAACCTCAATCTGCTTCAATGGATGTAAATCGACGATATCTGACCAAGATGTTGCAAACTCACTCAAATATATAAGAAGTGATGAGATTCGACTTCAAATTAGGAAGAAAGACTTTGAAAATTTCCAATCAACACAAAGTTACAATCGACCTCCATCTGCTTCAATGGATGTAAATCGACGATATCTGACCAAGATGTTGCAAACTCACTCAAATATGTAAGAATTGATGAGATTCGACTCCAAATTAGGAAGATAGACTTTGAAAATTTTCAATCAACACAAAGTTACAATCGACCTCAATCTGCTTCAATGGATGTAAATCGACGATATCTGACCAAGATGTTGCGAACTCACTCAAATATATAAGAATTGATGAGATTCGACTCCAAATTAGGAAGATTGACTTTGAAAATTTTCAATCAACACAAAGTGACAATCGACCTCAATGGGCTTCAATGGATGTAAATCGACGATATCTGACCAAGATGTTGCAAACTCACTCAAATATATAAGAATTGATGAGATTAGACTTCAAATTAGGAAGATAGACTTTGAAAATTTTCAATCAACACAAAGTTACAATCGACCTCAATCTGCTTCAATGGATGTAAATCGACGATATCTGACCAAGATGTTGCAAACTCACTCAAATATATAAGAAGAGATGAGATTCGACTTCAAATTAGGAAGATAGACTTTGAAAATTTCCAATCAACACAAAGTTACAATCGACCTCAATCTGCTTCAATGGATGTAAATCGACGATATCCGACCAAGATATTGCAAACTCACTCAAATATATAAGAATTGATGAGATTCGACTTCAACCTAGGAAGATAGACTTTGAAAATTTTCAATCAACACAGAGTGACAAACGACCTCAATCTGCTTCAATGGATGTAAATCGACGATAACTGACCAAGATATTGCAAACTCACTCGAATATATAAGAATTGATGAGATTCGACTTCAAATTAGGAAGATAGACTTTGAAAATTTTCAATCAACACAAAGTGACAATCGACCTCAATGGGCTCCAATGGATGTAAATCGACGATATCTGACCAAGATGTTGCAAACTCACTCAAATATATAAGAATTGATGAGATTCGACTTCAAATTAGGAAGATAGACTTTGAAAATTTTCAATCAACACAAAGTTACAATCGACCTCAATCTGCTTCAATGGATGTAAATCGACGATATCTGACCAAGATGTTGCAAAATCACTCAAATATATAAGAAGAGATGAGATTCGACTTCAAATTAGGAAGAAAGACTTTGAAAATTTCCAATCAACACAAAGTTACAATCGACCTCAATCTGCTTCAATGGATGTAAATCGACGATATCTGACCAAGATGTTGCAAACTCACTCAAATATATAAGAATTGATGAGATTCGACTCCAAATTAGGAAGATAGACTTTGAAAATTTTTAATGAACACAAAGTGACAATTGACCTCAATATGCTTCAATGGATGTAAATCGACGATATCTGACCAAGATGTTGCAAACTCACTCAAATATATAAGAATTGATGAGATTCGACTCCAAATTAGGAAGATAGACTTTGAAAATTTTCAATCAACACAAAGTTACAATCGACCTCAATCTGCTTCAATGGATGTAAATCGACGATATCTGACCAAGATGTTGCGAACTCACTCAAATATATAAGAATTGATGAGATTCGACTCCAAATTAGGAAGATAGACTTTGAAAATTTTCAATCAACACAAAGTGACAATCGACCTCAATGGGCTTCAATGGATGTAAATCGACGATATCTGACCAAGAAGTTGCAAACTCACTCAAATATATAAGAATTGATGAGATTAGACTTCAAATTAGGAAGATAGACTTTGAAAATTTTCAATCAACACAAAGTTACAATCGACCTCAATCTGCTTCAATGGATGTAAATCGACGATATCTGACCAAGATGTTGCAAACTCACTCAAATATATAAGAATTGATGAGATTCGACTCCAAATTAGGAAGATAGACTTTGAAAATTTTCAATCAACACAAAGTTACAATCGACCTCAATCTGCTTCAATGGATGTAAATCGACGATATCTGACCAAGATGTTGCGAACTCACTTAAATATATAAGAATTGATGAGATTCGACTCCAAATTAGGAAGATAGACTTTGAAAATTTTCAATCAACACAAAGTGACAATCGACCTCAATGGGCTTCAATGGATGTAAATCGACGATATCTGACCAAGATGTTGCAAACTCACTCAAATATATAAGAATTGATGAGATTAGACTTCAAATTAGGAAGATAGACTTTGAAAATTTTCCATCAACACAAAGTTACAATCGACCTCAATCTGCTTCAATGGATGTAAATCGACGATATCTGACCAAGATGTTGCAAACTCACTCAAATATATAAGAATTGATGAGATTCGACTCCAAATTAGGAAGATAGACTTTGAAAATTTTCAATCAACACAAAGTTACAATCGACCTCAATCTGCTTCAATGGATGTAAATCGACGATATCTGACCAAGATGTTGCGAACTCACTCAAATATATAAGAATTGATGAGATTCGACTCCAAATTAGGAAGATTGACTTTGAAAATTTTCAATCAACACAAAGTGACAATCGACCTCAATGGGCTTCAATGGATGTAAATCGACGATATCTGACCAAGATGTTGCAAACTCACTCAAATATATAAGAATTGATGAGATTAGACTTCAAATTAGGAAGATAGACTTTGAAAATTTTCAATCAACACAAAGTTACAATCGACCTCAATCTGCTTCAATGGATGTAAATCGACGATATCCGACCAAGATATTGCAAACTCACTCAAATATATAAGAATTGATGAGATTCGACTTCAACCTAGGAAGATAGACTTTGAAAATTTTCAATCAACACAGAGTGACAAACGACCTCAATCTGCTTCAATGGATGTAAATCGACGATAACTGACCAAGATATTGCAAACTCACTCAAATATATAAGAATTGATGAGATTCGACTTCAACCTAGGAAGATAGACTTAGAAAATTTCCAATCAACACAAAGTTACAATCGACCTCAATCTGCTTCAATGGATGTAAATCGACGATATCTGACCAAGATATTGCAAACTCACTCAAATATATAAGAATTGATGAGATTCGACTTCAACCTAGGAAGATAGACTTTGAAAATTTTCAATCAACACAGAGTGACAAACGACCTCAATCTGCTTCAATGGATGTAAATCGACGATAACTGACCAAGATATTGCAAACTCACTCAAATATATAAGAAGAGATGAGATTCGACTTCAAATTAGGAAGATAGACTTTGAAAATTTCCAATCAACACAAAGTTACAATCGACCTCAATCTGCTTCAATGGATGTAAATCGACGATATCCGACCAAGATATTGCAAACTCACTCAAATATATAAGAATTGATGAGATTCGACTTCAACCTAGGAAGATAGACTTTGAAAATTTTCAATCAACACAGAGTGACAAACGACCTCAATCTGCTTCAATGGATGTAAATCGACGATAACTGACCAAGATATTGCAAACTCACTCAAATATATAAGAATTGATGAGATTCGACTTCAACCTAGGAAGATAGACTTAGAAAATTTCCAATCAACACAAAGTTACAATCGACCTCAATCTGCTTCAATGGATGTAAATCGACGATATCTGACCAAGATATTGCAAACTCACTCAAATATATAAGAATTGATGAGATTCGACTTCAACCTAGGAAGATAGACTTTGAAAATTTTCAATCAACACAGAGTGACAAACGACCTCAATCTGCTTCAATGGATGTAAATCGACGATAACTGACCAAGATATTGCAAACTCACTCAAATATATAAGAATTGATGAGATTCGACTTCAAATTAGGAAGATAGACTTTGAAAATTTTCAATCAACACAAAGTGACAATCGACCTCAATGGGCTCCAATGGATGTAAATCGACGATATCTGACCAAGATGTTGCAAACTCACTCAAATATATAAGAATTGATGAGATTCGACTTCAAATTAGGAAGATAGACTTTGAAAATTTTCAATCAACACAAAGTTACAATCGACCTCAATCTGCTTCAATGGATGTAAATCGACGATATCTGACCAAGATGTTGCAAACTCACTCAAATATATAAGAAGAGATGAGATTCGACTTCAAATTAGGAAGAAAGACTTTGAAAATTTCCAATCAACACAAAGTTACAATCGACCTCAATCTGCTTCAATGGATGTAAATCGACGATATCTGACCAAGATGTTGCAAACTCACTCAAATATATAAGAATTGATGAGATTCGACTCCAAATTAGGAAGATAGACTTTGAAAATTTTCAATCAACACAAAGTTACAATCGACCTCAATGGGCTTCAATGGATGTAAATCGACGATATCTGACCAAGATGTTGCAAACTCACTCAAATATATAAGAATTGATGAGATTAGACTTCAAATTAGGAAGATAGACTTTGAAAATTTTCAATCAACACAAAGTTACAATCGCCCTCAATCTGCTTCAATGGATGTAAATCGACGATATCTGACCAAGATGTTGCAAACTCACTCAAATATATAAGAATTGATGAGATTCGACTTCAAATTAGGAAGATAGACTTTGAAAATTTTTAATGAACACAAAGTGACAATTGACCTCAATATGCTTCAATGGATGTAAATCGACGATATCTGACCAAGATGTTGCAAACTCACTCAAATATATAAGAATTGATGAGATTCGACTCCAAATTAGGAAGATAGACTTTGAAAATTTTCAATCAACACAAAGTTACAATCGACCTCAATCTGCTTCAATGGATGTAAATCGACGATATCTGACCAAGATGTTGCGAACTCACTCAAATATATAAGAATTGATGAGATTCGACTCCAAATTAGGAAGATAGACTTTGAAAATTTTCAATCAACACAAAGTGACAATCGACCTCAATGGGCTTCAATGGATGTAAATCGACGATATCTGACCAAGATGTTGCAAACTCACTCAAATATATAAGAATTGATGAGATTCGACTCCAAATTAGGAAGATAGACTTTGAAAATTTTCAATCAACACAAAGTTACAATCGACCTCAATCTGCTTCAATGGATGTAAATCGACGATATCTGACCAAGATGTTGCAAACTCACTCAAATATATAAGAATTGATGAGATTAGACTTCAAATTAGGAAGATAGACTTTGAAAATTTTCAATCAACACAAAGTGACAATCGACCTCAATGGGCTCCAATGGATGTAAATCGACGATATCTGACCAAGATGTTGCAAACTCACTCAAATATATAAGAATTGATGAGATTCGACTTCAAATTAGGAAGATAGACTTTGAAAATTTTCAATCAACACAAAGTTACAATCGACCTCAATCTGCTTCAATGGATGTAAATCGACGATATCTGACCAAGATGTTGCAAACTCACTCAAATATATAAGAATTGATGAGATTCGACTCCAAATTAGGAAGATAGACTTTGAAAATTTTCAATCAACACAAAGTTACAATCGACCTCAATGGGCTTCAATGGATGTAAATCGACGATATCTGACCAAGATGTTGCAAACTCACTCAAATATATAAGAATTGATGAGATTAGACTTCAAATTAGGAAGATAGACTTTGAAAATTTTCAATCAACACAAAGTTACAATCGCCCTCAATCTGCTTCAATGGATGTAAATCGACGATATCTGACCAAGATGTTGCAAACTCACTCAAATATATAAGAATTGATGAGATTCGACTTCAAATTAGGAAGATAGACTTTGAAAATTTTTAATGAACACAAAGTGACAATTGACCTCAATATGCTTCAATGGATGTAAATCGACGATATCTGACCAAGATGTTGCAAACTCACTCAAATATATAAGAATTGATGAGATTCGACTCCAAATTAGGAAGATAGACTTTGAAAATTTTCAATCAACACAAAGTTACAATCGACCTCAATCTGCTTCAATGGATGTAAATCGACGATATCTGACCAAGATGTTGCGAACTCACTCAAATATATAAGAATTGATGAGATTCGACTCCAAATTAGGAAGATAGACTTTGAAAATTTTCAATCAACACAAAGTGACAATCGACCTCAATGGGCTTCAATGGATGTAAATCGACGATATCTGACCAAGATGTTGCAAACTCACTCAAATATATAAGAATTGATGAGATTAGACTTCAAATTAGGAAGATAGACTTTGAAAATTTTCAATCAACACAAAGTTACAATCGACCTCAATCTGCTTCAATGGATGTAAATCGACGATATCTGACCAAGATGTTGCAAACTCACTCAAATATATAAGAATTGATGAGATTCGACTCCAAATTAGGAAGATAGACTTTGAAAATTTTCAATCAACACAAAGTTACAATCGACCTCAATCTGCTTCAATGGATGTAAATCGACGATATCTGACCAAGATGTTGCAAACTCACTCAAATATATAAGAATTGATGAGATTAGACTTCAAATTAGGAAGATAGACTTTGAAAATTTTCAATCAACACAAAGTGACAATCGACCTCAATGGGCTCCAATGGATGTAAATCGACGATATCTGACCAAGATGTTGCAAACTCACTCAAATATATAAGAATTGATGAGATTCGACTTCAAATTAGGAAGATAGACTTTGGATATTTTCAATCAACACAAAGTTACAATCGACCTCAATCTGCTTCAATGGATGTAAATCGACGATATCTGACCAAGATGTTGCAAACTCACTCAAATATATAAGAAGAGATGAGATTCAACTTCAAATTAGGAAGAAAGACTTTGAAAATTTCCAATCAACACAAAGTTACAATCGACCTCAATCTGCTTCAATGGATGTAAATCGACGATATCTGACCAAGATGTTGCAAACTCACTCAAATATATAAGAATTGATGAGATTCGACTCCAAATTAGGAAGATAGACTTTGAAAATTTTCAATCAACACAAAGTTACAATCGACCTCAATGGGCTTCATTGGATGTAAATCGACGATATCTGACCAAGATGTTGCAAACTCACTCAAATATATAAGAATTGATGAGATGAGACTTCAAATTAGGAAGATAGACTTTGAAAATTTTCAATCAACACAAAGTTACAATCGCCCTCAATCTGCTTCAATGGATGTAAATCGACGATATCTGACCAAGATGTTGCAAACTCACTCAAATATATAAGAATTGATGAGATTCGACTTCAAATTAGGAAGATAGACTTTGAAAATTTTTAATGAACACAAAGTGACAATTGACCTCAATATGCTTCAATGGATGTAAATCGACGAAATCTGACCAAGATGTTGCAAACTCACTCAAATATATAAGAATTGATGAGATTCGACTCCAAATTAGGAAGATAGACTTTGAAAATTTTCAATCAACACAAAGTTACAATCGACCTCAATCTGCTTCAATGGATGTAAATCGACGATATCTGACCAAGATGTTGCGAACTCACTCAAATATATAAGAATTGATGAGATTCGACTCCAAATTAGGAAGATAGACTTTGAAAATTTTCAATCAACACAAAGTGACAATCGACCTCAATGGGCTTCAATGGATGTAAATCGACGATATCTGACCAAGATGTTGCAAACTCACTCAAATAAATAAGAATTGATGAGATTAGACTTCAAAATAGGAAGATAGACTTTGAAAATTTTCAATCAACACAAAGTTACAATCGACCTCAATCTGCTTCAATGGATGTAAATCGACGATATCTGACCAAGATGTTGCAAACTCACTCAAATATATAAGAATTGATGAGATTCGACTTCAAATTAGGAAGATAGACTTTGAAAATTTTTAATGAACACTAAGTGACAATTGACCTCAATATGCTTCAATGGATGTAAATCGACGATATCTGACCAAGATGTTGCAAACTCACTCAAATATATAAGAAGAGATGAGATTCGACTTCAAATTAGGAAGATAGACTTTGAAAATTTCCAATCAACACAAAGTTACAATCGACCTCAATCTGCTTCAATGGATGTAAATCGACGATATCTGACCAAGATATTGCAAACTCACTCAAATATATAAGAATTGATGAGATTCGACTTCAACCTAGGAAGATAGACTTTGAAAATTTTCAATCAACACAAAGTGACAATCGACCTCAATGGGCTTCAATGGATGTAAATCGACGATATCTGACCAAGATATTGCAAACTCACTCAAATATATAAGAATTGATGAGATTCGACTTCAAATTAGGAAGATAGACTTTGAAAATTTTTAATGAACACTAAGTGACAATCGACCTCAATCTGCTTCAATGGATGTAAATCGACGATATCTGACCAAGATATTGCAAACTCACTCAAATATATAAGAATTGATGAGATTCGACTCCAAATTAGGAAGATAGACTTTGAAAATTTTCAATCAACACAAAGTGACAATCGACCTCAATGGGCTTCAATGGATGTAAATCGACGATATCTGACCAAGATGTTGCAAACTCACTCAAATATATAAGAATTGATGAGATTAGACTTCGAATTAGGAAGATAGACTTTGAAAATTTTCAATCAACACAAAGTTACAATCGACCTCAATCTGCTTCAATGGATGTAAATCGACGATATCTGACCAAGATGTTGCAAACTCACTCAAATATATAAGAATTGATGAGATTCGACTCCAAATTAGGAAGATAGACTTTGAAAATTTTCAATCAACACAAAGTTACAATCGACCTCAATCTGCTTCAATGGATGTAAATCGACGATATCTGACCAAGATGTTGCAAACTCACTCAAATATATAAGAATTGATGAGATTAGACTTCAAATTAGGAAGATAGACTTTGAAAATTTTCAATCAACACAAAGTGACAATCGACCTCAATGGGCTCCAATGGATGTAAATCGACGATATCTGACCAAGATGTTGCAAACTCACTCAAATATATAAGAATTGATGAGATTCGACTTCAAATTAGGAAGATAGACTTTGAAAATTTTCAATCAACACAAAGTTACAATCGACCTCAATCTGCTTCAATGGATGTAAATCGACGATATCTGACCAAGATGTTGCAAACTCACTCAAATATATAAGAATTGATGAGATTCGACTCCAAATTAGGAAGATAGACTTTGAAAATTTTCAATCAACACAAAGTTACAATCGACCTCAATGGGCTTCAATGGATGTAAATCGACGATATCTGACCAAGATGTTGCAAACTCACTCAAATATATAAGAATTGATGAGATTAGACTTCAAATTAGGAAGATAGACTTTGAAAATTTTCAATCAACACAAAGTTACAATCGCCCTCAATCTGCTTCAATGGATGTAAATCGACGATATCTGACCAAGATGTTGCAAACTCACTCAAATATATAAGAATTGATGAGATTCGACTTCAAATTAGGAAGATAGACTTTGAAAATTTTTAATGAACACAAAGTGACAATTGACCTCAATATGCTTCAATGGATGTAAATCGACGATATCTGACCAAGATGTTGCAAACTCACTCAAATATATAAGAATTGATGAGATTCGACTCCAAATTAGGAAGATAGACTTTGAAAATTTTCAATCAACACAAAGTTACATTCGACCTCAATCTGCTTCAATGGATGTAAATCGACGATATCTGACCAAGATGTTGCGAACTCACTCAAATATATAAGAATTGATGAGATTCGACTCCAAATTAGGAAGATAGACTTTGAAAATTTTCAATCAACACAAAGTGACAATCGACCTCAATGGGCTTCAATGGATGTAAATCGACGATATCTGACCAAGATGTTGCAAACTCACTCAAATATATAAGAATTGATGAGATTAGACTTCAAATTAGGAAGATAGACTTTGAAAATTTTCAATCAACACAAAGTTACAATCGACCTCAATCTGCTTCAATGGATGTAAATCGACGATATCTGACCAAGATGTTGCAAACTCACTCAAATATATAAGAATTGATGAGATTCGACTCCAAATTAGGAAGATAGACTTTGAAAATTTTCAATCAACACAAAGTTACAATCGACCTCAATCTGCTTCAATGGATGTAAATCGACGATATCTGACCAAGATGTTGCAAACTCACTCAAATATATAAGAATTGATGAGATTAGACTTCAAATTAGGAAGATAGACTTTGAAAATTTTCAATCAACACAAAGTGACAATCGACCTCAATGGGCTCCAATGGATGTAAATCGACGATATCTGACCAAGATGTTGCAAACTCACTCAAATATATAAGAATTGATGAGATTCGACTTCAAATTAGGAAGATAGACTTTGAAAATTTTCAATCAACACAAAGTTACAATCGACCTCAATCTGCTTCAATGGATGTAAATCGACGATATCTGACCAAGATGTTGCAAACTCACTCAAATATATAAGAAGAGATGAGATTCGACTTCAAATTAGGAAGAAAGACTTTGAAAATTTCCAATCAACACAAAGTTACAATCGACCTCAATCTGCTTCAATGGATGTAAATCGACGATATCTGACCAAGATGTTGCAAACTCACTCAAATATATAAGAATTGATGAGATTCGACTCCAAATTAGGAAGATAGACTTTGAAAATTTTCAATCAACACAAAGTTACAATCGACCTCAATGGGCTTCAATGGATGTAAATCGACGATATCTGACCAAGATGTTGCAAACTCACTCAAATATATAAGAATTGATGAGATGAGACTTCAAATTAGGAAGATAGACTTTGAAAATTTTCAATCAACACAAAGTTACAATCGCCCTCAATCTGCTTCAATGGATGTAAATCGACGATATCTGACCAAGATGTTGCAAACTCACTCAAATATATAAGAATTGATGAGATTCGACTTCAAATTAGGAAGATAGACTTTGAAAATTTTTAATGAACACAAAGTGACAATTGACCTCAATATGCTTCAATGGATGTAAATCGACGAAATCTGACCAAGATGTTGCAAACTCACTCAAATATATAAGAATTGATGAGATTCGACTCCAAATTAGGAAGATAGACTTTGAAAATTTTCAATCAACACAAAGTTACAATCGACCTCAATCTGCTTCAATGGATGTAAATCGACGATATCTGACCAAGATGTTGCGAACTCACTCAAATATATAAGAATTGATGAGATTCGACTCCAAATTAGGAAGATAGACTTTGAAAATTTTCAATCAACACAAAGTGACAATCGACCTCAATGGGCTTCAATGGATGTAAATCGACGATATCTGACCAAGATGTTGCAAACTCACTCAAATAAATAAGAATTGATGAGATTAGACTTCAAATTAGGAAGATAGACTTTGAAAATTTTCAATCAACACAAAGTTACAATCGACCTCAATCTGCTTCAATGGATGTAAATCGACGATATCTGACCAAGATGTTGCAAACTCACTCAAATATATAAGAATTGATGAGATTCGACTTCAAATTAGGAAGATAGACTTTGAAAATTTTTAATGAACACTAAGTGACAATTGACCTCAATATGCTTCAATGGATGTAAATCGACGATATCTGACCAAGATGTTGCAAACTCACTCAAATATATAAGAAGAGATGAGATTCGACTTCAAATTAGGAAGATAGACTTTGAAAATTTCCAATCAACACAAAGTTACAATCGACCTCAATCTGCTTCAATGGATGTAAATCGACGATATCTGACCAAGATATTGCAAACTCACTCAAATATATAAGAATTGATGAGATTCGACTTCAACCTAGGAAGATAGACTTTGAAAATTTTCAATCAACACAGAGTGACAAACGACCTCAATCTGCTTCAATGGATGTAAATCGACGATAACTGACCAAGATATTGCAAACTCACTCAAATATATAACAATTGATGAGATTCGACTCCAAATTAGGAAGATAGACTTTGAAAATTTTCAATCAACACAAAGTGACAATCGGCCTTAATGGGCTCCAATGGATGTAAATCGACGATATCTGACCAAGATGTTGCAAACTCACTCAAATATATAAGAATTGATGAGATTCGACTCCAAATTAGGAAGATAGACTTTGAAAATTTTCAATCAACACAAAGTTACAATCGACCTCAATCTGCTTCAATGGATGTAAATCGACGATATCTGACCAAGATGTTGCAAACTCACTCAAATATATAAGAAGAGATGAGATTCGACTTCAAATTAGGAAGAAAGACTTTGAAAATTTCCAATCAACACAAAGTTACAATCGACCTCAATCTGCTTCAATGGATGTAAATCGACGATATCTGACCAAGATATTGCAAACTCACTCAAATATATAAGAATTGATGAGATTCGACTTCAACCTAGGAAGATAGACTTTGAAAATTTTCAATCAACACAGAGTGACAAACGACCTCAATCTGCTTCAATGGATGTAAATCGACGATAACTGACCAAGATATTGCAAACTCACTCAAATATATAACAATTGATGAGATTCGACTCCAAATTAGGAAGATAGACTTTGAAAATTTTCAATCAACACAAAGTGACAATCGGCCTTAATGGGCTCCAATGGATGTAAATCGACGATATCTGACCAAGATGTTGCAAACTCACTCAAATATATAAGAATTGATGAGATTCGACTTCAAATTAGGAAGATAGACTTTGAAAATTTTCAATCAACACAAAGTTACAATCGACCTCAATCTGCTTCAATGGATGTAAATCGACGATATCTGACCAAGATGTTGCGAACTCACTTAAATATATAAGAATTGATGAGATTCGACTCCAAATTAGGAAGATAGACTTTGAAAATTTTCAATCAACACAAAGTGACAATCGACCTCAATGGGCTCCAATGGATGTAAATCGACGATATCTGACCAAGATGTTGCAAACTCACTCAAATATATAAGAATTGATGAGATTCGACTTCAAATTAGGAAGATAGACTTTGAAAATTTTCAATCAACACAAAGTTACAATCGACCTCAATCTGCTTCAATGGATGTAAATCGACGATATCTGACCAAGATGTTGCAAACTCACTCAAATATATAAGAATTGATGAGATTCGACTTCAAATTAGGAAGATAGACTTTGAAAATTTTTAATGAACACAAAGTGACAATTGACCTCAATATGCTTCAATGGATGTAAATCGACGATATCTGACCAAGATGTTGCAAACTCACTCAAATATATAAGAATTGATGAGATTCGACTCCAAATTAGGAAGATAGACTTTGAAAATTTTCAATCAACACAAAGTGACAATCGACCTCAATGGGCTCCAATGGATGTAAATCGACGATATCTGACCAAGATGTTGCAAACTCACTCAAATATATAAGAATTGATGAGATTCGACTTCAAATTAGGAAGATAGACTTTGAAAATTTTCAATCAACACAAAGTTACAATCGACCTCAATCTGCTTCAATGGATGTAAATCGACGATATCTGACCAAGATGTTGCAAACTCACTCAAATATATAAGAAGAGATGAGATTCGACTTCAAATTAGGAAGAAAGACTTTGAAAATTTTCAATCAACACAAAGTTACAATCGACCTCAATCTGCTTCAATGGATGTAAATCGACGATATCTGACCAAGATGTTGCAAACTCACTCAAATATATAAGAATTGATGAGATTCGACTTCAAATTAGGAAGATAGACTTTGAAAATTTTCAATCAACACAAAGTTACAATCGACCTCAATGGGCTTCAATGGATGTAAATCGACGATATCTGACCAAGATGTTGCAAACTCACTCAAATATATAAGAATTGATGAGATGAGACTTCAAATTAGGAAGATAGACTTTGAAAATTTTCAATCAACACAAAGTTACAATCGCCCTCAATCTGCTTCAATGGATGTAAATCGACGATATCTGACCAAGATGTTGCAAACTCACTCAAATATATAAGAATTGATGAGATTCGACTTCAAATTAGGAAGATAGACTTTGGAAATTTTTAATGAACACAAAGTGACCATTGACCTCAATATGCTTCAATGGATGTAAATCGACGATATCTGACCAAGATGTTGCAAACTCACTCAAATATATAAGAATTGATGAGATTCGACTCCAAATTAGGAAGATAGACTTTGAAAATTTTCAATCAACACAAAGTTACAATCGACCTCAATCTGCTTCAATGGATGTAAATCGACGATATCTGACCAAGATGTTGCGAACTCACTCAAATATATAAGAATTGATGAGATTCGACTCCAAATTAGGAAGATAGACTTTGAAAATTTTCAATCAACACAAAGTGACAATCGACCTCAATGGGCTTCAATGGATGTAAATCGACGATATCTGACCAAGATGTTGCAAACTCACTCAAATAAATAAGAATTGATGAGATTAGACTTCAAATTAGGAAGATAGACTTTGAAAATTTTCAATCAACACAAAGTTACAATCGACCTCAATCTGCTTCAATGGATGTAAATCGACGATATCTGACCAAGATGTTGCAAACTCACTCAAATATATAAGAAGAGATGAGATTCGACTTCAAATTAGGAAGAAAGACTTTGAAAATTTCCAATCAACACAAAGTTACAATCGACCTCAATCTGCTTCAATGGATGTAAATCGACGATATCTGACCAAGATATTGCAAACTCACTCAAATATATAAGAATTGATGAGATTCGACTTCAACCTAGGAAGATAGACTTTGAAAATTTTCAATCAACACAGAGTGACAAACGACCTCAATCTGCTTCAATGGATGTAAATCGACGATAACTGACCAAGATATTGCAAACTCACTCAAATATATAACAATTGATGAGATTCGACTCCAAATTAGGAAGATAGACTTTGAAAATTTTCAATCAACACAAAGTGACAATCGGCCTTAATGGGCTCCAATGGATGTAAATCGACGATATCTGACCAAGATGTTGCAAACTCACTCAAATATATAAGAATTGATGAGATTCGACTTCAAATTAGGAAGATAGACTTTGAAAATTTTCAATCAACACAAAGTTACAATCGACCTCAATCTGCTTCAATGGATGTAAATCGACGATATCTGACCAAGATGTT
This sequence comes from Diorhabda elongata, assembly GCA_026230145.1. NCBI lineage: Eukaryota > Metazoa > Arthropoda > Insecta > Coleoptera > Chrysomelidae > Diorhabda > Diorhabda elongata. The sequence goes on from JAOVVJ010000019.1 coordinate 255,292, forward strand.
GCGAACTCACTTAAATATATAAGAATTGATGAGATTCGACTCCAAATTAGGAAGATAGACTTTGAAAATTTTCAATCAACACAAAGTGACAATCGACCTCAATGGGCTCCAATGGATGTAAATCGACGATATCTGACCAAGATGTTGCAAACTCACTCAAATATATAAGAATTGATGAGATTCGACTTCAAATTAGGAAGATAGACTTTGAAAATTTTCAATCAACACAAAGTTACAATCGACCTCAATCTGCTTCAATGGATGTAAATCGACGATATCTGACCAAGATGTTGCAAACTCACTCAAATATATAAGAATTGATGAGATTCGACTTCAAATTAGGAAGATAGACTTTGAAAATTTTTAATGAACACAAAGTGACAATTGACCTCAATATGCTTCAATGGATGTAAATCGACGATATCTGACCAAGATGTTGCAAACTCACTCAAATATATAAGAATTGATGAGATTCGACTCCAAATTAGGAAGATAGACTTTGAAAATTTTCAATCAACACAAAGTGACAATCGACCTCAATGGGCTCCAATGGATGTAAATCGACGATATCTGACCAAGATGTTGCAAACTCACTCAAATATATAAGAATTGATGAGATTCGACTTCAAATTAGGAAGATAGACTTTGAAAATTTTCAATCAACACAAAGTTACAATCGACCTCAATCTGCTTCAATGGATGTAAATCGACGATATCTGACCAAGATGTTGCAAACTCACTCAAATATATAAGAAGAGATGAGATTCGACTTCAAATTAGGAAGAAAGACTTTGAAAATTTTCAATCAACACAAAGTTACAATCGACCTCAATCTGCTTCAATGGATGTAAATCGACGATATCTGACCAAGATGTTGCAAACTCACTCAAATATATAAGAATTGATGAGATTCGACTTCAAATTAGGAAGATAGACTTTGAAAATTTTCAATCAACACAAAGTTACAATCGACCTCAATGGGCTTCAATGGATGTAAATCGACGATATCTGACCAAGATGTTGCAAACTCACTCAAATATATAAGAATTGATGAGATGAGACTTCAAATTAGGAAGATAGACTTTGAAAATTTTCAATCAACACAAAGTTACAATCGCCCTCAATCTGCTTCAATGGATGTAAATCGACGATATCTGACCAAGATGTTGCAAACTCACTCAAATATATAAGAATTGATGAGATTCGACTTCAAATTAGGAAGATAGACTTTGGAAATTTTTAATGAACACAAAGTGACCATTGACCTCAATATGCTTCAATGGATGTAAATCGACGATATCTGACCAAGATGTTGCAAACTCACTCAAATATATAAGAATTGATGAGATTCGACTCCAAATTAGGAAGATAGACTTTGAAAATTTTCAATCAACACAAAGTTACAATCGACCTCAATCTGCTTCAATGGATGTAAATCGACGATATCTGACCAAGATGTTGCGAACTCACTCAAATATATAAGAATTGATGAGATTCGACTCCAAATTAGGAAGATAGACTTTGAAAATTTTCAATCAACACAAAGTGACAATCGACCTCAATGGGCTTCAATGGATGTAAATCGACGATATCTGACCAAGATGTTGCAAACTCACTCAAATAAATAAGAATTGATGAGATTAGACTTCAAATTAGGAAGATAGACTTTGAAAATTTTCAATCAACACAAAGTTACAATCGACCTCAATCTGCTTCAATGGATGTAAATCGACGATATCTGACCAAGATGTTGCAAACTCACTCAAATATATAAGAATTGATGAGATTCGACTTCAAATTAGGAAGATAGACTTTGAAAATTTTTAATGAACACTAAGTGACAATTGACCTCAATATGCTTCAATGGATGTAAATCGACGATATCTGACCAAGATGTTGCAAACTCACTCAAATATATAAGAAGAGATGAGATTCGACTTCAAATTAGGAAGATAGACTTTGAAAATTTCCAATCAACACAAAGTTACAATCGACCTCAATCTGCTTCAATGGATGTAAATCGACGATATCTGACCAAGATATTGCAAACTCACTCAAATATATAAGAATTGATGAGATTCGACTTCAACCTAGGAAGATAGACTTTGAAAATTTTCAATCAACACAGAGTGACAAACGACCTCAATCTGCTTCAATGGATGTAAATCGACGATAACTGACCAAGATATTGCAAACTCACTCAAATATATAACAATTGATGAGATTCGACTCCAAATTAGGAAGATAGACTTTGAAAATTTTCAATCAACACAAAGTGACAATCGGCCTTAATGGGCTCCAATGGATGTAAATCGACGATATCTGACCAAGATGTTGCAAACTCACTCAAATATATAAGAATTGATGAGATTCGACTTCAAATTAGGAAGATAGACTTTGAAAATTTTCAATCAACACAAAGTTACAATCGACCTCAATCTGCTTCAATGGATGTAAATCGACGATATCTGACCAAGATGTTGCAAACTCACTCAAATATATAAGAAGAGATGAGATTCGACTTCAAATTAGGAAGAAAGACTTTGAAAATTTCCAATCAACACAAAGTTACAATCGACCTCAATCTGCTTCAATGGATGTAAATCGACGATATCTGACCAAGATGTTGCAAACTCACTCAAATATATAAGAATTGATGAGATTCGACTCCAAATTAGGAAGATAGACTTTGAAAATTTTCAATCAACACAAAGTTACAATCGACCTCAATGGGCTTCAATGGATGTAAATCGACGATATCTGACCAAGATGTTGCAAACTCACTCAAATATATAAGAATTGATGAGATTAGACTTCAAATTAGGAAGATGGACTTTGAAAATTTTCAATCAACACAAAGTTACAATCGCCCTCAATCTGCTTCAATGGATGTAAATCGACGATATCTGACCAAGATGTTGCAAACTCACTCAAATATATAAGAATTGATGAGATTCGACTTCAAATTAGGAAGATAGACTTTGAAAATTTTTAATGAACACAAAGTGACAATTGACCTCAATATGCTTCAATGGATGTAAATCGACGATATCTGACCAAGATGTTGCAAACTCACTCAAATATATAAGAATTGATGAGATTCGACTCCAAATTAGGAAGATAGACTTTGAAAATTTTCAATCAACACAAAGTTACAATCGACCTCAATCTGCTTCAATGGATGTAAATCGACGATATCTGACCAAGATGTTGCGAACTCACTCAAATATATAAGAATTGATGAGATTCGACTCCAAATTAGGAAGATTGACTTTGAAAATTTTCAATCAACACAAAGTGACAATCGACCTCAATGGGCTTCAATGGATGTAAATCGACGATATCTGACCAAGATGTTGCAAACTCACTCAAATATATAAGAATTGATGAGATTAGACTTCAAATTAGGAAGATAGACTTTGAAAATTTTCAATCAACACAAAGTTACAATCGACCTCAATCTGCTTCAATGGATGTAAATCGACGATATCTGACCAAGATGTTGCAAACTCACTCAAATATATAAGAATTGATGAGATTCGACTTCAAATTAGGAAGATAGACTTTGAAAATTTTTAATGAACACAAAGTGACAATTGACCTCAATATGCTTCAATGGATGTAAATCGACGATATCTGACCAAGATGTTGCAAACTCACTCAAATATATAAGAAGAGATGAGATTCGACTTCAAATTAGGAAGATAGACTTTGAAAATTTCCAATCAACACAAAGTTACAATCGACCTCAATCTGCTTCAATGGATGTAAATCGACGATATCTGACCAAGATATTGCAAACTCACTCAAATATATAAGAATTGATGAGATTCGACTTCAACCTAGGAAGATAGACTTTGAAAATTTTCAATCAACACAGAGTGACAAACGACCTCAATCTGCTTCAATGGATGTAAATCGACGATAACTGACCAAGATATTGCAAACTCACTCAAATATATAAGAATTGATGAGATTCGACTTCAAATTAGGAAGATAGACTTTGAAAATTTTCAATCAACACAAAGTGACAATCGACCTCAATGGGCTCCAATGGATGTAAATCGACGATATCTGACCAAGATGTTGCAAACTCACTCAAATATATAAGAATTGATGAGATTCGACTCCAAATTAGGAAGATAGACTTTGAAAATTTTCAATCAACACAAAGTCACAATCGACCTCAATGGGCTTCAATGGATGTAAATCGACGATATCTGACCAAGATGTTGCAAACTCACTCAAATATATAAGAATTGATGAGATTCGACTTCAAATTAGGAAGATAGACTTTGAAAATTTTCAATCAACACAAAGTTACAATCGCCCTCAATCTGCTTCAATGGATGTAAATCGACGATATCTGACCAAGATGTTGCAAACTCACTCAAATATATAAGAATTGATGAGATTCGACTTCAAATTAGGAAGATAGACTTTGAAAATTTTTAATGAACACAAAGTGACAATTGACCTCAATATGCTTCAATGGATGTAAATCGACGATATCTGACCAAGATGTTGCAAACTCACTCAAATATATAAGAATTGATGAGATTCGACTCCAAATTAGGAAGATAGACTTTGAAAATTTTCAATCAACACAAAGTCACAATCGACCTCAATCTGCTTCAATGGATGTAAATCGACGATATCTGACCAAGATGTTGCAAACTCACTCAAATATATAAGAATTGATGAGATTCGACTCCAAATTAGGAAGATAGACTTTGAAAATTTTCAATCAACACAAAGTTACAATCGCCCTCAATCTGCTTCAATGGATGTAAATCGACGATATCTGACCAAGATGTTGCAAACTCACTCAAATATATAAGAATTGATGAGATTCGACTCCAAATTAGGAAGATAGACTTTGAAAATTTTCAATCAACACAAAGTCACAATCGACCTCAATCTGCTTCAATGGATGTAAATCGACGATATCTGACCAAGATGTTGCAAACTCACTCAAATATATAAGAATTGATGAGATTCGACTTCAAATTAGGAAGATAGACTTTGAAAATTTTTAATGAACACAAAGTGACAATTGACCTCAATATGCTTCAATGGATGTAAATCGACGATATCTGACCAAGATGTTGCAAACTCACTCAAATATATAAGAATTGATGAGATTCGACTCCAAATTAGGAAGATAGACTTTGAAAATTTTCAATCAACACAAAGTTACAATCGACCTCAATCTGCTTCAATGGATGTAAATCGACGATATCTGACCAAGATGTTGCGAACTCACTCAAATATATAAGAATTGATGAGATTCGACTCCAAATTAGGAAGATTGACTTTGAAAATTTTCAATCAACACAAAGTGACAATCGACCTCAATGGGCTTCAATGGATGTAAATCGACGATATCTGACCAAGATGTTGCAAACTCACTCAAATATATAAGAATTGATGAGATTAGACTTCAAATTAGGAAGATAGACTTTGAAAATTTTCAATCAACACAAAGTTACAATCGACCTCAATCTGCTTCAATGGATGTAAATCGACGATATCTGACCAAGATGTTGCAAACTCACTCAAATATATAAGAATTGATGAGATTCGACTTCAAATTAGGAAGATAGACTTTGAAAATTTTTAATGAACACAAAGTGACAATTGACCTCAATATGCTTCAATGGATGTAAATCGACGATATCTGACCAAGATGTTGCAAACTCACTCAAATATATAAGAAGAGATGAGATTCGACTTCAAATTAGGAAGATAGACTTTGAAAATTTCCAATCAACACAAAGTTACAATCGACCTCAATCTGCTTCAATGGATGTAAATCGACGATATCTGACCAAGATATTGCAAACTCACTCAAATATATAAGAATTGATGAGATTCGACTTCAACCTAGGAAGATAGACTTTGAAAATTTTCAATCAACACAGAGTGACAAACGACCTCAATCTGCTTCAATGGATGTAAATCGACGATAACTGACCAAGATATTGCAAACTCACTCAAATATATAAGAATTGATGAGATTCGACTTCAAATTAGGAAGATAGACTTTGAAAATTTTCAATCAACACAAAGTGACAATCGACCTCAATGGGCTCCAATGGATGTAAATCGACGATATCTGACCAAGATGTTGCAAACTCACTCAAATATATAAGAATTGATGAGATTCGACTTCAAATTAGGAAGATAGACTTTGAAAATTTTCAATCAACACAAAGTTACAATCGACCTCAATCTGCTTCAATGGATGTAAATCGACGATATCTGACCAAGATGTTGCAAACTCACTCAAATATATAAGAAGAGATGAGATTCGACTTCAAATTAGGAAGAAAGACTTTGAAAATTTCCAATCAACACAAAGTTACAATCGACCTCAATCTGCTTCAATGGATGTAAATCGACGATATCTGACCAAGATGTTGCAAACTCACTCAAATATATAAGAATTGATGAGATTCGACTCCAAATTAGGAAGATAGACTTTGAAAATTTTCAATCAACACAAAGTCACAATCGACCTCAATGGGCTTCAATGGATGTAAATCGACGATATCTGACCAAGATGTTGCAAACTCACTCAAATATATAAGAATTGATGAGATTCGACTTCAAATTAGGAAGATAGACTTTGAAAATTTTCAATCAACACAAAGTTACAATCGCCCTCAATCTGCTTCAATGGATGTAAATCGACGATATCTGACCAAGATGTTGCAAACTCACTCAAATATATAAGAATTGATGAGATTCGACTTCAAATTAGGAAGATAGACTTTGAAAATTTTTAATGAACACAAAGTGACAATTGACCTCAATATGCTTCAATGGATGTAAATCGACGATATCTGACCAAGATGTTGCAAACTCACTCAAATATATAAGAATTGATGAGATTCGACTCCAAATTAGGAAGATAGACTTTGAAAATTTTCAATCAACACAAAGTTACAATCGCCCTCAATCTGCTTCAATGGATGTAAATCGACGATATCTGACCAAGATGTTGCAAACTCACTCAAATATATAAGAATTGATGAGATTCGACTCCAAATTAGGAAGATAGACTTTGAAAATTTTCAATCAACACAAAGTCACAATCGACCTCAATCTGCTTCAATGGATGTAAATCGACGATATCTGACCAAGATGTTGCAAACTCACTCAAATATATAAGAATTGATGAGATTCGACTTCAAATTAGGAAGATAGACTTTGAAAATTTTTAATGAACACAAAGTGACAATTGACCTCAATATGCTTCAATGGATGTAAATCGACGATATCTGACCAAGATGTTGCAAACTCACTCAAATATATAAGAATTGATGAGATTCGACTCCAAATTAGGAAGATGGACTTTGAAAATTTTCAATCAACACAAAGTCACAATCGACCTCAATCTGCTTCAATGGATGTAAATCGACGATATCTGACCAAGATGTTGCAAACTCACTCAAATATATAAGAATTGATGAGATTCGACTCCAAATTAGGAAGATAGACTTTGAAAATTTTCAATCAACACAAAGTCACAATCGACCTCAATGGGCTTCAATCGATGTAAATCGACGATATCTGACCAAGATGTTGCAAACTCACTCAAATATATAAGAAGAGATGAGATTCGACTTCAAATTAGGAAGAAAGACTTTGAAAATTTCCAATCAACACAAAGTTACAATCGACCTCAATCTGCTTCAATGGATGTAAATCGACGATATCTGACCAAGATGTTGCAAACTCACTCAAATATATAAGAAGAGATGAGATTCGACTTCAAATTAGGAAGAAAGACTTTGAAAATTTCCAATCAACACAAAGTTACAATCGACCTCAATCTGCTTCAATGGATGTAAATCGACGATATCTGACCAAGATGTTGCAAACTCACTCAAATATATAAGAATTGATGAGATTCGACTCCAAATTAGGAAGATAGACTTTGAAAATTTTCAATCAACACAAAGTCACAATCGACCTCAATGGGCTTCAATGGATGTAAATCGACGATATCTGACCAAGATGTTGCAAACTCACTCAAATATATAAGAATTGATGAGATTCGACTTCAAATTAGGAAGATAGACTTTGAAAATTTTCAATCAACACAAAGTTACAATCGCCCTCAATCTGCTTCAATGGATGTAAATCGACGATATCTGACCAAGATGTTGCAAACTCACTCAAATATATAAGAATTGATGAGATTCGACTTCAAATTAGGAAGATAGACTTTGAAAATTTTTAATGAACACAAAGTGACAATTGACCTCAATATGCTTCAATGGATGTAAATCGACGATATCTGACCAAGATGTTGCAAACTCACTCAAATATATAAGAATTGATGAGATTCGACTCCAAATTAGGAAGATAGACTTTGAAAATTTTCAATCAACACAAAGTTACAATCGCCCTCAATCTGCTTCAATGGATGTAAATCGACGATATCTGACCAAGATGTTGCAAACTCACTCAAATATATAAGAATTGATGAGATTCGACTCCAAATTAGGAAGATAGACTTTGAAAATTTTCAATCAACACAAAGTCACAATCGACCTCAATCTGCTTCAATGGATGTAAATCGACGATATCTGACCAAGATGTTGCAAACTCACTCAAATATATAAGAATTGATGAGATTCGACTTCAAATTAGGAAGATAGACTTTGAAAATTTTTAATGAACACAAAGTGACAATTGACCTCAATATGCTTCAATGGATGTAAATCGACGATATCTGACCAAGATGTTGCAAACTCACTCAAATATATAAGAATTGATGAGATTCGACTCCAAATTAGGAAGATGGACTTTGAAAATTTTCAATCAACACAAAGTCACAATCGACCTCAATCTGCTTCAATGGATGTAAATCGACGATATCTGACCAAGATGTTGCAAACTCACTCAAATATATAAGAATTGATGAGATTCGACTCCAAATTAGGAAGATAGACTTTGAAAATTTTCAATCAACACAAAGTCACAATCGACCTCAATGGGCTTCAATGGATGTAAATCGACGATATCTGACCAAGATGTTGCAAACTCACTCAAATATATAAGAATTGATGAGATTCGACTTCAAATTAGGAAGATAGACTTTGAAAATTTTCAATCAACACAAAGTTACAATCGCCCTCAATCTGCTTCAATGGATGTAAATCGACGATATCTGACCAAGATGTTGCAAACTCACTCAAATATATAAGAATTGATGAGATTCGACTTCAAATTAGGAAGATAGACTTTGAAAATTTTTAATGAACACAAAGTGACAATTGACCTCAATATGCTTCAATGGATGTAAATCGACGATATCTGACCAAGATGTTGCAAACTCACTCAAATATATAAGAATTGATGAGATTCGACTCCAAATTAGGAAGATAGACTTTGAAAATTTTCAATCAACACAAAGTCACAATCGACCTCAATCTGCTTCAATGGATGTAAATCGACGATATCTGACCAAGATGTTGCAAACTCACTCAAATATATAAGAATTGATGAGATTCGACTCCAAATTAGGAAGATAGACTTTGAAAATTTTCAATCAACACAAAGTTACAATCGCCCTCAATCTGCTTCAATGGATGTAAATCGACGATATCTGACCAAGATGTTGCAAACTCACTCGAATATATAAGAATTGATGAGATTCGACTCCAAATTAGGAAGATAGACTTTGAAAATTTTCAATCAACACAAAGTCACAATCGACCTCAATCTGCTTCAATGGATGTAAATCGACGATATCTGACCAAGATGTTGCAAACTCACTCAAATATATAAGAATTGATGAGATTCGACTTCAAATTAGGAAGATAGACTTTGAAAATTTTTAATGAACACAAAGTGACAATTGACCTCAATATGCTTCAATGGATGTAAATCGACGATATCTGACCAAGATGTTGCAAACTCACTCAAATATATAAGAATTGATGAGATTCGACTCCAAATTAGGAAGATAGACTTTGAAAATTTTCAATCAACACAAAGTCACAATCGACCTCAATCTGCTTCAATGGATGTAAATCGACGATATCTGACCAAGATGTTGCAAACTCACTCAAATATATAAGAATTGATGAGATTCGACTCCAAATTAGGAAGATAGACTTTGAAAATTTTCAATCAACACAAAGTCACAATCGACCTCAATCTGCTTCAATGGATGTAAATCGACGATATCTGACCAAGATGTTGCAAACTCACTCAAATATATAAGAATTGATGAGATTCGACTTCAAATTAGGAAGATAGACTTTGAAAATTTTTAATGAACACAAAGTGAAAATTGACCTCAATATGCTTCAATGGATGTAAATCGACGATATCTGACCAAGATGTTGCAAACTCACTCAAATATATAAGAATTGATGAGATTCGACTCCAAATTAGGAAGATAGACTTTGAAAATTTTCAATCAACACAAAGTTACAATCGACCTCAATCTGCTTCAATGGATGTAAATCGACGATATCTGACCAAGATGTTGCGAACTCACTCAAATATATAAGAATTGATGAGATTCGACTCCAAATTAGGAAGATAGACTTTGAAAATTTTCAATCAACACAAAGTGACAATCGACCTCAATGGGCTTCAATGGATGTAAATCGACGATATCTGACCAAGATGTTGCAAACTCACTCAAATATATAAGAATTGATGAGATTAGACTTCAAATTAGGAAGATAGACTTTGAAAATTTTCAATCAACACAAAGTTACAATCGACCTCAATCTGCTTCAATGGATGTAAATCGACGATATCTGACCAAGATGTTGCAAACTCACTCAAATATATAAGAATTGATGAGATTCGACTCCAAATTAGGAAGATAGACTTTGAAAATTTTCAATCAACACAAAGTTACAATCGACCTCAATCTGCTTCAATGGATGTAAATCGACGATATCTGACCAAGATGTTGCAAACTCACTCAAATATATAAGAATTGATGAGATTCGACTTCAAATTAGGAAGATAGACTTTGAAAATTTTTAATGAACACAAAGTGACAATTGACCTCAATATGCTTCAATGGATGTAAATCGACGATATCTGACCAAGATGTTGCAAACTCACTCAAATATATAAGAAGAGATGAGATTCGACTTCAAATTAGGAAGATAGACTTTGAAAATTTTCAATCAACACAAAGTCACAATCGACCTCAATCTGCTTCAATGGATGTAAATCGACGATATCTGACCAAGATGTTGCAAACTCACTCAAATATATAAGAATTGATGAGATTCGACTCCAAATTAGGAAGATAGACTTTGAAAATTTTCAATCAACACAAAGTCACAATCGACCTCAATCTGCTTCAATGGATGTAAATCGACGATATCTGACCAAGATGTTGCAAACTCACTCAAATATATAAGAATTGATGAGATTCGACTTCAAATTAGGAAGATAGACTTTGAAAATTTTTAATGAACACAAAGTGAAAATTGACCTCAATATGCTTCAATGGATGTAAATCGACGATATCTGACCAAGATGTTGCAAACTCACTCAAATATATAAGAATTGATGAGATTCGACTCCAAATTAGGAAGATAGACTTTGAAAATTTTCAATCAACACAAAGTTACAATCGACCTCAATCTGCTTCAATGGATGTAAATCGACGATATCTGACCAAGATGTTGCGAACTCACTCAAATATATAAGAATTGATGAGATTCGACTCCAAATTAGGAAGATAGACTTTGAAAATTTTCAATCAACACAAAGTGACAATCGACCTCAATGGGCTTCAATGGATGTAAATCGACGATATCTGACCAAGATGTTGCAAACTCACTCAAATATATAAGAATTGATGAGATTAGACTTCAAATTAGGAAGATAGACTTTGAAAATTTTCAATCAACACAAAGTTACAATCGACCTCAATCTGCTTCAATGGATGTAAATCGACGATATCTGACCAAGATGTTGCAAACTCACTCAAATATATAAGAATTGATGAGATTCGACTCCAAATTAGGAAGATAGACTTTGAAAATTTTCAATCAACACAAAGTTACAATCGACCTCAATCTGCTTCAATGGATGTAAATCGACGATATCTGACCAAGATGTTGCAAACTCACTCAAATATATAAGAATTGATGAGATTCGACTTCAAATTAGGAAGATAGACTTTGAAAATTTTTAATGAACACAAAGTGACAATTGACCTCAATATGCTTCAATGGATGTAAATCGACGATATCTGACCAAGATGTTGCAAACTCACTCAAATATATAAGAAGAGATGAGATTCGACTTCAAATTAGGAAGATAGACTTTGAAAATTTTCAATCAACACAAAGTTACAATCGACCTCAATCTGCTTCAATGGATGTAAATCGACGATATCTGACCAAGATGTTGCAAACTCACTCAAATATATAAGAATTGATGAGATTCGACTTCAAATTAGGAAGATAGACTTTGAAAATTTTCAATCAACACAAAGTGACAATCGACCTCAATGGGCTCCAATGGATGTAAATCGACGATATCTGACCAAGATGTTGCAAACTCACTCAAATATATAAGAATTGATGAGATTCGACTTCAAATTAGGAAGATAGACTTTGAAAATTTTCAATGAACACAAAGTGACAATCGACCTCAATGGGCTTCAATGGATGTAAATCGACGATATCTGACCAAGATGTTGCAAACTCACTCAAATATATAAGAATTGATGAGATTCGACTTCAAATTAGGAAGATAGACTTTGAAAATTTTTAATGAACACAAAGTGACAATTGACCTCAATATGCTTCAATGGATGTAAATCGACGATATCTGACCAAGATGTTGCAAACTCACTCAAATATATAAGAAGAGATGAGATTCGACTTCAAATTAGGAAGATAGACTTAGAAAATTTCCAATCAACACAAAGTTACAATCGACCTCAATCTGCTTCAATGGATGTAAATCGACGATATCTGACCAAGATATTGCAAACTCACTCAAATATATAAGAATTGATGAGATTCGACTTCAACCTAGGAAGATAGACTTTGAAAATTTTCAATCAACACAGAGTGACAAACGACCTCAATCTGCTTCAATGGATGTAAATCGACGATAACTGACCAAGATATTGCAAACTCACTCAAATATATAAGAATTGATGAGATTCGACTTCAAATTAGGAAGATAGACTTTGAAAATTTTCAATCAACACAAAGTGACAATCGACCTCAATGGGCTCCAATGGATGTAAATCGACGATATCTGACCAAGATGTTGCAAACTCACTCAAATATATAAGAATTGATGAGATTCGACTTCAAATTAGGAAGATAGACTTTGAAAATTTTCAATCAACACAAAGTTAAAATCGACCTCAATCTGCTTCAATGGATGTAAATCGACGATATCTGACCAAGATGTTGCAAACTCACTCAAATATATAAGAAGAGATGAGATTCGACTTCAAATTAGGAAGAAAGACTTTGAAAATTTCCAATCAACACAAAGTTACAATCGACCTCAATCTGCTTCAATGGATGTAAATCGACGATATCTGACCAAGATGTTGCAAACTCACTCAAATATATAAGAATTGATGAGATTCGACTCCAAATTAGGAAGATAGACTTTGAAAATTTTCAATCAACACAAAGTTACAATCGACCTCAATGGGCTTCAATGGATGTAAATCGACGATATCTGACCAAGATGTTGCAAACTCACTCAAATATATAAGAATTGATGAGATTAGACTTCAAATTAGGAAGATAGACTTTGAAAATTTTCAATCAACACAAAGTTACAATCGCCCTCAATCTGCTTCAATGGATGTAAATCGACGATATCTGACCAAGATGTTGCAAACTCACTCAAATATATAAGAATTGATGAGATTCGACTTCAAATTAGGAAGATAGACTTTGAAAATTTTTAATGAACACAAAGTGACAATTGACCTCAATATGCTTCAATGGATGTAAATCGACGATATCTGACCAAGATGTTGCAAACTCACTCAAATATATAAGAATTGATGAGATTCGACTCCAAATTAGGAAGATAGACTTTGAAAATTTTCAATCAACACAAAGTCACAATCGACCTCAATGGGCTTCAATGGATGTAAATCGACGATATCTGACCAAGATGTTGCAAACTCACTCAAATATATAAGAATTGATGAGATTCGACTTCAAATTAGGAAGATAGACTTTGAAAATTTACAATCAACACAAAGTTACAATCGCCCTCAATCTGCTTCAATGGATGTAAATCGACGATATCTGACCAAGATGTTGCAAACTCACTCAAATATATAAGAATTGATGAGATTCGACTTCAAATTAGGAAGATAGACTTTGAAAATTTTTAATGAACACAAAGTGACAATTGACCTCAATATGCTTCAATGGATGTAAATCGACGATATCTGACCAAGATGTTGCAAACTCACTCAAATATATAAGAATTGATGAGATTCGACTCCAAATTAGGAAGATAGACTTTGAAAATTTTCAATCAACACAAAGTCACAATCGACCTCAATCTGCTTCAATGGATGTAAATCGACGATATCTGACCAAGATGTTGCAAACTCACTCAAATATATAAGAATTGATGAGATTCGACTCCAAATTAGGAAGATAGACTTTGAAAATTTTCAATCAACACAAAGTTACAATCGCCCTCAATCTGCTTCAATGGATGTAAATCGACGATATCTGACCAAGATGTTGCAAACTCACTCAAATATATAAGAATTGATGAGATTCGCCTCCAAATTAGGAAGATAGACTTTGAAAATTTTCAATCAACACAAAGTCACAATCGACCTCAATCTGCTTCAATGGATGTAAATCGACGATATCTGACCAAGATGTTGCAAACTCACTCAAATATATAAGAATTGATGAGATTCGACTTCAAATTAGGAAGATAGACTTTGAAAATTTTTAATGAACACAAAGTGACAATTGACCTCAATATGCTTCAATGGATGTAAATCGACGATATCTGACCAAGATGTTGCAAACTCACTCAAATATATAAGAATTGATGAGATTCGACTCCAAATTAGGAAGATAGACTTTGAAAATTTTCAATCAACACAAAGTCACAATCGACCTCAATCTGCTTCAATGGATGTAAATCGACGATATCTGACCAAGATGTTGCAAACTCACTCAAATATATAAGAATTGATGAGATTCGACTCCAAATTAGGAAGATAGACTTTGAAAATTTTCAATCAACACAAAGTCACAATCGACCTCAATCTGCTTCAATGGATGTAAATCGACGATATCTGACCAAGATGTTGCAAACTCACTCAAATATATAAGAATTGATGAGATTCGACTCCAAATTAGGAAGATAGACTTTGAAAATTTTCAATCAACACAAAGTTACAATCGCCCTCAAACTGCTTCAATGGATGTAAATCGACGATATCTGACCAAGATGTTGCAAACTCACTCAAATATATAAGAATTGATGAGATTCGACTTCAAATTAGGAAGATAGACTTTGAAAATTTTTAATCAACACAAAGTTACAATCGACCTCAATCTGCTTCAATGGATGTAAATCGACGATATCTGACCAAGATGTTGCGAACTCACTCAAATATATAAGAATTGATGAGATTCGCCTCCAAATTAGGAAGATAGACTTTGAAAATTTTCAATCAACACAAAGTCACAATCGACCTCAATCTGCTTCAATGGATGTAAATCGACGATATCTGACCAAGATGTTGCAAACTCACTCAAATATATAAGAATTGATGAGATTCGACTTCAAATTAGGAAGATAGACTTTGAAAATTTTTAATGAACACAAAGTGACAATTGACCTCAATATGCTTCAATGGATGTAAATCGACGATATCTGACCAAGATGTTGCAAACTCACTCAAATATATAAGAATTGATGAGATTCGACTCCAAATTAGGAAGATAGACTTTGAAAATTTTCAATCAACACAAAGTTACAATCGACCTCAATCTGCTTCAATGGATGTAAATCGACGATATCTGACCAAGATGTTGCAAACTCACTCAAATATATAAGAATTGATGAGATTCGACTTCAAATTAGGAAGATAGACTTTGAAAATTTTCAATCAACACAAAGTTACAATCGACCTCAATCTGCTTCAATGGATGTAAATCGACGATATCTGACCAAGATGTTGCAAACTCACTCAAATATATAAGAATTGATGAGATTCGACTTCAAATTAGGAAGATAGACTTTGAAAATTTTTAATGAACACAAAGTGACAATCGACCTCAATGGGCTTCAATGGATGTAAATCGACGATATCTGACCAAGATGTTGCAAACTCACTCAAATATATAAGAATTGATGAGATTAGACTTCAAATTAGGAAGATAGACTTTGAAAATTTTCAATCAACACAAAGTTACAATCGACCTCAATCTGCTTCAATGGATGTAAATCGACGATATCTGACCAAGATGTTGCAAACTCACTCAAATATATAAGAATTGATGAGATTCGACTTCAAATTAGGAAGATAGACTTTGAAAATTTTTAATGAACACAAAGTGACAATTGACCTCAATATGCTTCAATGGATGTAAATCGACGATATCTGACCAAGATGTTGCAAACTCACTCAAATATATAAGAAGAGATGAGATTCGACTTCAAATTAGGAAGATAGACTTAGAAAATTTCCAATCAACACAAAGTTACAATCGACCTCAATCTGCTTCAATGGATGTAAATCGACGATATCTGACCAAGATATTGCAAACTCACTCAAATATATAAGAATTGATGAGATTCGACTTCAACCTAGGAAGATAGACTTTGAAAATTTTCAATCAACACAAAGTTAAAATCGACCTCAATCTGCTTCAATGGATGTAAATCGACGATATCTGACCAAGATGTTGCAAACTCACTCAAATATATAAGAAGAGATGAGATTCGACTTCAAATTAAGAAGAAAGACTTTGAAAATTTCCAATCAACACAAAGTTACAATCGACCTCAATCTGCTTCAATGGATGTAA
The DNA here is from genome assembly GCA_026230145.1 of Diorhabda elongata. Lineage (NCBI taxonomy): Eukaryota > Metazoa > Arthropoda > Insecta > Coleoptera > Chrysomelidae > Diorhabda > Diorhabda elongata. The sequence goes on from JAOVVJ010000019.1 coordinate 272,349, forward strand.
ATCGACGATATCTGACCAAGATGTTGCAAACTCACTCAAATATATAAGAATTGATGAGATTCGACTCCAAATTAGGAAGATAGACTTTGAAAATTTTCAATCAACACAAAGTTACAATCGACCTCAATGGGCTTCAATGGATGTAAATCGACGATATCTGACCAAGATGTTGCAAACTCACTCAAATATATAAGAATTGATGAGATTAGACTTCAAATTAGGAAGATAGACTTTGAAAATATTCAATCAACACAAAGTTACAATCGCCCTCAATCTGCTTCAATGGATGTAAATCGACGATATCTGACCAAGATGTTGCAAACTCACTCAAATATATAAGAATTGATGAGATTCGACTTCAAATTAGGAAGATAGACTTTGAAAATTTTTAATGAACACAAAGTGACAATTGACCTCAATATGCTTCAATGGATGTAAATCGACGATATCTGACCAAGATGTTGCAAACTCACTCAAATATATAAGAATTGATGAGATTCGACTCCAAATTAGGAAGATAGACTTTGAAAATTTTCAATCAACACAAAGTTACAATCGCCCTCAATCTGCTTCAATGGATGTAAATCGACGATATCTGACCAAGATGTTGCAAACTCACTCAAATATATAAGAATTGATGAGATTCGACTCCAAATTAGGAAGATAGACTTTGAAAATTTTCAATCAACACAAAGTCACAATCGACCTCAATCTGCTTCAATGGATGTAAATCGACGATATCTGACCAAGATGTTGCAAACTCACTCAAATATATAAGAATTGATGAGATTCGACTTCAAATTAGGAAGATAGACTTTGAAAATTTTTAATGAACACAAAGTGACAATTGACCTCAATATGCTTCAATGGATGTAAATCGACGATATCTGACCAAGATGTTGCAAACTCACTCAAATATATAAGAATTGATGAGATTCGACTCCAAATTAGGAAGATAGACTTTGAAAATTTTCAATCAACACAAAGTCACAATCGACCTCAATCTGCTTCAATGGATGTAAATCGACGATATCTGACCAAGATGTTGCAAACTCACTCAAATATATAAGAATTGATGAGATTCGACTCCAAATTAGGAAGATAGACTTTGAAAATTTTCAATCAACACAAAGTTACAATCGCCCTCAATCTGCTTCAATGGATGTAAATCGACGATATCTGACCAAGATGTTGCAAACTCACTCAAATATATAAGAATTGATGAGATTCGACTCCAAATTAGGAAGATAGACTTTGAAAATTTTCAATCAACACAAAGTCACAATCGACCTCAATCTGCTTCAATGGATGTAAATCGACGATATCTGACCAAGATGTTGCAAACTCACTCAAATATATAAGAATTGATGAGATTCGACTTCAAATTAGGAAGATAGACTTTGAAAATTTTTAATGAACACAAAGTGACAATTGACCTCAATATGCTTCAATGGATGTAAATCGACGATATCTGACCAAGATGTTGCAAACTCACTCAAATATATAAGAATTGATGAGATTCGACTCCAAATTAGGAAGATAGACTTTGAAAATTTTCAATCAACACAAAGTCACAATCGACCTCAATCTGCTTCAATGGATGTAAATCGACGATATCTGACCAAGATGTTGCAAACTCACTCAAATATATAAGAATTGATGAGATTCGACTCCAAATTAGGAAGATAGACTTTGAAAATTTTCAATCAACACAAAGTCACAATCGACCTCAATCTGCTTCAATGGATGTAAATCGACGATATCTGACCAAGATGTTGCAAACTCACTCAAATATATAAGAATTGATGAGATTCGACTCCAAATTAGGAAGATAGACTTTGAAAATTTTCAATCAACACAAAGTTACAATCGCCCTCAAACTGCTTCAATGGATGTAAATCGACGATATCTGACCAAGATGTTGCAAACTCACTCAAATATATAAGAATTGATGAGATTCGACTTCAAATTAGGAAGATAGACTTTGAAAATTTTTAATCAACACAAAGTTACAATCGACCTCAATCTGCTTCAATGGATGTAAATCGACGATATCTGACCAAGATGTTGCGAACTCACTCAAATATATAAGAATTGATGAGATTCGACTCCAAATTAGGAAGATAGACTTTGAAAATTTTCAATCAACACAAAGTGACAATCGACCTCAATGGGCTTCAATGGATGTAAATCGACGATATCTGACCAAGATGTTGCAAACTCACTCAAATATATAAGAATTGATGAGATTAGACTTCAAATTAGGAAGATAGACTATGAAAATTTTCAATCAACACAAAGTTACAATCGACCTCAATCTGCTTCAATGGATGTAAATCGACGATATCTGACCAAGATGTTGCAAACTCACTCAAATATATAAGAATTGATGAGATTCGACTCCAAATTAGGAAGATAGACTTTGAAAATTTTCAATCAACACAAAGTTACAATCGACCTCAATCTGCTTCAATGGATGTAAATCGACGATATCTGACCAAGATGTTGCAAACTCACTCAAATATATAAGAATTGATGAGATTCGACTTCAAATTAGGAAGATAGACTTTGAAAATTTTCAATCAACACAAAGTTACAATCGACCTCAATCTGCTTCAATGGATGTAAATCGACGATATCTGACCAAGATGTTGCAAACTCACTCAAATATATAAGAATTGATGAGATTCGACTTCAAATTAGGAAGATAGACTTTGAAAATTTTTAATGAACACAAAGTGACAATCGACCTCAATGGGCTTCAATGGATGTAAATCGACGATATCTGACCAAGATGTTGCAAACTCACTCAAATATATAAGAATTGATGAGATTAGACTTCAAATTAGGAAGATAGACTTTGAAAATTTTCAATCAACACAAAGTTACAATCGACCTCAATCTGCTTCAATGGATGTAAATCGACGATATCTGACCAAGATGTTGCAAACTCACTCAAATATATAAGAATTGATGAGATTCGACTTCAAATTAGGAAGATAGACTTTGAAAATTTTTAATGAACACAAAGTGACAATTGACCTCAATATGCTTCAATGGATGTAAATCGACGATATCTGACCAAGATGTTGCAAACTCACTCAAATATATAAGAAGAGATGAGATTCGACTTCAAATTAGGAAGATAGACTTAGAAAATTTCCAATCAACACAAAGTTACAATCGACCTCAATCTGCTTCAATGGATGTAGATCGACGATATCTGACCAAGATATTGCAAACTCACTCAAATATATAAGAATTGATGAGATTCGACTTCAACCTAGGAAGATAGACTTTGAAAATTTTCAATCAACACAAAGTTAAAATCGACCTCAATCTGCTTCAATGGATGTAAATCGACGATATCTGACCAAGATGTTGCAAACTCACTCAAATATATAAGAAGAGATGAGATTCGACTTCAAATTAGGAAGAAAGACTTTGAAAATTTCCAATCAACACAAAGTTACAATCGACCTCAATCTGCTTCAATGGATGTAAATCGACGATATCTGACCAAGATGTTGCAAACTCACTCAAATATATAAGAATTGATGAGATTCGACTCCAAATTAGGAAGATAGACTTTGAAAATTTTCAATCAACACAAAGTTACAATCGACCTCAATGGGCTTCAATGGATGTAAATCGACGATATCTGACCAAGATGTTGCAAACTCACTCAAATATATAAGAATTGATGAGATTAGACTTCAAATTAGGAAGATAGACTTTGAAAATTTTCAATCAACACAAAGTTACAATCGCCCTCAATCTGCTTCAATGGATGTAAATCGACGATATCTGACCAAGATGTTGCAAACTCACTCAAATATATAAGAATTGATGAGATTCGACTTCAAATTAGGAAGATAGACTTTGAAAATTTTTAATGAACACAAAGTGACAATTGACCTCAATATGCTTCAATGGATGTAAATCGACGATATCTGACCAAGATGTTGCAAACTCACTCAAATATATAAGAATTGATGAGATTCGACTCCAAATTAGGAAGATAGACTTTGAAAATTTTCAATCAACACAAAGTTACAATCGACCTCAATCTGCTTCAATGGATGTAAATCGACGATATCTGACCAAGATGTTGCGAACTCACTCAAATATATAAGAATTGATGAGATTCGACTCCAAATTAGGAAGATAGACTTTGAAAATTTTCAATCAACACAAAGTGACAATCGACCTCAATGGGCTTCAATGGATGTAAATCGACGATATCTGACCAAGATGTTGCAAACTCACTCAAATATATAAGAATTGATGAGATTAGACTTCAAATTAGGAAGATAGACTTTGAAAATTTTCAATCAACTCAAAGTTACAATCGACCTCAATCTGCTTCAATGGATGTAAATCGACGATATCTGACCAAGATGTTGCAAACTCACTCAAATATATAAGAATTGATGAGATTCGACTCCAAATTAGGAAGATAGACTTTGAAAATTTTCAATCAACACAAAGTTACAATCGACCTCAATCTGCTTCAATGGATGTGAATCGACGATATCTGACCAAGATGTTGCGAACTCACTTAAATATATAAGAATTGATGAGATTCGACTCCAAATTAGGGAGATAGACTTTGAAAATTTTCAATCAACACAAAGTGACAATCGACCTCAATGGGCTTCAATGGATGTAAATCGACGATATCTGACCAAGATGTTGCAAACTCACTCAAATATATAAGAATTGATGAGATTAGACTTCAAATTAGGAAGATAGACTTTGAAAATTTTCAATCAACACAAAGTTACAATCGACCTCAATCTGCTTCAATGGATGTAAATCGACGATATCTGACCAAGATGTTGCAAACTCACTCAAATATATAAGAATTGATGAGATTCGACTTCAAATTAGGAAGATAGACTTTGAAAATTTTTAATGAACACAAAGTGACAATTGACCTCAATATGCTTCAATGGATGTAAATCGACGATATCTGACCAAGATGTTGCAAACTCACTCAAATATATAAGAAGAGATGAGATTCGACTTCAAATTAGGAAGATAGACTTTGAAAATTTTCAATCAACACAAAGTGACAATCGACCTCAATGGGCTCCAATGGATGTAAATCGACGATATCTGACCAAGATGTTGCAAACTCACTCAAATATATAAGAATTGATGAGATTCGACTTTAAATTAGGAAGATACACTTTGAAAATTTTCAATCAACACAAAGTTACAATCGACCTCAATCTGCTTCAATGGATGTAAATCGACGATATCTGACCAAGATGTTGCAAACTCACTCAAATATATAAGAAGAGATGAGATTCGACTTCAAATTAGGAAGAAAGACTTTGAAAATTTCCAATCAACACAAAGTTACAATCGACCTCAATCTGCTTCAATGGATGTAAATCGACGATATCTGACCAAGATGTTGCAAACTCACTCAAATATATAAGAATTGATGAGATTCGACTCCAAATTAGGAAGATAGACTTTGAAAATTTTCAATCAACACAAAGTTACAATCGACCTCAATGGGCTTCAATGGATGTAAATCGACGATATCTGACCAAGATGTTGCAAACGCACTCAAATATATAAGAATTGATGAGATGAGACTTCAAATTAGGAAGATAGACTTTGAAAATTTTCAATCAACACAAAGTTACAATCGCCCTCAATCTGCTTCAATGGATGTAAATCGACGATATCTGACCAAGATGTTGCAAACTCACTCAAATATATAAGAATTGATGAGATTCGACTTCAAATTAGGAAGATAGACTTTGAAAATTTTTAATGAACACAAAGTGACAATTGACCTCAATATGCTTCAATGGATGTAAATCGACGATATCTGACCAAGATGTTGCAAACTCACTCAAATATATAAGAATTGATGAGATTCGACTCCAAATTAGGAAGATAGACTTTGAAAATTTTCAATCAACACAAAGTTACAATCGACCTCAATCTGCTTCAATGGATGTAAATCGACGATATCTGACCAAGATGTTGCGAACTCACTCAAATATATAAGAATTGATGAGATTCGACTCCAAATTAGGAAGATAGACTTTGAAAATTTTCAATCAACACAAAGTTACAATCGCCCTCAATCTGCTTCAATGGATGTAAATCGACGATATCTGACCAAGATGTTGCAAACTCACTCAAATATATAAGAATTGATGAGATTCGACTCCAAATTAGGAAGATAGACTTTGAAAATTTTCAATCAACACAAAGTCACAATCGACCTCAATCTGCTTCAATGGATGTAAATCGACGATATCTGACCAAGATGTTGCAAACTCACTCAAATATATAAGAATTGATGAGATTCGACTTCAAATTAGGAAGATAGACTTTGAAAATTTTTAATGAACACAAAGTGACAATTGACCTCAATATGCTTCAATGGATGTAAATCGACGATATCTGACCAAGATGTTGCAAACTCACTCAAATATATAAGAATTGATGAGATTCGACTCCAAATTAGGAAGATAGACTTTGAAAATTTTCAATCAACACAAAGTCACAATCGACCTCAATCTGCTTCAATGGATGTAAATCGACGATATCTGACCAAGATGTTGCAAACTCACTCAAATATATAAGAATTGATGAGATTCGACTCCAAATTAGGAAGATAGACTTTGAAAATTTTCAATCAACACAAAGTCACAATCGACCTCAATCTGCTTCAATGGATGTAAATCGACGATATCTGACCAAGATGTTGCAAACTCACTCAAATATATAAGAATTGATGAGATTCGACTCCAAATTAGGAAGATAGACTTTGAAAATTTTCAATCAACACAAAGTTACAATCGCCCTCAAACTGCTTCAATGGATGTAAATCGACGATATCTGACCAAGATGTTGCAAACTCACTCAAATATATAAGAATTGATGAGATTCGACTTCAAATTAGGAAGATAGACTTTGAAAATTTTTAATCAACACAAAGTTACAATCGACCTCAATCTGCTTCAATGGATGTAAATCGACGATATCTGACCAAGATGTTGCGAACTCACTCAAATATATAAGAATTGATGAGATTCGACTCCAAATTAGGAAGATAGACTTTGAAAATTTTCAATCAACACAAAGTGACAATCGACCTCAATGGGCTTCAATGGATGTAAATCGACGATATCTGACCAAGATGTTGCAAACTCACTCAAATATATAAGAATTGATGAGATTAGACTTCAAATTAGGAAGATAGACTATGAAAATTTTCAATCAACACAAAGTTACAATCGACCTCAATCTGCTTCAATGGATGTAAATCGACGATATCTGACCAAGATGTTGCAAACTCACTCAAATATATAAGAATTGATGAGATTCGACTCCAAATTAGGAAGATAGACTTTGAAAATTTTCAATCAACACAAAGTTACAATCGACCTCAATCTGCTTCAATGGATGTAAATCGACGATATCTGACCAAGATGTTGCAAACTCACTCAAATATATAAGAATTGATGAGATTCGACTTCAAATTAGGAAGATAGACTTTGAAAATTTTCAATCAACACAAAGTTACAATCGACCTCAATCTGCTTCAATGGATGTAAATCGACGATATCTGACCAAGATGTTGCAAACTCACTCAAATATATAAGAATTGATGAGATTCGACTTCAAATTAGGAAGATAGACTTTGAAAATTTTTAATGAACACAAAGTGACAATCGACCTCAATGGGCTTCAATGGATGTAAATCGACGATATCTGACCAAGATGTTGCAAACTCACTCAAATATATAAGAATTGATGAGATTAGACTTCAAATTAGGAAGATAGACTTTGAAAATTTTCAATCAACACAAAGTTACAATCGACCTCAATCTGCTTCAATGGATGTAAATCGACGATATCTGACCAAGATGTTGCAAACTCACTCAAATATATAAGAATTGATGAGATTCGACTTCAAATTAGGAAGATAGACTTTGAAAATTTTTAATGAACACAAAGTGACAATTGACCTCAATATGCTTCAATGGATGTAAATCGACGATATCTGACCAAGATGTTGCAAACTCACTCAAATATATAAGAAGAGATGAGATTCGACTTCAAATTAGGAAGATAGACTTAGAAAATTTCCAATCAACACAAAGTTACAATCGACCTCAATCTGCTTCAATGGATGTAAATCGACGATATCTGACCAAGATATTGCAAACTCACTCAAATATATAAGAATTGATGAGATTCGACTTCAACCTAGGAAGATAGACTTTGAAAATTTTCAATCAACACAAAGTTAAAATCGACCTCAATCTGCTTCAATGGATGTAAATCGACGATATCTGACCAAGATGTTGCAAACTCACTCAAATATATAAGAAGAGATGAGATTCGACTTCAAATTAGGAAGAAAGACTTTGAAAATTTCCAATCAACACAAAGTTACAATCGACCTCAATCTGCTTCAATGGATGTAAATCGACGATATCTGACCAAGATGTTGCAAACTCACTCAAATATATAAGAATTGATGAGATTCGACTCCAAATTAGGAAGATAGACTTTGAAAATTTTCAATCAACACAAAGTTACAATCGACCTCAATGGGCTTCAATGGATGTAAATCGACGATATCTGACCAAGATGTTGCAAACTCACTCAAATATATAAGAATTGATGAGATTAGACTTCAAATTAGGAAGATAGACTTTGAAAATTTTCAATCAACACAAAGTTACAATCGCCCTCAATCTGCTTCAATGGATGTAAATCGACGATATCTGACCAAGATGTTGCAAACTCACTCAAATATATAAGAATTGATGAGATTCGACTTCAAATTAGGAAGATAGACTTTGAAAATTTTTAATGAACACAAAGTGACAATTGACCTCAATATGCTTCAATGGATGTAAATCGACGATATCTGACCAAGATGTTGCAAACTCACTCAAATATATAAGAATTGATGAGATTCGACTCCAAATTAGGAAGATAGACTTTGAAAATTTTCAATCAACACAAAGTTACAATCGACCTCAATCTGCTTCAATGGATGTAAATCGACGATATCTGACCAAGATGTTGCGAACTCACTCAAATATATAAGAATTGATGAGATTCGACTCCAAATTAGGAAGATAGACTTTGAAAATTTTCAATCAACACAAAGTGACAATCGACCTCAATGGGCTTCAATGGATGTAAATCGACGATATCTGACCAAGATGTTGCAAACTCACTCAAATATATAAGAATTGATGAGATTAGACTTCAAATTAGGAAGATAGACTTTGAAAATTTTCAATCAACTCAAAGTTACAATCGACCTCAATCTGCTTCAATGGATGTAAATCGACGATATCTGACCAAGATGTTGCAAACTCACTCAAATATATAAGAATTGATGAGATTCGACTCCAAATTAGGAAGATAGACTTTGAAAATTTTCAATCAACACAAAGTTACAATCGACCTCAATCTGCTTCAATGGATGTGAATCGACGATATCTGACCAAGATGTTGCGAACTCACTTAAATATATAAGAATTGATGAGATTCGACTCCAAATTAGGGAGATAGACTTTGAAAATTTTCAATCAACACAAAGTGACAATCGACCTCAATGGGCTTCAATGGATGTAAATCGACGATATCTGACCAAGATGTTGCAAACTCACTCAAATATATAAGAATTGATGAGATTAGACTTCAAATTAGGAAGATAGACTTTGAAAATTTTCAATCAACACAAAGTTACAATCGACCTCAATCTGCTTCAATGGATGTAAATCGACGATATCTGACCAAGATGTTGCAAACTCACTCAAATATATAAGAATTGATGAGATTCGACTTCAAATTAGGAAGATAGACTTTGAAAATTTTTAATGAACACAAAGTGACAATTGACCTCAATATGCTTCAATGGATGTAAATCGACGATATCTGACCAAGATGTTGCAAACTCACTCAAATATATAAGAAGAGATGAGATTCGACTTCAAATTAGGAAGATAGACTTTGAAAATTTTCAATCAACACAAAGTGACAATCGACCTCAATGGGCTCCAATGGATGTAAATCGACGATATCTGACCAAGATGTTGCAAACTCACTCAAATATATAAGAATTGATGAGATTCGACTTTAAATTAGGAAGATACACTTTGAAAATTTTCAATCAACACAAAGTTACAATCGACCTCAATCTGCTTCAATGGATGTAAATCGACGATATCTGACCAAGATGTTGCAAACTCACTCAAATATATAAGAAGAGATGAGATTCGACTTCAAATTAGGAAGAAAGACTTTGAAAATTTCCAATCAACACAAAGTTACAATCGACCTCAATCTGCTTCAATGGATGTAAATCGACGATATCTGACCAAGATGTTGCAAACTCACTCAAATATATAAGAATTGATGAGATTCGACTCCAAATTAGGAAGATAGACTTTGAAAATTTTCAATCAACACAAAGTTACAATCGACCTCAATGGGCTTCAATGGATGTAAATCGACGATATCTGACCAAGATGTTGCAAACGCACTCAAATATATAAGAATTGATGAGATGAGACTTCAAATTAGGAAGATAGACTTTGAAAATTTTCAATCAACACAAAGTTACAATCGCCCTCAATCTGCTTCAATGGATGTAAATCGACGATATCTGACCAAGATGTTGCAAACTCACTCAAATATATAAGAATTGATGAGATTCGACTTCAAATTAGGAAGATAGACTTTGAAAATTTTTAATGAACACAAAGTGACAATTGACCTCAATATGCTTCAATGGATGTAAATCGACGATATCTGACCAAGATGTTGCAAACTCACTCAAATATATAAGAATTGATGAGATTCGACTCCAAATTAGGAAGATAGACTTTGAAAATTTTCAATCAACACAAAGTTACAATCGACCTCAATCTGCTTCAATGGATGTAAATCGACGATATCTGACCAAGATGTTGCGAACTCACTCAAATATATAAGAATTGATGAGATTCGACTCCAAATTAGGAAGATAGACTTTGAAAATTTTCAATCAACACAAAGTGACAATCGACCTCAATGGGCTTCAATGGATGTAAATCGACGATATCTGACCAAGATGTTGCAAACTCACTCAAATAAATAAGAATTGATGAGATTAGACTTCAAATTAGGAAGATAGACTTTGAAAATTTTCAATCAACACAAAGTTACAATCGACCTCAATCTGCTTCAATGGATGTAAATCGACGATATCTGACCAAGATGTTGCAAACTCACTCAAATATATAAGAATTGATGAGATTCGACTTCAAATTAGGAAGATAGACTTTGAAAATTTTTAATGAACACAAAGTGACAATTGACCTCAATATGCTTCAATGGATGTAAATCGACGATATCTGACCAAGATGTTGCAAACTCACTCAAATATATAAGAAGAGATGAGATTCGACTTCAAATTAGGAAGATAGACTTTGAAAATTTCCAATCAACACAAAGTTACAATCGACCTCAATCTGCTTCAATGGATGTAAATCGACGATATCTGACCAAGATATTGCAAACTCACTCAAATATATAAGAATTGATGAGATTCGACTTCAACCTAGGAAGATAGACTTTGAAAATTTTCAATCAACACAGAGTGACAAACGACCTCAATCTGCTTCAATGGATGTAAATCGACGATAACTGACCAAGATATTGCAAACTCACTCAAATATATAACAATTGATGAGATTCGACTCCAAATTAGGAAGATAGACTTTGAAAATTTTCAATCAACACAAAGTGACAATCGGCCTTAATGGGCTCCAATGGATGTAAATCGACGATATCTGACCAAGATGTTGCAAACTCACTCAAATATATAAGAATTGATGAGATTCGACTTCAAATTAGGAAGATAGACTTTGAAAATTTTCAATCAACACAAAGTTACAATCGACCTCAATCTGCTTCAATGGATGTAAATCGACGATATCTGACCAAGATGTTGCAAACTCACTCAAATATATAAGAAGAGATGAGATTCCACTTCAAATTAGGAAGAAAGACTTTGAAAATTTCCAATCAACACAAAGTTACAATCGACCTCAATCTGCTTCAATGGATGTAAATCGACGATATCTGACCAAGATGTTGCAAACTCACTCAAATATATAAGAATTGATGAGATTCGACTCCAAATTAGGAAGATAGACTTTGAAAATTTTCAATCAACACAAAGTTACAATCGACCTCAATGGGCTTCAATGGATGTAAATCGACGATATCTGACCAAGATGTTGCAAACTCACTCAAATATATAAGAATTGATGAGATTAGACTTCAAATTAGGAAGATAGACTTTGAAAATTTTCAATCAACACAAAGTTACAATCGCCCTCAATCTGCTTCAATGGATGTAAATCGACGATATCTGACCAAGATGTTGCAAACTCACTCAAATATATAAGAATTGATGAGATTCGACTTCAAATTAGGAAGATAGACTTTGAAAATTTTTAATGAACACAAAGTGACAATTGACCTCAATATGCTTCAATGGATGTAAATCGACGATATCTGACCAAGATGTTGCAAACTCACTCAAATATATAAGAATTGATGAGATTCGACTCCAAATTAGGAAGATAGACATTGAAAATTTTCAATCAACACAAAGTGACAATCGACCTCAATGGGCTTCAATGGATGTAAATCGACGATATCTGACCAAGATGTTGCAAACTCACTCAAATATATAAGAATTGATGAGATTAGACTTCAAATTAGGAAGATAGACTATGAAAATTTTCAATCAACACAAAGTTACAATCGACCTCAATCTGCTTCAATGGATGTAAATCGACGATATCTGACCAAGATGTTGCAAACTCACTCAAATATATAAGAATTGATGAGATTCGACTCCAAATTAGGAAGATAGACTTTGAAAATTTTCAATCAACACAAAGTTACAATCGACCTCAATCTGCTTCAATGGATGTAAATCGACGATATCTGACCAAGATGTTGCAAACTCACTCAAATATATAAGAATTGATGAGATTCGACTTCAAATTAGGAAGATAGACTTTGAAAATTTTCAATCAACACAAAGTTACAATCGACCTCAATCTGCTTCAATGGATGTAAATCGACGATATCTGACCAAGATGTTGCAAACTCACTCAAATATATAAGAATTGATGAGATTAGACTTCAAATTAGGAAGATAGACTTTGAAAATTTTCAATCAACACAAAGTTACAATCGACCTCAATCTGCTTCAATGGATGTAAATCGACGATATCTGACCAAGATGTTGCAAACTCACTCAAATATATAAGAATTGATGAGATTCGACTTCAAATTAGGAAGATAGACTTTGAAAATTTTTAATGAACACAAAGTGACAATTGACCTCAATATGCTTCAATGGATGTAAATCGACGATATCTGACCAAGATGTTGCAAACTCACTCAAATATATAAGAAGAGATGAGATTCGACTTCAAATTAGGAAGATAGACTTAGAAAATTTCCAATCAACACAAAGTTACAATCGACCTCAATCTGCTTCAATGGATGTAAATCGACGATATCTGACCAAGATATTGCAAACTCACTCAAATATATAAGAATTGATGAGATTCGACTTCAACCTAGGAAGATAGACTTTGAAAATTTTCAATCAACACAAAGTTAAAATCGACCTCAATCTGCTTCAATGGATGTAAATCGACGATATCTGACCAAGATGTTGCAAACTCACTCAAATATATAAGAAGAGATGAGATTCGACTTCAAATTAGGAAGAAAGACTTTGAAAATTTCCAATCAACACAAAGTTACAATCGACCTCAATCTGCTTCAATGGATGTAAATCGACGATATCTGACCAAGATGTTGCAAACTCACTCAAATATATAAGAATTGATGAGATTCGACTCCAAATTAGGAAGATAGACTTTGAAAATTTTCAATCAACACAAAGTTACAATCGACCTCAATCTGCTTCAATGGATGTAAATCGACGATATCTGACCAAGATGTTGCAAACTCACTCAAATATATAAGAATTGATGAGATTCGACTCCAAATTAGGAAGATAGACTTTGAAAATTTTCAATCAACACAAAGTTACAATCGACCTCAATGGGCTTCAATGGATGTAAATCGACGATATCTGACCAAGATGTTGCAAACGCACTCAAATATATAAGAATTGATGAGATGAGACTTCAAATTAGGAAGATAGACTTTGAAAATTTTCAATCAACACAAAGTTACAATCGCCCTCAATCTGCTTCAATGGATGTAAATCGACGATATCTGACCAAGATGTTGCAAACTCACTCAAATATATAAGAATTGATGAGATTCGACTTCAAATTAGGAAGATAGACTTTGAAAATTTTTAATGAACACAAAGTGACAATTGACCTCAATATGCTTCAATGGATGTAAATCGACGATATCTGACCAAGATGTTGCAAACTCACTCAAATATATAAGAATTGATGAGATTCGACTCCAAATTAGGAAGATAGACTTTGAAAATTTTCAATCAACACAAAGTTACAATCGACCTCAATCTGCTTCAATGGATGTAAATCGACGATATCTGACCAAGATGTTGCGAACTCACTCAAATATATAAGAATTGATGAGATTCGACTCCAAATTAGGAAGATAGACTTTGAAAATTTTCAATCAACACAAAGTGACAATCGACCTCAATGGGCTTCAATGGATGTAAATCGACGATATCTGACCAAGATGTTGCAAACTCACTCAAATAAATAAGAATTGATGAGATTAGACTTCAAATTAGGAAGATAGACTTTGAAAATTTTCAATCAACACAAAGTTACAATCGACCTCAATCTGCTTCAATGGATGTAAATCGACGATATCTGACCAAGATGTTGCAAACTCACTCAAATATATAAGAATTGATGAGATTCGACTTCAAATTAGGAAGATAGACTTTGAAAATTTTTAATGAACACAAAGTGACAATTGACCTCAATATGCTTCAATGGATGTAAATCGACGATATCTGACCAAGATGTTGCAAACTCACTCAAATATATAAGAAGAGATGAGATTCGACTTCAAATTAGGAAGATAGACTTTGAAAATTTCCAATCAACACAAAGTTACAATCGACCTCAATCTGCTTCAATGGATGTAAATCGACGATATCTGACCAAGATATTGCAAACTCACTCAAATATATAAGAATTGATGAGATTCGACTTCAACCTAGGAAGATAGACTTTGAAAATTTTCAATCAACACAGAGTGACAAACGACCTCAATCTGCTTCAATGGATGTAAATCGACGATAACTGACCAAGATATTGCAAACTCACTCAAATATATAACAATTGATGAGATTCGACTCCAAATTAGGAAGATAGACTTTGAAAATTTTCAATCAACACAAAGTGACAATCGGCCTTAATGGGCTCCAATGGATGTAAATCGACGATATCTGACCAAGATGTTGCAAACTCACTCAAATATATAAGAATTGATGAGATTCGACTTCAAATTAGGAAGATAGACTTTGAAAATTTTCAATCAACACAAAGTTACAATCGACCTCAATCTGCTTCAATGGATGTAAATCGACGATATCTGACCAAGATGTTGCAAACTCACTCAAATATATAAGAAGAGATGAGATTCCACTTCAAATTAGGAAGAAAGACTTTGAAAATTTCCAATCAACACAAAGTTACAATCGACCTCAATCTGCTTCAATGGATGTAAATCGACGATATCTGACCAAGATGTTGCAAACTCACTCAAATATATAAGAATTGATGAGATTCGACTCCAAATTAGGAAGATAGACTTTGAAAATTTTCAATCAACACAAAGTTACAATCGACCTCAATGGGCTTCAATGGATGTAAATCGACGATATCTGACCAAGATGTTGCAAACTCACTCAAATATATAAGAATTGATGAGATTAGACTTCAAATTAGGAAGATAGACTTTGAAAATTTTCAATCAACACAAAGTTACAATCGCCCTCAATCTGCTTCAATGGATGTAAATCGACGATATCTGACCAAGATGTTGCAAACTCACTCAAATATATAAGAATTGATGAGATTCGACTTCAAATTAGGAAGATAGACTTTGAAAATTTTTAATGAACACAAAGTGACAATTGACCTCAATATGCTTCAATGGATGTAAATCGACGATATCTGACCAAGATGTTGCAAACTCACTCAAATATATAAGAATTGATGAGATTCGACTCCAAATTAGGAAGATAGACATTGAAAATTTTCAATCAACACAAAGTGACAATCGACCTCAATGGGCTTCAATGGATGTAAATCGACGATATCTGACCAAGATGTTGCAAACTCACTCAAATATATAAGAATTGATGAGATTAGACTTCAAATTAGGAAGATAGACTATGAAAATTTTCAATCAACACAAAGTTACAATCGACCTCAATCTGCTTCAATGGATGTAAATCGACGATATCTGACCAAGATGTTGCAAACTCACTCAAATATATAAGAATTGATGAGATTCGACTCCAAATTAGGAAGATAGACTTTGAAAATTTTCAATCAACACAAAGTGACAATCGACCTCAATGGGCTTCAATGGATGTAAATCGACGATATCTGACCAAGATGTTGCAAACTCACTCAAATATATAAGAATTGATGAGATTCGACTCCAAATTAGGAAGATAGACTTTGAAAATTTTCAATCAACACAAAGTTACAATCGCCCTCAAACTGCTTCAATGGATGTAAATCGACGATATCTGACCAAGATGTTGCAAACTCACTCAAATATATAAGAATTGATGAGATTCGACTTCAAATTAGGAAGATAGACTTTGAAAATTTTTAATCAACACAAAGTTACAATCGACCTCAATCTGCTTCAATGGATGTAAATCGACGATATCTGACCAAGATGTTGCGAACTCACTCAAATATATAAGAATTGATGAGATTCGACTCCAAATTAGGAAGATAGACTTTGAAAATTTTCAATCAACACAAAGTGACAATCGACCTCAATGGGCTTCAATGGATGTAAATCGACGATATCTGACCAAGATGTTGCAAACTCACTCAAATATATAAGAATTGATGAGATTAGACTTCAAATTAGGAAGATAGACTATGAAAATTTTCAATCAACACAAAGTTACAATCGACCTCAATCTGCTTCAATGGATGTAAATCGACGATATCTGACCAAGATGTTGCAAACTCACTCAAATATATAAGAATTGATGAGATTCGACTCCAAATTAGGAAGATAGACTTTGAAAATTTTCAATCAACACAAAGTTACAATCGACCTCAATCTGCTTCAATGGATGTAAATCGACGATATCTGACCAAGATGTTGCAAACTCACTCAAATATATAAGAATTGATGAGATTCGACTTCAAATTAGGAAGATAGACTTTGAAAATTTTCAATCAACACAAAGTTACAATCGACCTCAATCTGCTTCAATGGATGTAAATCGACGATATCTGACCAAGATGTTGCAAACTCACTCAAATATATAAGAATTGATGAGATTCGACTTCAAATTAGGAAGATAGACTTTGAAAATTTTTAATGAACACAAAGTGACAATCGACCTCAATGGGCTTCAATGGATGTAAATCGACGATATCTGACCAAGATGTTGCAAACTCACTCAAATATATAAGAATTGATGAGATTAGACTTCAAATTAGGAAGATAGACTTTGAAAATTTTCAATCAACACAAAGTTACAATCGACCTCAATCTGCTTCAATGGATGTAAATCGACGATATCTGACCAAGATGTTGCAAACTCACTCAAATATATAAGAATTGATGAGATTCGACTTCAAATTAGGAAGATAGACTTTGAAAATTTTTAATGAACACAAAGTGACAATTGACCTCAATATGCTTCAATGGATGTAAATCGACGATATCTGACCAAGATGTTGCAAACTCACTCAAATATATAAGAAGAGATGAGATTCGACTTCAAATTAGGAAGATAGACTTAGAAAATTTCCAATCAACACAAAGTTACAATCGACCTCAATCTGCTTCAATGGATGTAAATCGACGATATCTGACCAAGATATTGCAAACTCACTCAAATATATAAGAATTGATGAGATTCGACTTCAACCTAGGAAGATAGACTTTGAAAATTTTCAATCAACACAAAGTTAAAATCGACCTCAATCTGCTTCAATGGATGTAAATCGACGATATCTGACCAAGATGTTGCAAACTCACTCAAATATATAAGAAGAGATGAGATTCGACTTCAAATTAGGAAGAAAGACTTTGAAAATTTCCAATCAACACAAAGTTACAATCGACCTCAATCTGCTTCAATGGATGTAAATCGACGATATCTGACCAAGATGTTGCAAACTCACTCAAATATATAAGAATTGATGAGATTCGACTCCAAATTAGGAAGATAGACTTTGAAAATTTTCAATCAACACAAAGTTACAATCGACCTCAATGGGCTTCAATGGATGTAAATCGACGATATCTGACCAAGATGTTGCAAACTCACTCAAATATATAAGAATTGATGAGATTAGACTTCAAATTAGGAAGATAGACTTTGAAAATTTTCAATCAACACAAAGTTACAATCGCCCTCAATCTGCTTCAATGGATGTAAATCGACGATATCTGACCAAGATGTTGCAAACTCACTCAAATATATAAGAATTGATGAGATTCGACTTCAAATTAGGAAGATAGACTTTGAAAATTTTTAATGAACACAAAGTGACAATTGACCTCAATATGCTTCAATGGATGTAAATCGACGATATCTGACCAAGATGTTGCAAACTCACTCAAATATATAAGAATTGATGAGATTCGACTCCAAATTAGGAAGATAGACTTTGAAAATTTTCAATCAACACAAAGTTACAATCGACCTCAATCTGCTTCAATGGATGTAAATCGACGATATCTGACCAAGATGTTGCGAACTCACTCAAATATATAAGAATTGATGAGATTCGACTCCAAATTAGGAAGATAGACTTTGAAAATTTTCAATCAACACAAAGTGACAATCGACCTCAATGGGCTTCAATGGATGTAAATCGACGATATCTGACCAAGATGTTGCAAACTCACTCAAATATATAAGAATTGATGAGATTAGACTTCAAATTAGGAAGATAGACTTTGAAAATTTTCAATCAACTCAAAGTTACAATCGACCTCAATCTGCTTCAATGGATGTAAATCGACGATATCTGACCAAGATGTTGCAAACTCACTCAAATATATAAGAATTGATGAGATTCGACTCCAAATTAGGAAGATAGACTTTGAAAATTTTCAATCAACACAAAGTTACAATCGACCTCAATCTGCTTCAATGGATGTGAATCGACGATATCTGACCAAGATGTTGCGAACTCACTTAAATATATAAGAATTGATGAGATTCGACTCCAAATTAGGGAGATAGACTTTGAAAATTTTCAATCAACACAAAGTGACAATCGACCTCAATGGGCTTCAATGGATGTAAATCGACGATATCTGACCAAGATGTTGCAAACTCACTCAAATATATAAGAATTGATGAGATTAGACTTCAAATTAGGAAGATAGACTTTGAAAATTTTCAATCAACACAAAGTTACAATCGACCTCAATCTGCTTCAATGGATGTAAATCGACGATATCTGACCAAGATGTTGCAAACTCACTCAAATATATAAGAATTGATGAGATTCGACTTCAAATTAGGAAGATAGACTTTGAAAATTTTTAATGAACACAAAGTGACAATTGACCTCAATATGCTTCAATGGATGTAAATCGACGATATCTGACCAAGATGTTGCAAACTCACTCAAATATATAAGAAGAGATGAGATTCGACTTCAAATTAGGAAGATAGACTTTGAAAATTTTCAATCAACACAAAGTGACAATCGACCTCAATGGGCTCCAATGGATGTAAATCGACGATATCTGACCAAGATGTTGCAAACTCACTCAAATATATAAGAATTGATGAGATTCGACTTTAAATTAGGAAGATACACTTTGAAAATTTTCAATCAACACAAAGTTACAATCGACCTCAATCTGCTTCAATGGATGTAAATCGACGATATCTGACCAAGATGTTGCAAACTCACTCAAATATATAAGAAGAGATGAGATTCGACTTCAAATTAGGAAGAAAGACTTTGAAAATTTCCAATCAACACAAAGTTACAATCGACCTCAATCTGCTTCAATGGATGTAAATCGACGATATCTGACCAAGATGTTGCAAACTCACTCAAATATATAAGAATTGATGAGATTCGACTCCAAATTAGGAAGATAGACTTTGAAAATTTTCAATCAACACAAAGTTACAATCGACCTCAATGGGCTTCAATGGATGTAAATCGACGATATCTGACCAAGATGTTGCAAACGCACTCAAATATATAAGAATTGATGAGATGAGACTTCAAATTAGGAAGATAGACTTTGAAAATTTTCAATCAACACAAAGTTACAATCGCCCTCAATCTGCTTCAATGGATGTAAATCGACGATATCTGACCAAGATGTTGCAAACTCACTCAAATATATAAGAATTGATGAGATTCGACTTCAAATTAGGAAGATAGACTTTGAAAATTTTTAATGAACACAAAGTGACAATTGACCTCAATATGCTTCAATGGATGTAAATCGACGATATCTGACCAAGATGTTGCAAACTCACTCAAATATATAAGAATTGATGAGATTCGACTCCAAATTAGGAAGATAGACTTTGAAAATTTTCAATCAACACAAAGTTACAATCGACCTCAATCTGCTTCAATGGATGTAAATCGACGATATCTGACCAAGATGTTGCGAACTCACTCAAATATATAAGAATTGATGAGATTCGACTCCAAATTAGGAAGATAGACTTTGAAAATTTTCAATCAACACAAAGTGACAATCGACCTCAATGGGCTTCAATGGATGTAAATCGACGATATCTGACCAAGATGTTGCAAACTCACTCAAATAAATAAGAATTGATGAGATTAGACTTCAAATTAGGAAGATAGACTTTGAAAATTTTCAATCAACACAAAGTTACAATCGACCTCAATCTGCTTCAATGGATGTAAATCGACGATATCTGACCAAGATGTTGCAAACTCACTCAAATATATAAGAATTGATGAGATTCGACTTCAAATTAGGAAGATAGACTTTGAAAATTTTTAATGAACACAAAGTGACAATTGACCTCAATATGCTTCAATGGATGTAAATCGACGATATCTGACCAAGATGTTGCAAACTCACTCAAATATATAAGAAGAGATGAGATTCGACTTCAAATTAGGAA
The DNA here is from genome assembly GCA_026230145.1 of Diorhabda elongata. Lineage (NCBI taxonomy): Eukaryota > Metazoa > Arthropoda > Insecta > Coleoptera > Chrysomelidae > Diorhabda > Diorhabda elongata. Next base: position 293,743 of record JAOVVJ010000019.1, read on the forward strand.
GATAGACTTTGAAAATTTCCAATCAACACAAAGTTACAATCGACCTCAATCTGCTTCAATGGATGTAAATCGACGATATCTGACCAAGATATTGCAAACTCACTCAAATATATAAGAATTGATGAGATTCGACTTCAACCTAGGAAGATAGACTTTGAAAATTTTCAATCAACACAGAGTGACAAACGACCTCAATCTGCTTCAATGGATGTAAATCGACGATAACTGACCAAGATATTGCAAACTCACTCAAATATATAACAATTGATGAGATTCGACTCCAAATTAGGAAGATAGACTTTGAAAATTTTCAATCAACACAAAGTGACAATCGGCCTTAATGGGCTCCAATGGATGTAAATCGACGATATCTGACCAAGATGTTGCAAACTCACTCAAATATATAAGAATTGATGAGATTCGACTTCAAATTAGGAAGATAGACTTTGAAAATTTTCAATCAACACAAAGTTACAATCGACCTCAATCTGCTTCAATGGATGTAAATCGACGATATCTGACCAAGATGTTGCAAACTCACTCAAATATATAAGAAGAGATGAGATTCCACTTCAAATTAGGAAGAAAGACTTTGAAAATTTCCAATCAACACAAAGTTACAATCGACCTCAATCTGCTTCAATGGATGTAAATCGACGATATCTGACCAAGATGTTGCAAACTCACTCAAATATATAAGAATTGATGAGATTCGACTCCAAATTAGGAAGATAGACTTTGAAAATTTTCAATCAACACAAAGTTACAATCGACCTCAATGGGCTTCAATGGATGTAAATCGACGATATCTGACCAAGATGTTGCAAACTCACTCAAATATATAAGAATTGATGAGATTAGACTTCAAATTAGGAAGATAGACTTTGAAAATTTTCAATCAACACAAAGTTACAATCGCCCTCAATCTGCTTCAATGGATGTAAATCGACGATATCTGACCAAGATGTTGCAAACTCACTCAAATATATAAGAATTGATGAGATTCGACTTCAAATTAGGAAGATAGACTTTGAAAATTTTTAATGAACACAAAGTGACAATTGACCTCAATATGCTTCAATGGATGTAAATCGACGATATCTGACCAAGATGTTGCAAACTCACTCAAATATATAAGAATTGATGAGATTCGACTCCAAATTAGGAAGATAGACATTGAAAATTTTCAATCAACACAAAGTGACAATCGACCTCAATGGGCTTCAATGGATGTAAATCGACGATATCTGACCAAGATGTTGCAAACTCACTCAAATATATAAGAATTGATGAGATTAGACTTCAAATTAGGAAGATAGACTATGAAAATTTTCAATCAACACAAAGTTACAATCGACCTCAATCTGCTTCAATGGATGTAAATCGACGATATCTGACCAAGATGTTGCAAACTCACTCAAATATATAAGAATTGATGAGATTCGACTCCAAATTAGGAAGATAGACTTTGAAAATTTTCAATCAACACAAAGTTACAATCGACCTCAATCTGCTTCAATGGATGTAAATCGACGATATCTGACCAAGATGTTGCAAACTCACTCAAATATATAAGAATTGATGAGATTCGACTTCAAATTAGGAAGATAGACTTTGAAAATTTTCAATCAACACAAAGTTACAATCGACCTCAATCTGCTTCAATGGATGTAAATCGACGATATCTGACCAAGATGTTGCAAACTCACTCAAATATATAAGAATTGATGAGATTAGACTTCAAATTAGGAAGATAGACTTTGAAAATTTTCAATCAACACAAAGTTACAATCGACCTCAATCTGCTTCAATGGATGTAAATCGACGATATCTGACCAAGATGTTGCAAACTCACTCAAATATATAAGAATTGATGAGATTCGACTTCAAATTAGGAAGATAGACTTTGAAAATTTTTAATGAACACAAAGTGACAATTGACCTCAATATGCTTCAATGGATGTAAATCGACGATATCTGACCAAGATGTTGCAAACTCACTCAAATATATAAGAAGAGATGAGATTCGACTTCAAATTAGGAAGATAGACTTAGAAAATTTCCAATCAACACAAAGTTACAATCGACCTCAATCTGCTTCAATGGATGTAAATCGACGATATCTGACCAAGATATTGCAAACTCACTCAAATATATAAGAATTGATGAGATTCGACTTCAACCTAGGAAGATAGACTTTGAAAATTTTCAATCAACACAAAGTTAAAATCGACCTCAATCTGCTTCAATGGATGTAAATCGACGATATCTGACCAAGATGTTGCAAACTCACTCAAATATATAAGAAGAGATGAGATTCGACTTCAAATTAGGAAGAAAGACTTTGAAAATTTCCAATCAACACAAAGTTACAATCGACCTCAATCTGCTTCAATGGATGTAAATCGACGATATCTGACCAAGATGTTGCAAACTCACTCAAATATATAAGAATTGATGAGATTCGACTCCAAATTAGGAAGATAGACTTTGAAAATTTTCAATCAACACAAAGTTACAATCGACCTCAATCTGCTTCAATGGATGTAAATCGACGATATCTGACCAAGATGTTGCAAACTCACTCAAATATATAAGAATTGATGAGATTCGACTCCAAATTAGGAAGATAGACTTTGAAAATTTTCAATCAACACAAAGTTACAATCGACCTCAATGGGCTTCAATGGATGTAAATCGACGATATCTGACCAAGATGTTGCAAACGCACTCAAATATATAAGAATTGATGAGATGAGACTTCAAATTAGGAAGATAGACTTTGAAAATTTTCAATCAACACAAAGTTACAATCGCCCTCAATCTGCTTCAATGGATGTAAATCGACGATATCTGACCAAGATGTTGCAAACTCACTCAAATATATAAGAATTGATGAGATTCGACTTCAAATTAGGAAGATAGACTTTGAAAATTTTTAATGAACACAAAGTGACAATTGACCTCAATATGCTTCAATGGATGTAAATCGACGATATCTGACCAAGATGTTGCAAACTCACTCAAATATATAAGAATTGATGAGATTCGACTCCAAATTAGGAAGATAGACTTTGAAAATTTTCAATCAACACAAAGTTACAATCGACCTCAATCTGCTTCAATGGATGTAAATCGACGATATCTGACCAAGATGTTGCGAACTCACTCAAATATATAAGAATTGATGAGATTCGACTCCAAATTAGGAAGATAGACTTTGAAAATTTTCAATCAACACAAAGTGACAATCGACCTCAATGGGCTTCAATGGATGTAAATCGACGATATCTGACCAAGATGTTGCAAACTCACTCAAATAAATAAGAATTGATGAGATTAGACTTCAAATTAGGAAGATAGACTTTGAAAATTTTCAATCAACACAAAGTTACAATCGACCTCAATCTGCTTCAATGGATGTAAATCGACGATATCTGACCAAGATGTTGCAAACTCACTCAAATATATAAGAATTGATGAGATTCGACTTCAAATTAGGAAGATAGACTTTGAAAATTTTTAATGAACACAAAGTGACAATTGACCTCAATATGCTTCAATGGATGTAAATCGACGATATCTGACCAAGATGTTGCAAACTCACTCAAATATATAAGAAGAGATGAGATTCGACTTCAAATTAGGAAGATAGACTTTGAAAATTTCCAATCAACACAAAGTTACAATCGACCTCAATCTGCTTCAATGGATGTAAATCGACGATATCTGACCAAGATATTGCAAACTCACTCAAATATATAAGAATTGATGAGATTCGACTTCAACCTAGGAAGATAGACTTTGAAAATTTTCAATCAACACAGAGTGACAAACGACCTCAATCTGCTTCAATGGATGTAAATCGACGATAACTGACCAAGATATTGCAAACTCACTCAAATATATAACAATTGATGAGATTCGACTCCAAATTAGGAAGATAGACTTTGAAAATTTTCAATCAACACAAAGTGACAATCGGCCTTAATGGGCTCCAATGGATGTAAATCGACGATATCTGACCAAGATGTTGCAAACTCACTCAAATATATAAGAATTGATGAGATTCGACTTCAAATTAGGAAGATAGACTTTGAAAATTTTCAATCAACACAAAGTTACAATCGACCTCAATCTGCTTCAATGGATGTAAATCGACGATATCTGACCAAGATGTTGCAAACTCACTCAAATATATAAGAAGAGATGAGATTCCACTTCAAATTAGGAAGAAAGACTTTGAAAATTTCCAATCAACACAAAGTTACAATCGACCTCAATCTGCTTCAATGGATGTAAATCGACGATATCTGACCAAGATGTTGCAAACTCACTCAAATATATAAGAATTGATGAGATTCGACTCCAAATTAGGAAGATAGACTTTGAAAATTTTCAATCAACACAAAGTTACAATCGACCTCAATGGGCTTCAATGGATGTAAATCGACGATATCTGACCAAGATGTTGCAAACTCACTCAAATATATAAGAATTGATGAGATTAGACTTCAAATTAGGAAGATAGACTTTGAAAATTTTCAATCAACACAAAGTTACAATCGCCCTCAATCTGCTTCAATGGATGTAAATCGACGATATCTGACCAAGATGTTGCAAACTCACTCAAATATATAAGAATTGATGAGATTCGACTTCAAATTAGGAAGATAGACTTTGAAAATTTTTAATGAACACAAAGTGACAATTGACCTCAATATGCTTCAATGGATGTAAATCGACGATATCTGACCAAGATGTTGCAAACTCACTCAAATATATAAGAATTGATGAGATTCGACTCCAAATTAGGAAGATAGACATTGAAAATTTTCAATCAACACAAAGTGACAATCGACCTCAATGGGCTTCAATGGATGTAAATCGACGATATCTGACCAAGATGTTGCAAACTCACTCAAATATATAAGAATTGATGAGATTAGACTTCAAATTAGGAAGATAGACTATGAAAATTTTCAATCAACACAAAGTTACAATCGACCTCAATCTGCTTCAATGGATGTAAATCGACGATATCTGACCAAGATGTTGCAAACTCACTCAAATATATAAGAATTGATGAGATTCGACTCCAAATTAGGAAGATAGACTTTGAAAATTTTCAATCAACACAAAGTTACAATCGACCTCAATCTGCTTCAATGGATGTAAATCGACGATATCTGACCAAGATGTTGCAAACTCACTCAAATATATAAGAATTGATGAGATTCGACTTCAAATAAGGAAGATAGACTTTGAAAATTTTCAATCAACACAAAGTTACAATCGACCTCAATCTGCTTCAATGGATGTAAATCGACGATATCTGACCAAGATGTTGCAAACTCACTCAAATATATAAGAATTGATGAGATTAGACTTCAAATTAGGAAGATAGACTTTGAAAATTTTCAATCAACACAAAGTTACAATCGACCTCAATCTGCTTCAATGGATGTAAATCGACGATATCTGACCAAGATGTTGCAAACTCACTCAAATATATAAGAATTGATGAGATTCGACTTCAAATTAGGAAGATAGACTTTGAAAATTTTTAATGAACACAAAGTGACAATTGACCTCAATATGCTTCAATGGATGTAAATCGACGATATCTGACCAAGATGTTGCAAACTCACTCAAATATATAAGAAGAGATGAGATTCGACTTCAAATTAGGAAGATAGACTTAGAAAATTTCCAATCAACACAAAGTTACAATCGACCTCAATCTGCTTCAATGGATGTAAATCGACGATATCTGACCAAGATATTGCAAACTCACTCAAATATATAAGAATTGATGAGATTCGACTTCAACCTAGGAAGATAGACTTTGAAAATTTTCAATCAACACAAAGTTAAAATCGACCTCAATCTGCTTCAATGGATGTAAATCGACGATATCTGACCAAGATGTTGCAAACTCACTCAAATATATAAGAAGAGATGAGATTCGACTTCAAATTAGGAAGAAAGACTTTGAAAATTTCCAATCAACACAAAGTTACAATCGACCTCAATCTGCTTCAATGGATGTAAATCGACGATATCTGACCAAGATGTTGCAAACTCACTCAAATATATAAGAATTGATGAGATTCGACTCCAAATTAGGAAGATAGACTTTGAAAATTTTCAATCAACACAAAGTTACAATCGACCTCAATCTGCTTCAATGGATGTAAATCGACGATATCTGACCAAGATGTTGCAAACTCACTCAAATATATAAGAATTGATGAGATTCGACTCCAAATTAGGAAGATAGACTTTGAAAATTTTCAATCAACACAAAGTTACAATCGACCTCAATGGGCTTCAATGGATGTAAATCGACGATATCTGACCAAGATGTTGCAAACGCACTCAAATATATAAGAATTGATGAGATGAGACTTCAAATTAGGAAGATAGACTTTGAAAATTTTCAATCAACACAAAGTTACAATCGCCCTCAATCTGCTTCAATGGATGTAAATCGACGATATCTGACCAAGATGTTGCAAACTCACTCAAATATATAAGAATTGATGAGATTCGACTCCAAATTAGGAAGATAGACTTTGAAAATTTTCAATCAACACAAAGTTACAATCGACCTCAATGGGCTTCAATGGATGTAAATCGACGATATCTGACCAAGATGTTGCAAACTCACTCAAATATATAAGAATTGATGAGATTAGACTTCAAATTAGGAAGATAGACTTTGAAAATTTTCAATCAACACAAAGTTACAATCGCCCTCAATCTGCTTCAATGGATGTAAATCGACGATATCTGACCAAGATGTTGCAAACTCACTCAAATATATAAGAATTGATGAGATTCGACTTCAAATTAGGAAGATAGACTTTGAAAATTTTTAATGAACACAAAGTGACAATTGACCTCAATATGCTTCAATGGATGTAAATCGACGATATCTGACCAAGATGTTGCAAACTCACTCAAATATATAAGAATTGATGAGATTCGACTCCAAATTAGGAAGATAGACTTTGAAAATTTTCAATCAACACAAAGTTACAATCGACCTCAATCTGCTTCAATGGATGTAAATCGACGATATCTGACCAAGATGTTGCGAACTCACTCAAATATATAAGAATTGATGAGATTCGACTCCAAATTAGGAAGATAGACTTTGAAAATTTTCAATCAACACAAAGTGACAATCGACCTCAATGGGCTTCAATGGATGTAAATCGACGATATCTGACCAAGATGTTGCAAACTCACTCAAATATATAAGAATTGATGAGATTAGACTTCAAATTAGGAAGATAGACTTTGAAAATTTTCAATCAACTCAAAGTTACAATCGACCTCAATCTGCTTCAATGGATGTAAATCGACGATATCTGACCAAGATGTTGCAAACTCACTCAAATATATAAGAATTGATGAGATTCGACTCCAAATTAGGAAGATAGACTTTGAAAATTTTCAATCAACACAAAGTTACAATCGACCTCAATCTGCTTCAATGGATGTAAATCGACGATATCTGACCAAGATGTTGCGAACTCACTTAAATATATAAGAATTGATGAGATTCGACTCCAAATTAGGGAGATAGACTTTGAAAATTTTCAATCAACACAAAGTGACAATCGACCTCAATGGGCTTCAATGGATGTAAATCGACGATATCTGACCAAGATGTTGCAAACTCACTCAAATATATAAGAATTGATGAGATTAGACTTCAAATTAGGAAGATAGACTTTGAAAATTTTCAATCAACACAAAGTTACAATCGACCTCAATCTGCTTCAATGGATGTAAATCGACGATATCTGACCAAGATGTTGCAAACTCACTCAAATATATAAGAATTGATGAGATTCGACTTCAAATTAGGAAGATAGACTTTGAAAATTTTTAATGAACACAAAGTGACAATTGACCTCAATATGCTTCAATGGATGTAAATCGACGATATCTGACCAAGATGTTGCAAACTCACTCAAATATATAAGAAGAGATGAGATTCGACTTCAAATTAGGAAGATAGACTTTGAAAATTTTCAATCAACACAAAGTGACAATCGACCTCAATGGGCTCCAATGGATGTAAATCGACGATATCTGACCAAGATGTTGCAAACTCACTCAAATATATAAGAATTGATGAGATTCGACTTCAAATTAGGAAGATACACTTTGAAAATTTTCAATCAACACAAAGTTACAATCGACCTCAATCTGCTTCAATGGATGTAAATCGACGATATCTGACCAAGATGTTGCAAACTCACTCAAATATATAAGAAGAGATGAGATTCGACTTCAAATTAGGAAGAAAGACTTTGAAAATTTCCAATCAACACAAAGTTACAATCGACCTCAATCTGCTTCAATGGATGTAAATCGACGATATCTGACCAAGATGTTGCAAACTCACTCAAATATATAAGAATTGATGAGATTCGACTCCAAATTAGGAAGATAGACTTTGAAAATTTTCAATCAACACAAAGTTACAATCGACCTCAATGGGCTTCAATGGATGTAAATCGACGATATCTGACCAAGATGTTGCATCTCACTCAAATATATAAGAATTGATGAGATTAGACTTCAAATTAGGAAGATAGACTTTGAAAATTTTCAATCAACTCAAAGTTACAATCGACCTCAATCTGCTTCAATGGATGTAAATCGACGATATCTGACCAAGATGTTGCAAACTCACTCAAATATATAAGAATTGATGAGATTCGACTCCAAATTAGGAAGATAGACTTTGAAAATTTTCAATCAACACAAAGTTACAATCGACCTCAATCTGCTTCAATGGATGTAAATCGACGATATCTGACCAAGATGTTGCGAACTCACTTAAATATATAAGAATTGATGAGATTCGACTCCAAATTAGGGAGATAGACTTTGAAAATTTTCAATCAACACAAAGTGACAATCGACCTCAATGGGCTTCAATGGATGTAAATCGACGATATCTGACCAAGATGTTGCAAACTCACTCAAATATATAAGAATTGATGAGATTAGACGTCAAATTAGGAAGATAGACTTTGAAAATTTTCAATCAACACAAAGTTACAATCGACCTCAATCTGCTTCAATGGATGTAAATCGACGATATCTGACCAAGATGTTGCAAACTCACTCAAATATATAAGAATTGATGAGATTCGACTTCAAATTAGGAAGATAGACTTTGAAAATTTTTAATGAACACAAAGTGACAATTGACCTCAATATGCTTCAATGGATGTAAATCGACGATATCTGACCAAGATGTTGCAAACTCACTCAAATATATAAGAAGAGATGAGATTCGACTTCAAATTAGGAAGATAGACTTTGAAAATTTTCAATCAACACAAAGTGACAATCGACCTCAATGGGCTCCAATGGATGTAAATCGACGATATCTGACCAAGATGTTGCAAACTCACTCAAATATATAAGAATTGATGAGATTAGACTTCAAATTAGGAAGATAGACTTTGAAAATTTTCAATCAACTCAAAGTTACAATCGACCTCAATCTGCTTCAATGGATGTAAATCGACGATATCTGACCAAGATGTTGCAAACTCACTCAAATATATAAGAATTGATGAGATTCGACTCCAAATTAGGAAGATAGACTTTGAAAATTTTCAATCAACACAAAGTTACAATCGACCTCAATCTGCTTCAATGGATGTAAATCGACGATATCTGACCAAGATGTTGCGAACTCACTTAAATATATAAGAATTGATGAGATTCGACTCCAAATTAGGGAGATAGACTTTGAAAATTTTCAATCAACACAAAGTGACAATCGACCTCAATGGGCTTCAATGGATGTAAATCGACGATATCTGACCAAGATGTTGCAAACTCACTCAAATATATAAGAATTGATGAGATTAGACTTCAAATTAGGAAGATAGACTTTGAAAATTTTCAATCAACACAAAGTTACAATCGACCTCAATCTGCTTCAATGGATGTAAATCGACGATATCTGACCAAGATGTTGCAAACTCACTCAAATATATAAGAATTGATGAGATTCGACTTCAAATTAGGAAGATAGACTTTGAAAATTTTTAATGAACACAAAGTGACAATTGACCTCAATATGCTTCAATGGATGTAAATCGACGATATCTGACCAAGATGTTGCAAACTCACTCAAATATATAAGAAGAGATGAGATTCGACTTCAAATTAGGAAGATAGACTTTGAAAATTTTCAATCAACACAAAGTGACAATCGACCTCAATGGGCTCCAATGGATGTAAATCGACGATATCTGACCAAGATGTTGCAAACTCACTCAAATATATAAGAATTGATGAGATTCGACTTCAAATTAGGAAGATACACTTTGAAAATTTTCAATCAACACAAAGTTACAATCGACCTCAATCTGCTTCAATGGATGTAAATCGACGATATCTGACCAAGATGTTGCAAACTCACTCAAATATATAAGAAGAGATGAGATTCGACTTCAAATTAGGAAGAAAGACTTTGAAAATTTCCAATCAACACAAAGTTACAATCGACCTCAATCTGCTTCAATGGATGTAAATCGACGATATCTGACCAAGATGTTGCAAACTCACTCAAATATATAAGAATTGATGAGATTCGACTCCAAATTAGGAAGATAGACTTTGAAAATTTTCAATCAACACAAAGTTACAATCGACCTCAATGGGCTTCAATGGATGTAAATCGACGATATCTGACCAAGATGTTGCAAACTCACTCAAATATATAAGAATTGATGAGATGAGACTTCAAATTAGGAAGATAGACTTTGAAAATTTTCAATCAACACAAAGTTACAATCGCCCTCAATCTGCTTCAATGGATGTAAATCGACGATATCTGACCAAGATGTTGCAAACTCACTCAAATATATAAGAATTGATGAGATTCGACTTCAAATTAGGAAGATAGACTTTGAAAATTTTTAATGAACACAAAGTGACAATTGACCTCAATATGCTTCAATGGATGTAAATCGACGATATCTGACCAAGATGTTGCAAACTCACTCAAATATATAAGAATTGATGAGATTCGACTCCAAATTAGGAAGATAGACTTTGAAAATTTTCAATCAACACAAAGTTACAATCGACCTCAATCTGCTTCAATGGATGTAAATCGACGATATCTGACCAAGATGTTGCGAACTCACTCAAATATATAAGAATTGATGAGATTCGACTCCAAATTAGGAAGATAGACTTTGAAAATTTTCAATCAACACAAAGTGACAATCGACCTCAATGGGCTTCAATGGATGTAAATCGACGATATCTGACCAAGATGTTGCAAACTCACTCAAATAAATAAGAATTGATGAGATTAGACTTCAAATTAGGAAGATAGACTTTGAAAATTTTCAATCAACACAAAGTTACAATCGACCTCAATCTGCTTCAATGGATGTAAATCGACGATATCTGACCAAGATGTTGCAAACTCACTCAAATATATAAGAATTGATGAGATTCGACTTCAAATTAGGAAGATAGACTTTGAAAATTTTTAATGAACACAAAGTGACAATTGACCTCAATATGCTTCAATGGATGTAAATCGACGATATCTGACCAAGATGTTGCAAACTCACTCAAATATATAAGAAGAGATGAGATTCGACTTCAAATTAGGAAGATAGACTTTGAAAATTTCCAATCAACACAAAGTTACAATCGACCTCAATCTGCTTCAATGGATGTAAATCGACGATATCTGACCAAGATATTGCAAACTCACTCAAATATATAAGAATTGATGAGATTCGACTTCAACCTAGGAAGATAGACTTTGAAAATTTTCAATCAACACAGAGTGACAAACGACCTCAATCTGCTTCAATGGATGTAAATCGACGATAACTGACCAAGATATTGCAAACTCACTCAAATATATAACAATTGATGAGATTCGACTCCAAATTAGGAAGATAGACTTTGAAAATTTTCAATCAACACAAAGTGACAATCGGCCTTAATGGGCTCCAATGGATGTAAATCGACGATATCTGACCAAGATGTTGCAAACTCACTCAAATATATAAGAATTGATGAGATTCGACTTCAAATTAGGAAGATAGACTTTGAAAATTTTCAATCAACACAAAGTTACAATCGACCTCAATCTGCTTCAATGGATGTAAATCGACGATATCTGACCAAGATGTTGCAAACTCACTCAAATATATAAGAAGAGATGAGATTCCACTTCAAATTAGGAAGAAAGACTTTGAAAATTTCCAATCAACACAAAGTTACAATCGACCTCAATCTGCTTCAATGGATGTAAATCGACGATATCTGACCAAGATGTTGCAAACTCACTCAAATATATAAGAATTGATGAGATTCGACTCCAAATTAGGAAGATAGACTTTGAAAATTTTCAATCAACACAAAGTTACAATCGACCTCAATGGGCTTCAATGGATGTAAATCGACGATATCTGACCAAGATGTTGCAAACTCACTCAAATATATAAGAATTGATGAGATTAGACTTCAAATTAGGAAGATAGACTTTGGAAATTTTCAATCAACACAAAGTTACAATCGCCCTCAATCTGCTTCAATGGATGTAAATCGACGATATCTGACCAAGATGTTGCAAACTCACTCAAATATATAAGAATTGATGAGATTCGACTTCAAATTAGGAAGATAGACTTTGAAAATTTTTAATGAACACAAAGTGACAATTGACCTCAATATGCTTCAATGGATGTAAATCGACGATATCTGACCAAGATGTTGCAAACTCACTCAAATATATAAGAATTGATGAGATTCGACTCCAAATTAGGAAGATAGACTTTGAAAATTTTCAATCAACACAAAGTTACAATCGACCTCAATCTGCTTCAATGGATGTAAATCGACGATATCTGACCAAGATGTTGCGAACTCACTCAAATATATAAGAATTGATGAGATTCGACTCCAAATTAGGAAGATAGACTTTGAAAATTTTCAATCAACACAAAGTGACAATCGACCTCAATGGGCTTCAATGGATGTAAATCGACGATATCTGACCAAGATGTTGCAAACTCACTCAAATATATAAGAATTGATGAGATTAGACTTCAAATTAGGAAGATAGACTTTGAAAATTTTCAATCAACACATAGTTACAATCGACCTCAATCTGCTTCAATGGATGTAAATCGACGATATCTGACCAAGATGTTGCAAACTCACTCAAATATATAAGAATTGATGAGATTCGACTTCAAATTAGGAAGATAGACTTTGAAAATTTTTAATGAACACAAAGTGACAATTGACCTCAATATGCTTCAATGGATGTAAATCGACGATATCTGACCAAGATGTTGCAAACTCACTCCAATATATAAGAAGAGATGAGATTCGACTTCAAATTAGGAAGATAGACTTTGAAAATTTCCAATCAACACAAAGTTACAATCGACCTCAATCTGCTTCAATGGATGTAAATCGACGATATCTGACCAAGATATTGCAAACTCACTCAAATTTATAAGAATTGATGAGATTCGACTTCAACCTAGGAAGATAGACTTTGAAAATTTTCAATCAACACAAAGTGACAATCGACCGCAATGGGCTTCAATGGATGTAAATCGACGATATCTGTCGAAGTTGAATGCGAACTCACTCAAATATATAAGAATTGATGAGACTCGACCTCAACTTAGAAAGATAGACTTTGAAAATTCTCAATCAACACAAAGTGACAATCGACCTCAATGGGATTCAATGGATGTAAATCGACGATATCTGACCAAAATGGTGCAAACTCACTCAAATATATAAGAATTGATGAGATTCGACTTCAACTTAGGAAAATAGACTTTGAAAATTTTCAATCAACACAGAGTGACAAACGACCTCAATCTGCTTCAATGGATGTAAATCGGCGATAACTGACCAAGATATTGCAAACTCACTCAAATATATAAGAATTGATGAGATTCGACTTCAAATTAGGAAGATAGACTTTGAAAATTTTCAATCAACACAAAGTTACAATCGCCCTCAATCTGCTTCAATGGATGTAAATCGACGATATCTGACCAAGATGTTGCAAACTCACTCAAATATGTAAGAATTGATGAGATTCGACTTCAAATTAGGAAGATAGACTTTGAAAATTTTTAATGAACACAAAGTGACAATTGACCTCAATATGCTTCAATGGATGTAAATCGACGATATCTGACCAAGATGTTGCAAACTCACTCAAATATATAAGAATTGATGAGATTCGACTCCAAATTAGGAAGATAGACTTTGAAAATTTTCAATCAACACAAAGTGACAATCGACCTCAATGGGCTTCAATGGATGTAAATCGACGATATCTGACCAAGATGTTGCAAACTCACTCAAATATATAAGAATTGATGAGATTAGACTTCAAATTAGGAAGATAGACTTTGAAAATTTTCAATCAACACAAAGTTACAATCGACCTCAATCTGCTTCAATGGATGTAAATCGACGATATCTGACCAAGATGTTGCAAACTCACTCAAATATATAAGAATTGATGAGATTCGACTTCAAATTAGGAAGATAGACTTTGAAAATTTTTAATGAACACAAAGTGACAATTGACCTCAATATGCTTCAATGGATGTATATCGACGATATCTGACCAAGATGTTGCAAACTCACTCAAATATATAAGAAGAGATGAGATTCGACTTCAAATTAGGAAGATAGACTTTGAAAATTTCCAATCAACACAAAGTTACAATCGACCTCAATCTGTTTCAATGGATGTAAATCGACGATATCTGACCAAGATATTGCAAACTCACTCAAATATATAAGAATTGATGAGATTCGACTTCAACCTAGGAAGATAGACTTTGAAAATTTTCAATCAACACAGAGTGACAAACGACCTCAATCTGCTTCAATGGATGTAAATCGGCGATAACTGACCAAGATATTGCAAACTCACTCAAATATATAAGAATTGATGAGATTCGACTTCAAATTAGGAAGATAGACTTTGAAAATTTTCAATCAACACAAAGTTACAATCGACCTCAATCTGCTTCAATGGATGTAAATCGACGATATCTGACCAAGATGTTGCAAACTCACTCAAATATATAAGAAGAGATGAGATTCGACTTCAAATTAGGAAGAAAGACTTTGAAAATTTCCAATCAACACAAAGTTACAATCGACCTCAATCTGCTTCAATGGATGTAAATCGACGATATCTGACCAAGATGTTGCAAACTCACTCAAATATATAAGAATTGATGAGATTCGACTCCAAATTAGGAAGATAGTCTTTGAAAATTTTCAATCAACACAAAGTTACAATCGACCTCAATCTGCTTCAATGGATGTAAATCGACGATATCTGACCAAGATGTTGCAAACTTACTCAAATATATAAGAATTGATGAGATTCGACTCCAAATTAGGAAGATAGACTTTGAAAATTTTCAATCAACACAAAGTGACAATCGACCTCAATGGGCTTCAATGGATGTAAATCGACGATATCTGACCAAGATGTTGCAAACTCACTCAAATATATAAGAATTGATGAGATTAGACTTCAAATTAGGAAGATAGACTTTGAAAATTTTCAATCAACACAAAGTTACAATCGACCTCAATCTGCTTCAATGGATGTAAATCGACGATATCTGACCAAGATGTTGCAAACTCACTCAAATATATAAGAATTAATGAGATTCGACTTCAAATTAGGAAGATAGACTTTGAAAATTTTTAATGAACACAAAGTGACAATTGACCTCAATATGCTTCAATGGATGTAAATCGACGATATCTGACCAAGATGTTGCAAACTCACTCAAATATATAAGAATTGATGAGATTCGACTTCAAATTAGGAAGATAGACTTTGAAAATTTTCAATCAACACAAAGTTACAATCGACCTCAATCTGCTTCAATGGATGTAAATCGACGATATCTGACCAAGATGTTGCAAACTCACTCAAATATATAAGAAGAGATGAGATTCGACTTCAAATTAGGAAGATAGACTTTGAAAATTTCCAATCAACACAAAGTTACAATCGACCTCAATCTGCTTCAATGGATGTAAATCGACGATATCTGACCAAGATATTGCAAACTCACTCAAATATATAAGAATTGATGAGATTCGACTTCAACCTAGGAAGATAGACTTTGAAAATTTTCAATCAACACAGAGTGACAAACGACCTCAATCTGCTTCAATGGATGTAAATCGACGATAACTGACCAAGATATTGCAAACTCACTCAAATATATAAGAATTGATGAGATTCGACTTCAAATTAGAAAGATAGACTTTGAAAATTTTCAATCAACACAAAGTGACAATCGACCTCAATGGGCTTTAATGGATGTAAATCAACGATATCTGACCAAGATGTTGCAAACTCACTCAAATCTATGAGAATTTATGATATTCGACTCCAAATTGGGAGGATAGACTTTGAAAATTTTCAATCAACACAAAGTGACAATCGACCTCAATCTGCTTCAATGGATGTAAATCGACGATATCTGTCGAAGTTAAATGCGAACTCACTCAAATATATAAGAATTGATGAGACTCGACCTCAACTTAGGAAAATAGACTTTGAAAATTTTCAATCAACACAAAGTGACAATCGACCTCAATCGGCTTCAATGGATGTAAATCGACGATATCTGTCGAAGTTAAATGCGAACTCACTCAAATATATAAGAATTGATGAGACTCGACCTCGACTTAGGAAAATAGACTTTGAAAATTTTCAATCAACACAAAGTGACAATCGACCTCAATCGGCTTCAATGGATGTAAATCGACGATATCTGTCGAAGTTAAATGCGAACTCACTCAAATATATAAGAATTGATGATATTCGACTCCAAATTAGGAAGATAGACTTTGAAAATTTTCAATCAACACAAAGTGACAATCGACCTCAATGGGCTTCAATGGATGTAAATCGACGATATCTGACCAAGATGTTGCAAACTCACTCAAATATATAAGAATTGATGAGATTCGACTTCAACTTAGGAAGATAGACTTTGAAAATTTTCAATCAACACAAAGTGGCAATCGACCTCAATCTGCTTCAATGGATGTAAATCGACGATATCTGACCAAGATGTTCCAAACTCACTCAAATATATATGAATTGATGAGACTCGACCTCAACTTAGGAAGATAGACTTTGAAAATTCTCAATCAACACAAAGTGACAATCGACCTCAATCTGCTTCAATGTATGTAAATCGACGATATCTGACCAAGATGTTCCAAACTCACTCAAATATATAAGAATTGATGAGACTCGACTTCAAATTAGGAAGATAGACTTTGAAAATTTTCAATCAACACAAAATGACAATCGACCTCAATCTGCTTCAATGGATGTAAATCGACGATATCTGACCAAGATGTTGCAAACTCACTCAAATATATAAGAATTGATGAGACTCGACTTCAACTTAGGATGATAGACTTTGAAAATTTTCAATCAACACAAAGTGACAATCGACCTCACTGGGCTTCAATGTTTGTAAATCAACGATATCTGCCAAGATGTTGCAAACTCACTCAAATATATGAGAATTTATGATATTCGACTCCAAATTGGGAAGATAGACTTTGAAAATTTTCAATCAACACAAAGTGACAATCGACCTCAATCTGCTTCAATGGATGTAAATCGACGATATCTGACCAAGATGTTGCAAATTCACTCAAATATATAAGAATTGATGAGATTCGACTTCAACTTAGGAAGATAGACTTTGAAAATTTTCAATCAACACAAAGTGACAATCGACCTCAATCGGATTCAATGGATGTAAATCGACGATATCTGTCGAAGTTGGATGCGAATTCACTCAAATATATAAGAATTGATGAGACTCGACCTCAACTTAGGAAGATAGACTTTGAAAATTTTCAATCAACACAAAGTGACAATCGACCTCAATCGGCTTCAATGGATGTAAATCGACGATATCTGTCGAAGTTAAATGCGAACTCACTCAAATATATAAGAATTGATGAGACTCGACCTCGACTTAGGAAAATAGACTTTGAAAATTTTCAATCAACACAAAGTGACAATCGACCTCAATCGGCTTCAATGGATGTAAATCGACGATATCTGTCGAAGTTAAATGCGAACTCACTCAAATATATAAGAATTGATGATATTCGACTCCAAATTAGGAAGATAGACTTTGAAAATTTTTAATGAACACAAAGTGACAATTGACCTCAATATGCTTCAATGGATGTAAATCGACGATATCTGACCAAGATGTTGCAAACTCACTCAAATATATAAGAATTGATGAGATTCGACTTCAAATTAGGAAGATAGACTTTGAAAATTTTCAATCAACACAAAGTTACAATCGACCTCAATCTGCTTCAATGGATGTAAATCGACGATATCTGACCAAGATGTTGCAAACTCACTCAAATATATAAGAAGAGATGAGATTCGACTTCAAATTAGGAAGATAGACTTTGAAAATTTCCAATCAACACAAAGTTACAATCGACCTCAATCTGCTTCAATGGATGTAAATCGACGATATCTGACCAAGATATTGCAAACTCACTCAAATATATAAGAATTGATGAGATTCGACTTCAACCTAGGAAGATAGACTTTGAAAATTTTCAATCAACACAGAGTGACAAACGACCTCAATCTGCTTCAATGGATGTAAATCGACGATAACTGACCAAGATATTGCAAACTCACTCAAATATATAAGAATTGATGAGATTCGACTTCAAATTAGAAAGATAGACTTTGAAAATTTTCAATCAACACAAAGTGACAATCGACCTCAATGGGCTTTAATGGATGTAAATCAACGATATCTGACCAAGATGTTGCAAACTCACTCAAATCTATGAGAATTTATGATATTCGACTCCAAATTGGGAGGATAGACTTTGAAAATTTTCAATCAACACAAAGTGACAATCGACCTCAATCTGCTTCAATGGATGTAAATCGACGATATCTGTCGAAGTTAAATGCGAACTCACTCAAATATATAAGAATTGATGAGACTCGACCTCAACTTAGGAAAATAGACTTTGAAAATTTTCAATCAACACAAAGTGACAATCGACCTCAATCGGCTTCAATGGATGTAAATCGACGATATCTGTCGAAGTTAAATGCGAACTCACTCAAATATATAAGAATTGATGAGACTCGACCTCGACTTAGGAAAATAGACTTTGAAAATTTTCAATCAACACAAAGTGACAATCGACCTCAATCGGCTTCAATGGATGTAAATCGACGATATCTGTCGAAGTTAAATGCGAACTCACTCAAATATATAAGAATTGATGATATTCGACTCCAAATTAGGAAGATAGACTTTGAAAATTTTCAATCAACACAAAGTGACAATCGACCTCAATGGGCTTCAATGGATGTAAATCGACGATATCTGACCAAGATGTTGCAAACTCACTCAAATATATAAGAATTGATGAGATTCGACTTCAACTTAGGAAGATAGACTTTGAAAATTTTCAATCAACACAAAGTGGCAATCGACCTCAATCTGCTTCAATGGATGTAAATCGACGATATCTGACCAAGATGTTCCAAACTCACTCAAATATATATGAATTGATGAGACTCGACCTCAACTTAGGAAGATAGACTTTGAAAATTCTCAATCAACACAAAGTGACAATCGACCTCAATCTGCTTCAATGTATGTAAATCGACGATATCTGACCAAGATGTTCCAAACTCACTCAAATATATAAGAATTGATGAGACTCGACTTCAAATTAGGAAGATAGACTTTGAAAATTTTCAATCAACACAAAATGACAATCGACCTCAATCTGCTTCAATGGATGTAAATCGACGATATCTGACCAAGATGTTGCAAACTCACTCAAATATATAAGAATTGATGAGACTCGACTTCAACTTAGGATGATAGACTTTGAAAATTTTCAATCAACACAAAGTGACAATCGACCTCACTGGGCTTCAATGTTTGTAAATCAACGATATCTGCCAAGATGTTGCAAACTCACTCAAATATATGAGAATTTATGATATTCGACTCCAAATTGGGAAGATAGACTTTGAAAATTTTCAATCAACACAAAGTGACAATCGACCTCAATCTGCTTCAATGGATGTAAATCGACGATATCTGACCAAGATGTTGCAAATTCACTCAAATATATAAGAATTGATGAGATTCGACTTCAACTTAGGAAGATAGACTTTGAAAATTTTCAATCAACACAAAG
Organism: Diorhabda elongata; assembly: GCA_026230145.1. Classification (NCBI taxonomy): domain Eukaryota; kingdom Metazoa; phylum Arthropoda; class Insecta; order Coleoptera; family Chrysomelidae; genus Diorhabda; species Diorhabda elongata. Next base: position 314,077 of record JAOVVJ010000019.1, read on the forward strand.
TGACAATCGACCTCAATCGGATTCAATGGATGTAAATCGACGATATCTGTCGAAGTTGGATGCGAATTCACTCAAATATATAAGAATTGATGAGACTCGACCTCAACTTAGGAAGATAGACTTTGAAAATTTTCAATCAACACAAAGTGACAATCGACCTCAATCTGCTTCAATGGATGTAAATCGACGATATCTGACCAAGATGTTCAAAACTCACTCAAATATATAAGAATTGATGAGACTCGACTTCAACTTAGGAAGATAGACTTTGAAAATTTTCAATCAACACACAGTGACAATCGACCTCAATGGGTTTCAATGGATGTAAATCGACGATATCTGTCAAAGTTAAATGCGAACTCACTCAAATATATAAGAATTGATGAGACTCGACCTCGACTTAGGAAGATAGACTTTGAAAATTCTCAATCAACACAAAGTGACAATCGACCTCAATGGGCTTTAATGGATGTAAATCAACGATATCTGACCAAGATGTTGCAAACTCACTCAAATATATAAGAATTGGTGAGACTCGACCTCAACTTAGGAAGATAGACTTTGGAAATTTTCAATCAACACAAAGTGACAATCGACCTCAATCTGCTTCAATGGATGTAAATCGACGATATCTGTCGAAGTTGAATGCGAATTCACTCAAATATATAAGAATTGATGAGACTCGACTTCAACTTAGGATGATAGACTTTGAAAATTTTCAATCAACACAAAGTGACAATCGACCTCAATGGGCTTTAATGGATGTAAATCAACGATATCTGACCAAGATGTTGCAAACTCACTCAAATATATAAGAATTGGTGAGACTCGACCTCAACTTAGGAAGATAGACTTTGGAAATTTTCAATCAACACAAAGTGACAATCGACCTCAATCTGCTTCAATGGATGTAAATCGACGATATCTGTCGAAGTTGAATGCGAATTCACTCAAATATATAAGAATTGATGAGACACGACCTCAACTTAGGAAGATAGACTTTGGAAATTTTCAATCAACACAAAGTGACAATCGACCTCAATCTGCTTCTATGGATGTAAATCGACGATATCTGACCAAGATGTTCCAAACTCACTCAAATATATAAGAATTGATGAGACTCGACTTCAACTTAGGAAGATAGACTTTGAAAATTTTCAATCAACACACAGTGACAATCGACCTCAATGGGCTTCAATGGATGTAAATCGACGATATCTGACCAAGATGTTGCAAACTCACTCAAATATATGAGAATTTATGATATTCGACTCCAAATTGGGAAGATAGACTTTGAAAATTTTCAATCAACACAAAGTGACAATCGACCTCAATCTGCTTCAATGGATGTAAATCGACGATATCTGACCAAGATGTTGCAAACTCACTCAAATATATAAGAATTGATGAGATTCGACTTCAACTTAGGAAGATAGACTTTGAAAATTTTCAATCAACACAAAGTGACAATCGACCTCAATCGGCTTCAATGGATGTAAATCGACGATATCTGTCGAAGTTGAATGCGAATTCACTCAAATATATAAGAATTGATGAGACTCGACCTCAACTTAGGAAGATAGACTTTCAAAATTTTCAATGAACACAAAGTGACAATCGACCTCAATCTGCTTCAATGGATTTAAATCGACGATATCTGACCAAGATGTTGCAAACTCACTCAAATATATAAGAATTGATGAGACTCGACTTCAACTTAGGAAGATAGACTTTGAAAATTTTCAATCAACACAAAGTGACAATCGACCTCAATGGGCTTTAATGGATGTAAATCGACGATATATGTCGAAGTTCAATGCGAACTCACTCAAATATATCAGAATTGATGAGACTCGACCTCAACTTAGGAAGATAGACTTTGAAAATTCTCAATCAATACAAAGTGACAATCGACCTCAATCTGCTTCAATGGATGTAAATCGACGATATCTGTCGAAGTTAAATGCGAACTCACTCAAATATATAAGAATTGATGATATTCGACTCCAAATTAGGAAGATAGACTTTGAAAATTTTCAATCAACACAAAGTGACAATCGACCTCAATGGGATTCAATGGATGTAAATCGACGATATCTGACCAAGATGTTGCAAACTCACTCAAATATATAAGAATTGATGAGACTCGACTTCAACTTAGGAAGATAGACTTTGAAAATTCTCAATCAATACAAAGTGACAATCGACCTCAATCTGCTTCAATGGATGTAAATCGACGATATATGTCGAAGTTCAATGCGAACTCACTCAAATATATCAGAATTGATGAGACTCGACCTCAACTTAGGAAGATAGACTTTGAAAATTCTCAATCAATACAAAGTGACAATCGACCTCAATCTGCTTCAATGGATGTAAATCGACGATATCTGTCGAAGTTAAATGCGAACTCACTCAAATATATAAGAATTGATGAGACTCGACTTCAAATTAGGAAGATAGACTTTGAAAATTTTCAATCAACACAAAATGACAATCGACCTCAATCTGCTTCAATGGATGTAAATCGACGATATCTGACCAAGATGTTGCAAACTCACTCAAATATATAAGAATTGATGAGACTCGACTTCAACTTAGGATGATAGACTTTGAAAATTTTCAATCAACACAAAGTGACAATCGACCTCACTGGGCTTCAATGTTTGTAAATCAACGATATCTGCCAAGATGTTGCAAACTCACTCAAATATATGAGAATTTATGATATTCGACTCCAAATTGGGAAGATAGACTTTGAAAATTTTCAATCAACACAAAGTGACAATCGACCTCAATCTGCTTCAATGGATGTAAATCGACGATATCTGACCAAGATGTTGCAAATTCACTCAAATATATAAGAATTGATGAGATTCGACTTCAACTTAGGAAGATAGACTTTGAAAATTTTCAATCAACACAAAGTGACAATCGACCTCAATCGGATTCAATGGATGTAAATCGACGATATCTGTCGAAGTTGGATGCGAATTCACTCAAATATATAAGAATTGATGAGACTCGACCTCAACTTAGGAAGATAGACTTTGAAAATTTTCAATCAACACAAAGTGACAATCGACCTCAATCTGCTTCAATGGATGTAAATCGACGATATCTGACCAAGATGTTCCAAACTCACTCAAATATATAAGAATTGATGAGACTCGACTTCAACTTAGGAAGATAGACTTTGAAAATTTTCAATCAACACACAGTGACAATCGACCTCAATGGGTTTCAATGGATGTAAATCGACGATATCTGACCAAGATGTTGCAAACTCACTCAAATATATAAGAATTGATGAGACTCGACTTCAAATTAGGAAGATAGACTTTGAAAATTTTCAATCAACACAAAGTGACAATCGACCGCAATGGGCTTCAATGGATGTAAATCGACGATATCTGTCGAAGTTAAATGCGAACTCACTCAAATATATAAGAATTGATGAGACTCGACCTCAACTTAGGAAGATAGACTTTGAAAATTCTCAATCAACACAAAGTGACAATCGACCTCAATCTGCTTCAATGTATGTAAATCGACGATATCTGACCAAGATGTTCCAAACTCACTCAAATATATAAGAATTGATGAGATTCGACTTCAAATTAGGAAGATACACTTTGAAAATTTTCAGTCAACACAAAGTGACAATCGACCTCAATCGGCTTCAATGGATGTAAATCGACGATATCTGTCAAAGTTAAATGCGAACTCACTCAAATATATAAGAATTGATGAGACTCGACCTCGACTTAGGAAGATAGACTTTGAAAATTCTCAATCAACACAAAGTGACAATCGACCTCAATGGGCTTTAATGGATGTAAATCAACGATATCTGACCAAGATGTTGCAAACTCACTCAAATATATAAGAATTGGTGAGACTCGACCTCAACTTAGGAAGATAGACTTTGGAAATTTTCAATCAACACAAAGTGACAATCGACCTCAATCTGCTTCAATGGATGTAAATCGACGATATCTGTCGAAGTTGAATGCGAATTCACTCAAATATATAAGAATTGATGAGACTCGACTTCAAATTAGGAAGATAGACTTTGAAAATTTTCAATCAACACAAAGTGACAATCGACCTCAATCTGCTTCAATGGATGTAAATCGACGATATCTGACCAAGATGTTGCAAACTCACTCAAATATATAAGAATTGATGAGACTCGACTTCAACTTAGGATGATAGACTTTGAAAATTTTCAATCAACACAAAGTGACAATCGACCTCAATGGGCTTTAATGGATGTAAATCAACGATATCTGACCAAGATGTTGCAAACTCACTCAAATATATAAGAATTGGTGAGACTCGACCTCAACTTAGGAAGATAGACTTTGGAAATTTTCAATCAACACAAAGTGACAATCGACCTCAATCTGCTTCAATGGATGTAAATCGACGATATCTGTCGAAGTTGAATGCGAATTCACTCAAATATATAAGAATTGATGAGACACGACCTCAACTTAGGAAGATAGACTTTGGAAATTTTCAATCAACACAAAGTGACAATCGACCTCAATCTGCTTCTATGGATGTAAATCGACGATATCTGACCAAGATGTTCCAAACTCACTCAAATATATAAGAATTGATGAGACTCGACTTCAACTTAGGAAGATAGACTTTGAAAATTTTCAATCAACACACAGTGACAATCGACCTCAATGGGCTTCAATGGATGTAAATCGACGATATCTGACCAAGATGTTGCAAACTCACTCAAATATATGAGAATTTATGATATTCGACTCCAAATTGGGAAGATAGACTTTGAAAATTTTCAATCAACACAAAGTGACAATCGACCTCAATCTGCTTCAATGGATGTAAATCGACGATATCTGACCAAGATGTTGCAAACTCACTCAAATATATAAGAATTGATGAGATTCGACTTCAACTTAGGAAGATAGACTTTGAAAATTTTCAATCAACACAAAGTGACAATCGACCTCAATCGGCTTCAATGGATGTAAATCGACGATATCTGTCGAAGTTGAATGCGAATTCACTCAAATATATAAGAATTGATGAGACTCGACCTCAACTTAGGAAGATAGACTTTCAAAATTTTCAATGAACACAAAGTGACAATCGACCTCAATCTGCTTCAATGGATTTAAATCGACGATATCTGACCAAGATGTTGCAAACTCACTCAAATATATAAGAATTGATGAGACTCGACTTCAACTTAGGAAGATAGACTTTGAAAATTTTCAATCAACACAAAGTGACAATCGACCTCAATGGGCTTTAATGGATGTAAATCGACGATATATGTCGAAGTTCAATGCGAACTCACTCAAATATATCAGAATTGATGAGACTCGACCTCAACTTAGGAAGATAGACTTTGAAAATTCTCAATCAATACAAAGTGACAATCGACATCAATCTGCTTCAATGGATGTAAATCGACGATATCTGTCGAAGTTAAATGCGAACTCACTCAAATATATAAGAATTGATGATATTCGACTCCAAATTAGGAAGATAGACTTTGAAAATTTTCAATCAACACAAAGTGACAATCGACCTCAATGGGATTCAATGGATGTAAATCGACGATATCTGACCAAAATGTTGCAAACTCACTCAAATATATGAGAATTGATGAGATTCGACTTCAACTTAGGAAGATAGACTTTGAAAATTTTCAATCAACACAAAGTGACAATCGACCTCAATCGGCTTCAATGGATGTAAATCGACGATATCTGTCGAAGTTAAATGCGAACTCACTCAAATATATAAGAATTGATGAGACTCGACCTCAACTTAGGAAGATAGACTTTGAAAATTCTCAATCAATACAAAGTGACAATCGACCTCAATCTGCTTCAATGGATGTAAATCGACGATATCTGACCAAGATGTTGCAAACTCACTCAAATATATAAGAATTTATGATATTCGACTCCAAATTGGGAAGATAGACTTTGAAAATTTTCAATCAACACAAAGTGACAATCGACCTCAATCTGCTTCAATGGATGTAAATCGACGATATCTGACCAAGATGTTGCAAACTCACTCAAATATATAAGAATTGATGAGACTCGACTTCAAATTAGGAAGATAGACTTTGAAAATTTCCAATCAACACAAAGTGACAATCGACCTCAATCTGCTTCAATGGATGTAAATCGACGATATCTGACCAAGATGTTGCAAACTCACTCAAATATATAAGAATTGATGAGACTCGACTTCAACTTAGGATGATAGACTTTGAAAATTTTCAATCAACACAAAGTGACAATCGACCTCAATGGGCTTTAATGGATGTAAATCAACGATATCTGACCAAGATGTTGCAAACTCACTCAAATATATGAGAATTTATGATATTCGACTCCAATTTGGGAAGATAGACTTTGAAAATTTTCAATCAACACAAAGTGACAATCGACCTCAATCTGCTTCAATGGATGTAAATCGACGATATCTAACCAAGATGTTGCAAACTCACTCAAATATATAAGAATTGATGAGATTCGACTTCAACTTAGGAAGATAGACTTTGAAAATTTTCAATCAACACAAAGTGACAATCGACCTCAATCGGCTTCAATGGATGTAAATCGACGATATCTGTCGAAGTTGAATGCGAATTCACTCAAATATATAAGAATTGATGAGACTCGACCTCAACTTAGGAAGATAGACTTTGAAAATTCTCAATCAACACAAAGTGACAATCGACCTCAATCTGCTTCAATGGATGTAAATCGACGATATCTGACCTAGATGTTCCAAACTCACTCAAATATATAAGAATTGATGAGACTCGACTTCAACTTAGGAAGATAGACTTTGAAAATTTTCAATCAACACACAGTGACAATCGACCGCAATGGGCTTCAATGGATGTAAATCGACGATATCTGTCGAAGTTAAATGCGAAATCACTCAAATATATAAGAATTGATGAGACTCGACCTCAACTTAGGAAGATAGACTTTGAAAATTCTCAATCAACACAAAGTGACAATCGACCTCAATCGGCTTCAATGGATGTAAATCGACGATATCTGTCGAAGTTGAATGCAAACTCACTCAAATATATAAGAATTGATGAGATTCGACTCCAAATTAGGAAGATAGTCTTTGAAAATTTTCAATCAACACAAAGTTACAATCGACCTCAATCTGCTCCAATGGATGTAAATCGACGATATCTGACCAAGATGTTCCAAACTCACTCAAATATATAAGAATTGATGAGATTCGACTTCCAATTAAGAAGATACACTTTGAAAATTTTCAATCAACACAAAGTGACAATCGACCTCAATCGGCTTCAATGGATGTAAATCGACGATATCTGACCTAGATGTTCCAAACTCACTCAAATATATAAGAATTGATGAGATTCGACTCCAAATTAGGAAGATAGACTTTGAAAATTTTCAATCAACACAAAGTGACAATCGACCTCAATGGGCTTCAATGGATGTAAATCGACGATATCTGACCAAGATGCTGCAAACTCACTCAAATATATAAGAATTGATGAGATTCGACTTCAAATTAGGAAGATAGACTTTGAAAATTTTTAATGAACACAAAGTGACAATTGACCTCAATATGCTTCAATGGATGTAAATCGACGATATCTGACCAAGATGTTGCAAACTCACTCAAATATATAAGAAGAGATGAGATTCGACTTCAAATTAGGAAGATAGACTTTGAAAATTTACAATCAACACAAAGTTACAATCGACCTCAATCTGCTTCAATGGATGTAAATCGACGATATCTGACCAAGATATTGCAAACTCACTCAAATATATAAGAATTGATGAGATTCGACTTCAACCTAGGAAGATAGACTTTGAAAATTTTCAATCAACACAGAGTGACAAACGACCTCAATCTGCTTCAATGGATGTAAATCGACGATAACTGACCAAGATATTGCAAACTCACTCAAATATATAACAATTGATGAGATTCGACTCCAAATTAGGAAGATAGACTTTGAAAATTTTCAATCAACACAAAGTTACAATCGACCTCAATCTGCTTCAATGGATGTAAATCGACGATATCTGACCAAGATGTTGCAAACTCACTCAAATATATAAGAAGAGATGAGATTCGACTTCAAATTAGGAAGAAAGACTTTGAAAATTTCCAATCAACACAAAGTTACAATCGACCTCAATCTGCTTCAATGGATGTAAATCGACGATATCTGACCAAGATGTTGCAAACTCACTCAAATATATAAGAATTGATGAGATTCGACTCCAAATTAGGAAGATAGACTTTGAAAATTTTCAATCAACACAAAGTTACAATCGACCTCAATGGGCTTCAATGGATGTAAATCGACGATATCTGACCAAGATGTTGCAAACTCACTCAAATATATAAGAATTGATGAGATTAGACTTCAAATTAGGAAGATAGACTTTGAAAATTTTCAATCAACACAAAGTTACAATCGCCCTCAATCTGCTTCAATGGATGTAAATCGACGATATCTGACCAAGATGTTGCGAACTCACTCAAATATATAAGAATTGATGAGATTCGACTTCAAATTAGGAAGATAGACTTTGAAAATTTTTAATGAACACAAAGTGACAATTGACCTCAATATGCTTCAATGGATGTAAATCGACGATATCTGACCAAGATGTTGCAAACTCACTCAAATATATAAGAATTGATGAGATTCGACTCCAAATTAGGAAGATAGACTTTGAAAATTTTCAATCAACACAAAGTTACAATCGACCTCAATCTGCTTCAATGGATGTAAATCGACGATATCTGACCAAGATGTTGCGAACTCACTCAAATATATAAGAATTGATGAGATTCGACTCCAAATTAGGAAGATAGACTTTGAAAATTTTCAATCAACACAAAGTGACAATCGACCTCAATGGGCTTCAATGGATGTAAATCGACGATATCTGACCAAGATGTTGCAAACTCACTCAAATATATAAGAATTGATGAGATTAGACTTCAAATTAGGAAGATAGACTTTGAAAATTTTCAATCAACACAAAGTTACAATCGACCTCAATCTGCTTCAATGGATGTAAATCGACGATATCTGACCAAGATGTTGCAAACTCACTCAAATATATAAGAATTGATGAGATTCGACTTCAAATTAGGAAGATAGACTTTGAAAATTTTTAATGAACACAAAGTGACAATTGACCTCAATATGCTTCAATGGATGTAAATCGACGATATCTGACCAAGATGTTGCAAACTCACTCAAATATATAAGAAGAGATGAGATTCGACTTCAAATTAGGAAGATAGACTTTGAAAATTTCCAATCAACACAAAGTTACAATCGACCTCAATCTGCTTCAATGGATGTAAATCGACGATATCTGACCAAGATATTGCAAACTCACTCAAATATATAAGAATTGATGAGATTCGACTTCAACCTAGGAAGATAGACTTTGAAAATTTTCAATCAACACAGAGTGACAAACGACCTCAATCTGCTTCAATGGATGTAAATCGGCGATAACTGACCAAGATATTGCAAACTCACTCAAATATATAAGAATTGATGAGATTCGACTTCAAATTAGGAAGATAGACTTTGAAAATTTTCAATCAACACAAAGTGACAATCGACCTCAATGGGCTCCAATGGATGTAAATCGACGATATCTGACCAAGATGTTGCAAACTCACTCAAATATATAAGAATTGATGAGATTCGACTTCAAATTAGGAAGATAGACTTTGAAAATTTTCAATCAACACAAAGTTACAATCGACCTCAATCTGCTTCAATGGATGTAAATCGACGATATCTGACCAAGATGTTGCAAACTCACTCAAATATATAAGAAGAGATGAGATTCGACTTCAAATTAGGAAGAAAGACTTTGAAAATTTCCAATCAACACAAAGTTACAATCGACCTCAATCTGCTTCAATGGATGTAAATCGACGATATCTGACCAAGATGTTGCAAACTCACTCAAATATATAAGAATTGATGAGATTCGACTCCAAATTAGGAAGATAGTCTTTGAAAATTTTCAATCAACACAAAGTTACAATCGACCTCAATCTGCTTCAATGGATGTAAATCGACGATATCTGACCAAGATGTTGCAAACTCACTCAAATATATAAGAATTGATGAGATTCGACTCCAAATTAGGAAGATAGACTTTGAAAATTTTCAATCAACACAAAGTGACAATCGACCTCAATGGGCTCCAATGGATGTAAATCGACGATATCTGACCAAGATGTTGCAAACTCACTCAAATATATAAGAATTGATGAGATTCGACTTCAAATTAGGAAGATAGACTTTGAAAATTTTCAATCAACACAAAGTTACAATCGACCTCAATCTGCTTCAATGGATGTAAATCGACGATATCTGACCAAGATGTTGCAAACTCACTCAAATATATAAGAAGAGATGAGATTCGACTTCAAATTAGGAAGAAAGACTTTGAAAATTTCCAATCAACACAAAGTTACAATCGACCTCAATCTGCTTCAATGGATGTAAATCGACGATATCTGACCAAGATGTTGCAAACTCACTCAAATATATAAGAATTGATGAGATTCGACTCCAAATTAGGAAGATAGTCTTTGAAAATTTTCAATCAACACAAAGTTACAATCGACCTCAATCTGCTTCAATGGATGTAAATCGACGATATCTGACCAAGATGTTGCAAACTCACTCAAATATATAAGAATTGATGAGATTCGACTCCAAATTAGGAAGATAGACTTTGAAAATTTTCAATCAACACAAAGTGACAATCGACCTCAATGGGCTTCAATGGATGTAAATCGACGATATCTGACCAAGATGTTGCAAACTCACTCAAATATATGAGAATTGATGAGATTCGACTCCAAATTAGGAAGATAGACTTTGAAAATTTTCAATCAACACAAAGTGACAATCGACCTCAATGGGCTTCAATGGATGTAAATCGACGATATCTGACCAAGATGTTGCAAACTCACTCAAATATATAAGAATTGATGAGATTAGACTTCAAATTAGGAAGATAGACTTTGAAAATTTTCAATCAACACAAAGTTACAATCGACCTCAATCTGCTTCAATGGATGTAAATCGACGATATCTGACCAAGATGTTGCAAACTCACTCAAATATATAAGAATTGATGAGATTCGACTTCAAATTAGGAAGATAGACTTTGAAAATTTTTAATGAACACAAAGTGACAATTGACCTCAATATGCTTCAATGGATGTAAATCGACGATATCTGACCAAGATGTTGCAAACTCACTCAAATATATAAGAAGAGATGAGATTCGACTTCAAATTAGGAAGATAGACTTTGAAAATTTCCAATCAACACAAAGTTACAATCGACCTCAATCTGCTTCAATGGATGTAAATCGACGATATCTGACCAAGATATTGCAAACTCACTCAAATATATAAGAATTGATGAGATTCGACTTCAACCTAGGAAGATAGACTTTGAAAATTTTCAATCAACACAGAGTGACAAACGACCTCAATCTGCTTCAATGGATGTAAATCGACGATAACTGACCAAGATATTGCAAACTCACTCAAATATATAAGAATTGATGAGATTCGACTTCAAATTAGGAAGATAGACTTTGAAAATTTTCAATCAACACAAAGTGACAATCGACCTCAATGGGCTCCAATGGATGTAAATCGACGATATCTGACCAAGATGTTGCAAACTCACTCAAATATATAAGAATTGATGAGATTCGACTTCAAATTAGGAAGATAGACTTTGAAAATTTTCAATCAACACAAAGTTACAATCGACCTCAATCTGCTTCAATGGATGTAAATCGACGATATCTGACCAAGATGTTGCAAACTCACTCAAATATATAAGAAGAGATGAGATTCGACTTCAAATTAGGAAGAAAGACTTTGAAAATTTCCAATCAACACAAAGTTACAATCGACCTCAATCTGCTTCAATGGATGTAAATCGACGATATCTGACCAAGATGTTGCAAACTCACTCAAATATATAAGAATTGATGAGATTCGACTCCAAATTAGGAAGATAGACTTTGAAAATTTTCAATCAACACAAAGTTACAATCGACCTCAATGGGCTTCAATGGATGTAAATCGACGATATCTGACCAAGATGTTGCATCTCACTCAAATATATAAGAATTGATGAGATTAGACTTCAAATTAGGAAGATAGACTTTGAAAATTTTCAATCAACACAAAGTTACAATCGCCCTCAATCTGCTTCAATGGATGTAAATCGACGATATCTGACCAAGATGTTGCAAACTCACTCAAATATATAAGAATTGATGAGATTCGACTTCAAATTAGGAAGATAGACTTTGAAAATTTTCAATCAACACAAAGTTACAATCGACCTCAATCTGCTTCAATGGATGTAAATCGACGATATCTGACCAAGATGTTGCAAACTCACTCAAATATATAAGAAGAGATGAGATTCGACTTCAAATTAGGAAGAAAGACTTTGAAAATTTCCAATCAACACAAAGTTACAATCGACCTCAATCTGCTTCAATGGATGTAAATCGACGATATCTGACCAAGATGTTGCAAACTCACTCAAATATATAAGAATTGATGAGATTCGACTCCAAATTAGGAAGATAGACTTTGAAAATTTTCAATCAACACAAAGTTACAATCGACCTCAATGGGCTTCAATGGATGTAAATCGACGATATCTGACCAAGATGTTGCATCTCACTCAAATATATAAGAATTGATGAGATTAGACTTCAAATTAGGAAGATAGACTTTGAAAATTTTCAATCAACACAAAGTTACAATCGCCCTCAATCTGCTTCAATGGATGTAAATCGACGATATCTGACCAAGATGTTGCAAACTCACTCAAATATATAAGAATTGATGAGATTCGACTTCAAATTAGGAAGATAGACTTTGAAAATTTTCAATCAACACAAAGTTACAATCGACCTCAATCTGCTTCAATGGATGTAAATCGACGATATCTGACCAAGATGTTGCAAACTCACTCAAATATATAAGAATTGATGAGATTCGACTCCAAATTAGGAAGATAGACTTTGAAAATTTTCAATCAACACAAAGTTACAATCGACCTCAATCTGCTTCAATGGATGTAAATCGACGATATCTGACCAAGATGTTGCGAACTCACTCAAATATATAAGAATTGATGAGATTCGACTCCAAATTAGGAAGATAGACTTTGAAAATTTTCAATCAACACAAAGTGACAATCGACCTCAATGGGCTTCAATGGATGTAAATCGACGATATCTGACCAAGATGTTGCAAACTCACTCAAATATATAAGAATTGATGAGATTCGACTCCAAATTAGGAAGATAGACTTTGAAAATTTTCAATCAGCACAAAGTTACAATCGACCTCAATCTGCTTCAATGGATGTAAATCGACGATATCTGACCAAGATGTTGCGAACTCACTCAAATATATAAGAATTGATGAGATTCGACTCCAAATTAGGAAGATAGACTTTGAAAATTTTCAATCAACACAAAGTGACAATCGACCTCAATGGGCTTCAATGGATGTAAATCGACGATATCTGACCAAGATGTTGCAAACTCACTCAAATATATAAGAATTGATGAGATTAGACTTCAAATTAGGAAGATAGACTTTGAAAATTTTCAATCAACACAAAGTTACAATCGACCTCAATCTGCTTCAATGGATGTAAATCGACGATATCTGACCAAGATGTTGCAAACTCACTCAAATATATAAGAATTGATGAGATTCGACTTCAAATTAGGAAGATAGACTTTGAAAATTTTTAATGAACACAAAGTGACAATTGACCTCAATATGCTTCAATGGATGTAAATCGACGATATCTGACCAAGATGTTGCAAACTCACTCAAATATATAAGAAGAGATGAGATTCGACTTCAAATTAGGAAGATAGACTTTGAAAATTTCCAATCAACACAAAGTTACAATCGACCTCAATCTGCTTCAATGGATGTAAATCGACGATATCTGACCAAGATATTGCAAACTCACTCAAATATATAAGAATTGATGAGATTCGACTTCAACCTAGGAAGATAGACTTTGAAAATTTTCAATCAACACAGAGTGACAAACGACCTCAATCTGCTTCAATGGATGTAAATCGGCGATAACTGACCAAGATATTGCAAACTCACTCAAATATATAAGAATTGATGAGATTCGACTTCAAATTAGGAAGATAGACTTTGAAAATTTTCAATCAACACAAAGTGACAATCGACCTCAATGGGCTCCAATGGATGTAAATCGACGATATCTGACCAAGATGTTGCAAACTCACTCAAATATATAAGAATTGATGAGATTCAACTTCAAATTAGGAAGATAGACTTTGAAAATTTTCAATCAACACAAAGTTACAATCGACCTCAATCTGCTTCAATGGATGTAAATCGACGATATCTGACCAAGATGTTGCAAACTCACTCAAATATATAAGAAGAGATGAGATTCGACTTCAAATTAGGAAGAAAGACTTTGAAAATTTCCAATCAACACAAAGTTACAATCGACCTCAATCTGCTTCAATGGATGTAAATCGACGATATCTGACCAAGATGTTGCAAACTCACTCAAATATATAAGAATTGATGAGATTCGACTCCAAATTAGGAAGATAGTCTTTGAAAATTTTCAATCAACACAAAGTTACAATCGACCTCAATCTGCTTCAATGGATGTAAATCGACGATATCTGACCAAGATGTTGCAAACTCACTCAAATATATAAGAATTGATGAGATTCGACTTCAAATTAGGAAGATAGACTTTGAAAATTTTCAATCAACACAAAGTTACAATCGACCTCAATCTGCTTCAATGGATGTAAATCGACGATATCTGACCAGGATGTTGCAAACTCACTCAAATATATAAGAATTGATGAGATTCGACTTCAAATTAGGAAGATAGACTTTGAAAATTTTCAATCAACACAAAGTTACAATCGACCTCAATCTGCTTCAATGGATGTAAATCGACGATATCTGACCAAGATGTTGCAAACTCACTCAAATATATAAGAAGAGATGAGATTCGACTTCAAATTAGGAAGAAAGACTTTGAAAATTTCCAATCAACACAAAGTTACAATCGACCTCAATCTGCTTCAATGGATGTAAATCGACGATATCTGACCAAGATGTTGCAAACTCACTCAAATATATAAGAATTGATGAGATTCGACTCCAAATTAGGAAGATAGTCTTTGAAAATTTTCAATCAACACAAAGTTACAATCGACCTCAATCTGCTTCAATGGATGTAAATCGACGATATCTGACCAAGATGTTGCAAACTCACTCAAATATATAAGAATTGATGAGATTCGACTCCAAATTAGGAAGATAGACTTTGAAAATTTTCAATCAACACAAAGTGACAATCGACCTCAATGGGCTTCAATGGATGTAAATCGACGATATCTGACCAAGATGTTGCAAACTCACTCAAATATATGAGAATTGATGAGATTCGACTCCAAATTAGGAAGATAGACTTTGAAAATTTTCAATCAACACAAAGTGACAATCGACCTCAATGGGCTTCAATGGATGTAAATCGACGATATCTGACCAAGATGTTGCAAACTCACTCAAATATATAAGAATTGATGAGATTAGACTTCAAATTAGGAAGATAGACTTTGAAAATTTTCAATCAACACAAAGTTACAATCGACCTCAATCTGCTTCAATGGATGTAAATCGACGATATCTGACCAAGATGTTGCAAACTCACTCAAATATATAAGAATTGATGAGATTCGACTTCAAATTAGGAAGATAGACTTTGAAAATTTTTAATGAACACAAAGTGACAATTGACCTCAATATGCTTCAATGGATGTAAATCGACGATTTCTGACCAAGATGTTGCAAACTCACTCAAATATATAAGAAGAGATGAGATTCGACTTCAAATTAGGAAGATAGACTTTGAAAATTTCCAATCAACACAAAGTTACAATCGACCTCAATCTGCTTCAATGGATGTAAATCGACGATATCTGACCAAGATGTTGCAAACTCACTCAAATATATAAGAATTGATGAGATTCGACTTCAAATTAGGAAGATAGACTTTGAAAATTTTTAATGAACACAAAGTGACAATTGACCTCAATATGCTTCAATGGATGTAAATCGACGATATCTGACCAAGATGTTGCAAACTCACTCAAATATATAAGAAGAGATGAGATTCGACTTCAAATTAGGAAGATAGACTTTGAAAATTTCCAATCAACACAAAGTTACAATCGACCTCAATCTGCTTCAATGGATGTAAATCGACGATATCTGACCAAGATATTGCAAACTCACTCAAATATATAAGAATTGATGAGATTCGACTTCAACCTAGGAAGATAGACTTTGAAAATTTTCAATCAACACAGAGTGACAAACGACCTCAATCTGCTTCAATGGATGTAAATCGACGATAACTGACCAAGATATTGCAAACTCACTCAAATATGTAAGAATTGATGAGATTCGACTTCAAATTAGGAAGATAGACTTTGAAAATTTTCAATCAACACAAAGTGACAATCGACCTCAATGGGCTCCAATGGATGTAAATCGACGATATCTGACCAAGATGTTGCAAACTCACTCAAATATATAAGAATTGATGAGATTCGACTTCAAATTAGGAAGATAGACTTTGAAAATTTTCAATCAACACAAAGTTACAATCGACCTCAATCTGCTTCAATGGATGTAAATCGACGATATCTGACCAAGATGTTGCAAACTCACTCAAATATATAAGAAGAGATGAGATTCGACTTCAAATTAGGAAGAAAGACTTTGAAAATTTCCAATCAACACAAAGTTACAATCGACCTCAATCTGCTTCAATGGATGTAAATCGACGATATCTGACCAAGATGTTGCAAACTCACTCAAATATATAAGAATTGATGAGATTCGACTCCAAATTAGGAAGATAGACTTTGAAAATTTTCAATCAACACAAAGTTACAATCGACCTCAATGGGCTTCAATGGATGTAAATCGACGATATCTGACCAAGATGTTGCATCTCACTCAAATATATAAGAATTGATGAGATTAGACTTCAAATTAGGAAGATAGACTTTGAAAATTTTCAATCAACACAAAGTTACAATCGCCCTCAATCTGCTTCAATGGATGTAAATCGACGATATCTGACCAAGATGTTGCAAACTCACTCAAATATATAAGAATTGATGAGATTCGACTTCAAATTAGGAAGATAGACTTTGAAAATTTTCAATCAACACAAAGTTACAATCGACCTCAATCTGCTTCAATGGATGTAAATCGACGATATCTGACCAAGATGTTGCAAACTCACTCAAATATATAAGAATTGATGAGATTCGACTCCAAATTAGGAAGATAGACTTTGAAAATTTTCAATCAACACAAAGTTACAATCGACCTCAATCTGCTTCAATGGATGTAAATCGACGATATCTGACCAAGATGTTGCGAACTCACTCAAATATATAAGAATTGATGAGATTCGACTCCAAATTAGGAAGATAGACTTTGAAAATTTTCAATCAACACAAAGTGACAATCGACCTCAATGGGCTTCAATGGATGTAAATCGACGATATCTGACCAAGATGTTGCAAACTCACTCAAATATATAAGAATTGATGAGATTAGACTTCAAATTAGGAAGATAGACTTTGAAAATTTTCAATCAACACAAAGTTACAATCGACCTCAATCTGCTTCAATGGATGTAAATCGACGATATCTGACCAAGATGTTGCAAACTCACTCAAATATATAAGAATTGATGAGATTCGACTTCAAATTAGGAAGATAGACTTTGAAAATTTTTAATGAACACAAAGTGACAATTGACCTCAATATGCTTCAATGGATGTAAATCGACGATATCTGACCAAGATGTTGCAAACTCACTCAAATATATAAGAAGAGATGAGATTCGACTTCAAATTAGGAAGATAGACTTTGAAAATTTCCAATCAACACAAAGTTACAATCGACCTCAATCTGCTTCAATGGATGTAAATCGACGATATCTGACCAAGATATTGCAAACTCACTCAAATATATAAGAATTGATGAGATTCGACTTCAACCTAGGAAGATAGACTTTGAAAATTTTCAATCAACACAGAGTGACAAACGACCTCAATCTGCTTCAATGGATGTAAATCGGCGATAACTGACCAAGATATTGCAAACTCACTCAAATATATAAGAATTGATGAGATTCGACTTCAAATTAGGAAGATAGACTTTGAAAATTTTCAATCAACACAAAGTGACAATCGACCTCAATGGGCTCCAATGGATGTAAATCGACGATATCTGACCAAGATGTTGCAAACTCACTCAAATATATAAGAATTGATGAGATTCAACTTCAAATTAGGAAGATAGACTTTGAAAATTTTCAATCAACACAAAGTTACAATCGACCTCAATCTGCTTCAATGGATGTAAATCGACGATATCTGACCAAGATGTTGCAAACTCACTCAAATATATAAGAAGAGATGAGATTCGACTTCAAATTAGGAAGAAAGACTTTGAAAATTTGCAATCAACACAAAGTTACAATCGACCTCAATCTGCTTCAATGGATGTAAATCGACGATATCTGACCAAGATGTTGCAAACTCACTCAAATATATAAGAATTGATGAGATTCGACTCCAAATTAGGAAGATAGTCTTTGAAAATTTTCAATCAACACAAAGTTACAATCGACCTCAATCTGCTTCAATGGATGTAAATCGACGATATCTGACCAAGATGTTGCAAACTCACTCAAATATATAAGAATTGATGAGATTCGACTCCAAATTAGGAAGATAGACTTTGAAAATTTTCAATCAACACAAAGTGACAATCGACCTCAATGGGCTTCAATGGATGTAAATCGACGATATCTGACCAAGATGTTGCAAACTCACTCAAATATATAAGAATTGATGAGATTAGACTTCAAATTAGGAAGATAGACTTTGAAAATTTTCAATCAACACAAAGTTACAATCGACCTCAATCTGCTTCAATGGATGTAAATCGACGATATCTGACCAAGATGTTGCAAACTCACTCAAATATATAAGAATTGATGAGATTCGACTTCAAATTAGGAAGATAGACTTTGAAAATTTTTAATGAACACAAAGTGACAATTGACCTCAATATGCTTCAATGGATGTAAATCGACGATATCTGACCAAGATGTTGCAAACTCACTCAAATATATAAGAATTGATGAGATTCGACTTCAAATTAGGAAGATAGACTTTGAAAATTTTCAATCAACACAAAGTTACAATCGACCTCAATCTGCTTCAATGGATGTAAATCGACGATATCTGACCAAGATGTTGCAAACTCACTCAAATATATAAGAAGAGATGAGATTCGACTTCAAATTAGGAAGATAGACTTTGAAAATTTCCAATCAACACAAAGTTACAATCGACCTCAATCTGCTTCAATGGATGTAAATCGACGATATCTGACCAAGATATTGCAAACTCACTCAAATATATAAGAATTGATGAGATTCGACTTCAACCTAGGAAGATAGACTTTGAAAATTTTCAATCAACACAGAGTGACAAACGACCTCAATCTGCTTCAATGGATGTAAATCAACGATAACTGACCAAGATATTGCAAACTCACTCAAATATATAAGAATTGATGAGATTCGACTTCAAATTAGGAAGATAGACTTTGAAAATTTTTAATGAACACAAAGTGACAATTGACCTCAATATGCTTCAATGGATGTAAATCGACGATATCTGACCAAGATGTTGCAAACTCACTCAAATATATAAGAAGAGATGAGATTCGGCTTCAAATTAGGAAGATAGACTTTGAAAATTTCCAATCAACACAAAGTTACAATCGACCTCAATCTGCTTCAATGGATGTAAATCGACGATATCTGACCAAGATATTGCAAACTCACTCAAATATATAAGAATTGATGAGATTCGACTTCAACCTAGGAAGATAGACTTTGAAAATTTTCAATCAACACAGAGTGACAAACGACCTCAATCTGCTTCAATAGATGTAAATCGGCGATAACTGACCAAGATATTGCAAACTCACTCAAATATATAAGAATTGATGAGATTCGACTTCAAATTAGGAAGATAGACTTTGAAAATTTTCAATCAACACAAAGTGACAATCGACCTCAATGGGCTCCAATGGATGTAAATCGACGATATCTGACCAAGATGTTGCAAACTCACTCAAATATATAAGAATTGATGAGATTCAACTTCAAATTAGGAAGATAGACTTTGAAAATTTTCAATCAACACAAAGTTACAATCGACCTCAATCTGCTTCAATGGATGTAAATCGACGATATCTGACCAAGATGTTGCAAACTCACTCAAATATATAAGAAGAGATGAGATTCGACTTCAAATTAGGAAGAAAGACTTTGAAAATTTCCAATCAACACAAAGTTACAATCGACCTCAATCTGCTTCAATGGATGTAAATCGACGATATCTGACCAAGATGTTGCAAACTCACTCAAATATATAAGAATTGATGAGATTCGACTCCAAATTAGGAAGATAGTCTTTGAAAATTTTCAATCAACACAAAGTTACAATCGACCTCAATCTGCTTCAATGGATGTAAATCGACGATATCTGACCAAGATGTTGCAAACTCACTCAAATATATAAGAATTGATGAGATTCGACTCCAAATTAGGAAGATAGACTTTGAAAATTTTCAATAAACACAAAGTGACAATCGACCTCAATGGGCTTCAATGGATGTAAATCGACGATATCTGACCAAGATGTTGCAAACTCACTCAAATATATAAGAATTGATGAGATTAGACTTCAAATTAGGAAGATAGACTTTGAAAATTTTCAATCAACACAAAGTTACAATCGACCTCAATCTGCTTCAATGGATGTAAATCGACGATATCTGACCAAGATGTTGCAAACTCACTCAAATATATAAGAATTGATGAGTTCGACTTCAAATTAGGAAGATAGACTTTGAAAATTTTTAATGAACACAAAGTGACAATTGACCTCAATATGCTTCAATGGATGTAAATCGACGATATCTGACCAAGATGTTGCAAACTCACTCAAATATATAAGAATTGATGAGATTCGACTTCAAATTAGGAAGATAGACTTTGAAAATTTTCAATCAACACAAAGTTACAATCGACCTCAATCTGCTTCAATGGATGTAAATCGACGATATCTGACCAAGATGTTGCGAACTCACTCAAATATATAAGAAGAGATGAGATTCGACTTCAAATTAGGAAGATAGACTTTGAAAATTTCCAATCAACACAAAGTTACAATCGACCTCAATCTGCTTCAATGGATGTAAATCGACGATATCTGACCAAGATATTGCAAACTCACTCAAATATATAAGAATTGATGAGATTCGACTTCAACCTAGGAAGATAGACTTTGGAAATTTTCAATCAACACAGAGTGACAAACGACCTCAATCTGCTTCAATGGATGTAAATCGACGATAACTGACCAAGATATTGCAAACTCACTCAAATATATAAGAATTGATGAGATTCGACTTCAAATTAGGAAGATAGACTTTGAAAATTTTCAATCAACACAAAGTGACAATCGACCTCAATGGGCTTTAATAAATGTAAATCAACGATATCTGACCAAGATGTTGCAAACTCACTCAAATCTATGAGAATTTATGATATTCGACTCCAAATTGGGAGGATAGACTTTGAAAATTTTCAATCAACACAAAGTGACAATCGACCTCAATCTGCTTCAATGGATGTAAATCGACGATATCTGTCGAAGTTAAATGCGAACTCACTCAAATATATAAGAATTGATGAGACTCGACCTCAACTTAGGAAAATAGACTTTGAAAATTTTCAATCAACACAAAGTGACAATCGACCTCAATCGGCTTCAATGGATGTAAATCGACGATATCTGTCGAAGTTAAATGCGAACTCACTCAAATATATAAGAATTGATGAGACTCGACCTCGACTTAGGAAAATAGACTTTGAAAATTTTCAATCAACACAAAGTGACAATCGACCTCAATCGGCTTCAATGGATGTAAATCGACGATATCTGTCGAAGTTAAATGCGAACTCACTCAAATATATAAGAATTGATGATATTCGACTCCAAATTAGGAAGATAGACTTTGAAAATTTTCGATCAACACAAAGTGACAATCGACCTCAATGGGCTTCAATGGATGTAAATCGACGATATCTGACCAAGATGTTGCAAACTCACTCAAATATATAAGAATTGATGAGATTCGACTTCAACTTAGGAAGATAGACTTTGAAAATTTTCAATCAATACAAAGTGACAATCGACCTCAATCTGCTTCAATGGATGTAAATCGACGATATCTGACCAAGATGTTCCAAACTCACTCAAATATATATGAATTGATGAGACTCGACCTCAACTTAGGAAGATAGACTTTGAAAATTCTCAATCAACACAAAGTGACAATCGACCTCAATCTGCTTCAATGTATGTAAATCGACGATATCTGACCAAGATGTTCCAAACTCACTCAAATATATAAGAATTGATGAGACTCGACTTCAAATTAGGAAGATAGACTTTGAAAATTTTCAATCAACACAAAATGACAATCGACCTCAATCTGCTTCAATGGATGTAAATCGACGATATCTGACCAAGATGTTGCAAACTCACTCAAATATATAAGATTTGATGAGACTCGACTTCAACTTAGGATGATAGACTTTGAAAATTTTCAATCAACACAAAGTGACAATCGACCTCACTGGGCTTCAATGTTTGTAAATCAACGATATCTGCCAAGATGTTGCAAACTCACTCAAATATATGAGAATTTATGATATTCGACTCCAAATTGGGAAGATAGACTTTGAAAATTTTCAATCAACACAAAGTGACAATCGACCTCAATCTGCTTCAATGGATGTAAATCGACGATATCTGACCAAGATGTTGCAAACTCACTCGAATATATAAGAATTGATGAGATTCGACTTCAACTTAGGAAGATAGACTTTGAAAATTTTCAATCAACACAAAGTGACAATCGACCTCAATCGGATTCAATGAATGTAAATCGACGATATCTGTCGAAGTTGGATGCGAATTCACTCAAATATATAAGAATTGATGAGACTCGACCTCAACTTAGGAAGATAGACTTTGAAAATTTTCAATCAACACAAAGTGACAATCGACCTCAATCTGCTTCAATGTATGTAAATCGACGATATCTGACCAAGATGTTCCAAACTCACTCAAATATATAAGAATTGATGAGACTCGACTTCAAATTAGGAAGATAGACTTTGAAAATTTTCAATCAACACAAAATGACAATCGACCTCAATCTGCTTCAATGGATGTAAATCGACGATATCTGACCAAGATGTTGCAAACTCACTCAAATATATAAGATTTGATGAGACTCGACTTCAACTTAGGATGATAGACTTTGAAAATTTTCAATCAACACAAAGTGACAATCGACCTCACTGGGCTTCAATGTTTGTAAATCAACGATATCTGCCAAGATGTTGCAAACTCACTCAAATATATGAGAATTTATGATATTCGACTCCAAATTGGGAAGATAGACTTTGAAAATTTTCAATCAACACAAAGTGACAATCGACCTCAATCTGCTTCAATGGATGTAAATCGACGATATCTGACCAAGATGTTGCAAACTCACTCGAATATATAAGAATTGATGAGATTCGACTTCAACTTAGGAAGATAGACTTTGAAAATTTTCAATCAACACAAAGTGACAATCGACCTCAATCGGATTCAATGAATGTAAATCGACGATATCTGTCGAAGTTGGATGCGAATTCACTCAAATATATAAGAATTGATGAGACTCGACCTCAACTTAGGAAGATAGACTTTGAAAATTTTCAATCAACACAAAGTGACAATCGACCTCAATCTGCTTCAATGGATGTAAATCGACGATATCTGACCAAGATGTTCCAAACTCACTCAAATATATAAGAATTGATGAGACTCGACTTCAACTTAGGAAGATAGACTTTGAAAATTTTCAATCAACACACAGTGACAATCGACCTCAATGGGTTTCAATGGATGTAAATCGACGATATCTGACCAAGATGTTGCAAACTCACTCAAATATATAAGAATTGATGAGACTCGACTTCAAATTAGGAAGATAGACTTTGAAAATTTTCAATCAACACAAAGTGACAATCGACCGCAATGGGCTTCAATGGATGTAAATCGACGATATCTGTCGAAGTTAAATGCGAACTCACTCAAATATATAAGAATTGATGAGACTCGACCTCAACTTAGGAAGATAGACTTTGAAAATTCTCAATCAACACAAAGTGACAATCGACCTCAATCTGCTTCAATGTATGTAAATCGACGATATCTGACCAAGATGTTCCAAACTCACTCAAATATATAAGAATTGATGAGATTCGACTTCAAATTAGGAAGATACACTTTGAAAATTTTCAATCAACACAAAGTGACAATCGACCTCAATCGGCTTCAATGGATGTAAATCGACGATATCTGTCAAAGTTAAATGCGAACTCACTCAAATATATAAGAATTGATGAGACTCGACCTCGACTTAGGAAGATAGACTTTGAAAATTCTCAATCAATACAAAGTGACAATCGACCTCAATCTGCTTCAATGGATGTAAATCGACGATATCTGACCAAGATGTTGCAAACTCTCTCAAATATATAAGAATTTATGATATTCGACTCCAAATTGGGAAGATAGACTTTGAAAATTTTCAATCAACACAAAGTGACAATCGACCTCAATCTGCTTCAATGGATGTAAATCGACGATATCTGACCAAGATGTTGCAAACTCACTCAAATATATAAGAATTGATGAGACTCGACTTCAAATTAGGAAGATAGACTTTGAAAATTTTCAATCAACACAAAGTGACAATCGACCTCAATCTGCTTCAATGGATGTAAATCGACGATATCTGACCAAGATGTTGCAAACTCACTCAAATATATAAGAATTGATGAGACTCGACTTCAACTTAGGATGATAGACTTTGAAAATTTTCAATCAACACAAAGTGACAATCGACCTCAATGGGCTTTAATGGATGTAAATCAACGATATCTGACCAAGATGTTGCAAACTCACTCAAATATATAAGAATTGATGAGACTCGACCTCAACTTAGGAAGATAGACTTTGGAAATTTTCAATCAACACAAAGTGACAATCGACCTCAATCTGCTTCAATGGATGTAAATCGACGATATCTGTCGAAGTTGAATGCGAATTCACTCAAATATATAAGAATTGATGAGACACGACCTCAACTTAGGAAGATAGACTTTGGAAATTTTCAATCAACACAAAGTGACAATCGACCTCAATCTGCTTCAATGGATGTAAATCGACGATATCTGACCAAGATGTTCCAAACTCACTCAAATATATAAGAATTGATGAGACTCGACTTCAACTTAGGAAGATAGACTTTGAAAATTTTCAATCAACACACAGTGACAATCGACCTCAATGGGCTTCAATGGATGTATATCGACGATATCTGACCAAGATGTTGCAAACTCACTCAAATATATGAGAATTTATGATATTCGACTCCAAATTGGGAAGATAGACTTTGAAAATTTTCAATCAACACAAAGTGACAATCGACCTCAATCTGCTTCAATGGATGTAAATCGACGATATCTGACCAAGATGTTGCAAACTCACTCAAATATATAAGAATTGATGAGATTCGACTTCAACTTAGGAAGATAGACTTTGAAAATTTTCAATCAACACAAAGTGACAATCGACCTCAATCGGCTTCAATGGATGTAAATCGACGATATCTGTCGAAGTTGAATGCGAATTCACTCAAATATATAAGAATTGATGAGACTCGACCTCAACTTAGGAAGATAGACTTTCAAAATTTTCAATCAACACAAAGTGACAATCGACCTCAATCTGCTTCAATGGATGTAAATCGACGATATCTGACCAAGATGTTCCAAACTCACTCAAATATATAAGAATTGATGAGACTCGACTTCAACTTAGGAAGATAGACTTTGAAAATTTTCAATCAACATACAG
Source organism: Diorhabda elongata (assembly GCA_026230145.1). Classification (NCBI taxonomy): domain Eukaryota; kingdom Metazoa; phylum Arthropoda; class Insecta; order Coleoptera; family Chrysomelidae; genus Diorhabda; species Diorhabda elongata. Next base: position 340,380 of record JAOVVJ010000019.1, read on the forward strand.
TGACAATCGACCTCAATGGGCTTCAATGGATGTAAATCGACGATATCTGACCAAGATGTTGCAAACTCACTCAAATATATAAGAATTGATGAGACTCGACTTCAACTTAGGGAGATAGACTTTGAAAATTTTCAATCAACACAAAGTGACAATCGACCTCAATCTGCTTCAATGGATGTAAATCGACGATATCCGTCGAAGTTAAACGCGATCTCACTCAAATATATAAGAATTTATGATAGTCGACTCCAAATTAGGAAGATAGACTTTGAAAATTTTCAATCAACAGACAGTGACAATCGACCTCAATGGGCTTCAATGGATGTAAATCGACGATATCTGACCAAGATGTTGCAAACTCACTCAAATATATAAGAATTGATGAGACTCGACTTCAACTTAGGAAGATAGACTTTGAAAATTTTCAATCAACACAAAGTGACAATCGACCTCAATGGGCTTTAATGGATGTAAATCGACGATATATGTCGAAGTTCAATGCGAACTCACTCAAATATATCAGAATTGATGAGACTCGACCTCAACTTAGGAAGATAGACTTTGAAAATTCTCAATCAATACAAAGTCACAATCGACCTCAATCTGCTTCAATGGATGTAAATCGACGATATCTGTCGAAGTTAAATGCGAACTCACTCAAATATATAAGAATTGATGATATTCGACTCCAAATTAGGAAGATAGACTTTGAAAATTTTCAATCAACACAAAGTGACAATCGACCTCAATGGGCTTTAATGGATGTAAATCAACGATATCTGACCAAGATGTTGCAAACTCACTCAAATATATGAGAATTTATGATATTCGACTCCAAATTGGGAAGATAGACTTTGAAAATTTTCAATCAACACAAAGTGACAATCGACCTCAATCTGCTTCAATGGATGTAAATCGACGATATCTAACCAAGATGTTGCAAACTCACTCAAATATATAAGAATTGATGAGATTCGACTTCAACTTAGGAAGATAGACTTTGAAAATTTTCAATCAACACAAAGTGACAATCGACCTCAATCGGCTTCAATGGATGTAAATCGACGATATCTGTCGAAGTTGAATGCGAATTCACTCAAATATATAAGAATTGATGAGACTCGACCTCAACTTAGGAAGATAGACTTTGAAAATTTTCAATCAACACAAAGTGACAATCGACCTCAATCTGCTTCAATGGATGTAAATCGACGATATCTGACCTAGATGTTCCAAACTCACTCAAATATATAAGAATTGATGAGACTCGACTTCAACTTAGGAAGATAGACTTTGAAAATTTTCAATCAACACACAGTGACAATCGACCGCAATGGGCTTCAATGGATGTAAATCGACGATATCTGTCGAAGTTAAATGCGAAATCACTCAAATATATAAGAATTGATGAGACTCGACCTCAACTTAGGAAGATAGACTTTGAAAATTCTCAATCAACACAAAGTGACAATCGACCTCAATCTGCTCCAATGGATGTAAATCGACGATATCTGACCAAGATGTTCCAAACTCACTCAAATATATAAGAATTGATGAGATTCGACTTCCAATTAAGAAGATACACTTTGAAAATTTTCAATCAACACAAAGTGACAATCGACCTCAATCGGCTTCAATGGATGTAAATCGACGATATCTGACCAAGATGTTCCAAACTCACTCAAATATATAAGAATTGATGAGACTCGACTTCAACTTAGGAAGATAGACTTTGAAAATTTTCAATCAACATACAGTGACAATCGACCTCAATGGGCTTCAATGGATGTAAATCGACGATATCTGACCAAGATGTTGCAAACTCACTCAAATATATAAGAATTGATGAGACTCGACTTCAACTTAGGGAGATAGACTTTGAAAATTTTCAATCAACACAAAGTGACAATCGACCTCAATCTGCTTCAATGGATGTAAATCGACGATATCCGTCGAAGTTAAACGCGATCTCACTCAAATATATAAGAATTTATGATAGTCGACTCCAAATTAGGAAGATAGACTTTGAAAATTTTCAATCAACAGACAGTGACAATCGACCTCAATGGGCTTCAATGGATGTAAATCGACGATATCTGACCAAGATGTTGCAAACTCACTCAAATATATAAGAATTGATGAGACTCGACTTCAACTTAGGAAGATAGACTTTGAAAATTTTCAATCAACACAAAGTGACAATCGACCTCAATGGGCTTTAATGGATGTAAATCGACGATATATGTCGAAGTTCAATGCGAACTCACTCAAATATATCAGAATTGATGAGACTCGACCTCAACTTAGGAAGATAGACTTTGAAAATTCTCAATCAATACAAAGTCACAATCGACCTCAATCTGCTTCAATGGATGTAAATCGACGATATCTGTCGAAGTTAAATGCGAACTCACTCAAATATATAAGAATTGATGATATTCGACTCCAAATTAGGAAGATAGACTTTGAAAATTTTCAATCAACACAAAGTGACAATCGACCTCAATGGGATTCAATGGATGTAAATCGACGATATCTGACCAAAATGTTGCAAACTCACTCAAATATATGAGAATTGATGAGATTCGACTTCAACTTAGGAAGATAGACTTTGAAAATTTTCAATCAACACAAAGTGACAATCGACCTCAATCGGCTTCAATGGATGTAAATCGACGATATCTGTCGAAGTTATATGCGAACTCACTCAAATATATAAGAATTGATGAGACTCGACCTCAACTTAGGAAGATAGACTTTGAAAATTCTCAATCAATACAAAGTGACAATCGACCTCAATCTGCTTCAATGGATGTAAATCGACGATATCTGACCAAGATGTTGCAAACTCACTCAAATATATAAGAATTTATGATATTCGACTCCAAATTAGGAAGATAAACTTTGAAAATTTCCAATCAACACAAAGTGACAATCGACCTCAATCTGCTTCAATGGATGTAAATCGACGATATCTGACCAAGATGTTGCAAACTCACTCAAATATATAAGAATTGATGAGACTCGACTTCAAATTAGGAAGATAGACTTTGAAAATTTCCAATCAACACAAAGTGACAATCGACCTCAATCTGCTTCAATGGATGTAAATCGACGATATCTGACCAAGATGTTGCAAACTCACTCAAATATATAAGAATTGATGAGACTCGACTTCAACTTAGGATGATAGACTTTGAAAATTTTCAATCAACACAAAGTGACAATCGACCTCAATGGGCTTTAATGGATGTAAATCAACGATATCTGACCAAGATGTTGCAAACTCACTCAAATATATGAGAATTTATGATATTCGACTCCAAATTGGGAAGATAGACTTTGAAAATTTTCAATCAACACAAAGTGACAATCGACCTCAATCTGCTTCAATGGATGTAAATCGACGATATCTAACCAAGATGTTGCAAACTCACTCAAATATATAAGAATTGATGAGATTCGACTTCAACTTAGGAAGATAGACTTTGAAAATTTTCAATCAACACAAAGTGACAATCGACCTCAATCGGCTTCAATGGATGTAAATCGACGATATCTGTCGAAGTTGAATGCGAATTCACTCAAATATATAAGAATTGATGAGACTCGACCTCAACTTAGGAAGATAGACTTTGAAAATTTTCAATCAACACAAAGTGACAATCGACCTCAATCTGCTTCAATGGATGTAAATCGACGATATCTGACCTAGATGTTCCAAACTCACTCAAATATATAAGAATTGATGAGACTCGACTTCAACTTAGGAAGATAGACTTTGAAAATTTTCAATCAACACACAGTGACAATCGACCGCAATGGGCTTCAATGGATGTAAATCGACGATATCTGTCGAAGTTAAATGCGAAATCACTCAAATATATAAGAATTGATGAGACTCGACCTCAACTTAGGAAGATAGACTTTGAAAATTCTCAATCAACACAAAGTGACAATCGACCTCAATCTGCTCCAATGGATGTAAATCGACGATATCTGACCAAGATGTTCCAAACTCACTCAAATATATAAGAATTGATGAGATTCGACTTCCAATTAAGAAGATACACTTTGAAAATTTTCAATCAACACAAAGTGACAATCGACCTCAATCGGCTTCAATGGATGTAAATCGACGATATCTGACCAAGATGTTCCAAACTCACTCAAATATATAAGAATTGATGAGACTCGACTTCAACTTAGGAAGATAGACTTTGGAAATTTTCAATCAACACACAGTGACAATCGACCTCAATGGGCTTCAATGGATGTAAATCGACGATATCTGACCAAGATGTTGCAAACTCACTGAAATATATAAGAATTGATGAGACTCAACTTCAACTTAGGAAGATAGACTTTGAAAATTTTCAATCAACACAAAGTGACAATCGACCGCAATGGGCTTCAATGGATGTAAATCGACGATATCTGTCGAAGTTAAATGCGAACTCACTCAAATATATAAGAATTGATGAGACTCGACCTCAACTTAGGAAGATAGACTTTGAAAATTCTCAATCAACACAAAGTGACAATCGACCTCAATCTGCTTCAATGGATGTAAATCGACGATATCTGACCAAGATGTTCCAAACTCACTCAAATATATAAGAATTGATGAGATTCGACTTCAAATTAGGAAGATACAATTTGAAAATTTTCAATCAACACAAAGTGACAATCGACCTCAATCGGCTTCAATGGATGTAAATCGACGATATCTGTCGAAGTTGAATGCGAACTCACTCAAATATATAAGAATTGATGATATTCGACTCCAAATAGGGAAGATATACTTTGAAAATTTTCAATCAACACAAAGTGACAATCGACCTCAATGGGATTCAATGGATGTAAATCGACGATATCTGACCAAAATGTTGCAAACTCACTCAAATATATAAGAATTGATGAGATTCGACTTCAACTTAGGAAGATAGACTTTGAAAATTTTCAATCAACACAAAGTGACAATCGACCTCAATCGGCTTCAATGGATGTAAATCGACGATATCTGTCGAAGTTAAATGCGAACTCACTCAAATATATAAGAATTGATGAGACTCGACCTCAACTTAGGAAGATAAACTTTGAAAATTCTCAATCAATACAGAGTGACAATCGACCACAATCTGTTTCAATGGATGTAAATCCACGATATCTGACCAAGATGTTGCAAACTCACTCAAATATATAAGAATTTATGATATTCGACTCCAAATTGGGAAGATAGACTTTGAAAATTTTCAATCAACACAAAGTGACAATCGACCTCATTCTGCTTCAATGGATGTAAATCGACGATATCTGACCAAGATGTTGCAAACTCACTCAAATATATAAGAATTGATGAGACTCGACTTCAAATTAGGAAGATAGACTTTGAAAATTTTCAATCAACACAAAGTGACAATCGACCTCAATCTGCTTCAATGGATGTAAATCGACGATATCTGACCAAGATGTTGCAAACTCACTCAAATATATAAGAATTGATGAGACTCGACTTCAACTTAGGATGATAGACTTTGAAAATTTTCAATCAACACGAAGTGACAATCGACCTCAATGGTTTTTAATGGATGTAAATCAACGATATCTGACCAAGATGTTGCAAACTCACTCAAATATATGAGAATTTATGATATTCGACTCCAAATTGGGAAGATAGACTTTGAAAATTTTCAATCAACACAAAGTGACAATCGACCTCAATCTGCTTCAATGGATGTAAATCGACGATAGCTGACCAAGATGTTGCAAACTCACTCAAATATATAAGAATTGATGAGATTCGACTTCAATTTAGGAAGATAGACTTTGAAAATTTTCAATCAACACAAAGTGACAATCGACCTCAATCGGCTTCAATGGATGTAAATCGACGATATCTGTGGAAGTTGAATGCGAATTCACTCAAATATATAAGAATTGATGAGACTCGACCTCAACTTAGGAAGATAGACTTTGAAAATTTTCAATCAACACAAAGTGACAATCGACCTCAATGGGCTTCAATGGATGTAAATCAACGATATCTGACCAAGATGTTGCAAACTCACTCAAATATATGAGAATTTATGATAGTCGACTCCAAATTAGGAAGATAGACTTTGAAAATTTTCAATCAACACAAAGTGACAATCGACCTCAATCTGCTTCAATGGATGTAAATCGACGATATCTGACCAAGATGTTGCGAACTCACTCAAATATATTAGAATTGATGAGACTCGACTTCAACATAGGAAGATAGACTTTGAAAATTTTCAATCAACACAAAGTGACAATCGACCTCAATGGGCTTCAATGGATGTAAATCGACGATATCTGACCAAGATGTTGCAAACTCACTCAAATCTATAAGAATTTATGATATTCGACTTCAAATTAGGAAGATAGACTTTGAAAATTTTCAATCAACACAAAGTGACAATCGACCTCAATCTGCTTCAATGGATGTAAATCGACGATATCTGACCAAGATGTTGCAAACTCACTCAAATATATAAGAATTGATGAGACTCGACTTCAACTTAGGATGATAGACTTTGAAAATTTTCAATCAACACAAAGTGACAATCGACCTCAATGGGCTTTGATGGATGTAAATCAACGATATCTGACCAAGATGTTGCAAACTCACTCAAATATATGAGAATTTATGATAGTCGACTCCAAATTAGGAAGATAGACTTTGAAAATTTTCAATCAACAGACAGTGACAATCGACCTCAATGGGCTTCAATGGATGTAAATCGACGATATCTGACCAAGATGTTGCGAACTCACTCAAATATATTAGAATTGATGAGACTCGACTTCAACATAGGAAGATAGACTTTGAAAATTTTCAATCAACACAAAGTGACAATCGACCTCAATGGGCTTCAATGGATGTAAATCGACGATATCTGACCAAGATGTTGCAAACTCACTCAAATCTATAAGAATTTATGATATTCGACTCCTAATTAGGAAGATAGACTTTGAAAATTTTCAATCAACACAAAGTGACAATCGACCTTAATGGGCTTCAATGGATGTAAATCGACGATATCTGACCAATATGTTGCAAACTCACTCAAATATATAAGAATTTATGATATTCGACCTCAACTTAGGAAGATAGACTTTGAAAATATTCAATCAACTTGAAGCTACAATCGACCTCAATGGGCTTCAATGGATGTAAATCGACGATATCTGACCAAGATGCTGCAAACTCACTCAAATATATAAGAATTTATGATATTCGACCTCAACTTAGGAAGATAGACTTTGAAAATATTCAATCAACTTAAAGCGACAATCGACCTCAATGGGCTTCAATGGATGTAAATCGACGATATCTGACCAAGATGCTGCAAACTCACTCAAATATATAAGAATTCATGATATTCGACTCCAAATTAGGAAGATAGACTTTGAAAATTTTCAATCAACACAAAGTGACAATCGACCTCGATGGGCTTCAATGGATGTAAATCGACGATATCCGTCGAAGTTAAACGCGAACTCACTCAAATATATAAGAATTTATGATAGTCGACTCCAAATTAGGAAGATAGACTTTGAAAATATTCAATCAACTTAAAGCGACAATCGACCTCAATGGGCTTCAATGGATGTAAATCGACGATATCTGACCAAGATGCTGCAAACTCACTCAAATATATAAGAATTTATGATATTCGACCTCAACTTAGGAAGATAGACTTTGAAAATTTTCAATCAACACAAAGTGACAATCGACCTCAATCTGCTTCAATGGATGTAAATCGACGATATCCGTCGAAGTTAAACGCGATCTCACTCAAATATATAAGAATTTATGATAGTCGACTCCAAATTAGGAAGATAGACTTTGAAAATTTTCAATCAACAGACAGTGACAATCGACCTCAATGGGCTTCAATGGATGTAAATCGACGATATCTGACCAAGATGTTGCGAACTCACTCAAATATATTAGAATTGATGAGACTCGACTTCAACATAGGAAGATAGACTTTGAAAATTTTCAATCAACACAAAGTGACAATCGACCTCAATGGGCTTCAATGGATGTAAATCGACGATGTCTGACCAAGATGTTGCAAACTCACTCAAATCTATAAGAATTTATGATATTCGACTCCTAATTAGGAAGATAGACTTTGAAAATTTTCAATCAACACAAAGTGACAATCGACCTTAATGGGCTTCAATGGATGTAAATCGACGATATCTGACCAATATGTTGCAAACTCACTCAAATATATAAGAATTTATGATATTCGACCTCAACTTAGGAAGATAGACTTTGAAAATATTCAATCAACTTAAAGCTACAATCGACCTCAATGGGCTTCAATGGATGTAAATCGACGATATCTGACCAAGATGCTGCAAACTCACTCAAATATATAAGAATTTATGATATTCGACCTCAACTTAGGAAGATAGACTTTGAAAATATTCAATCAACTTAAAGCGACAATCGACCTCAATGGGCTTCAATGGATGTAAATCGACGATATCTGACCAAGATGCTGCAAACTCACTCAAATATATAAGAATTCATGATATTCGACTCCAAATTAGGAAGATAGACTTTGAAAATATTCAATCAACTTAAAGCGACAATCGACCTTAATGGGCTTCAATGGATGTAAATCGACGATATCTGACCAATATGTTGCAAACTCACTCAAATATATAAGAATTTATGATATTCGACCTCAACTTAGGAAGATAGACTTTGAAAATATTCAATCAACTTAAAGCTACAATCGACCTCAATGGGCTTCAATGGATGTAAATCGACGATATCTGACCAAGATGCTGCAAACTCACTCAAATATATAAGAATTTATGATATTCGACCTCAACTTAGGAAGATAGACTTTGAAAATATTCAATCAACTTAAAGCGACAATCGACCTCAATGGGCTTCAATGGATGTAAATCGACGATATCTGACCAAGATGCTGCAAACTCACTCAAATATATAAGAATTCATGATATTCGACTCCAAATTAGGAAGATAGACTTTGAAAATTTTCAATCAACACAAAGTGACAATCGACCTCGATGGGCTTCAATGGATGTAAATCGACGATATCCGTCGAAGTTAAACGCGAACTCACTCAAATATATAAGAATTGATGAGACTCGACTTCAACTTAGGAAGATAGACTTTGAAAATTTTCAATCAACACAAAGTAACAATCGACCTCAATGAGCTTTAATGGATGTAAATCGACGATATCTGACCAAGATGTTGCAAACTCACTCAAATATATAACAATTGATGAGATTCGACTTCAAATTAGGAAGATAGACTTTGAAAATTTCCAATCAACACAAAGTGACAATCGACCTCAATGGGCTTCAATGGATGTAAATCGACGATATCTGACCAAGATGTTGCAAACTCACTCAAATATATAAGAATTTATGATATTCGACTCCAAATTAGGAAGATAGACTTTGAAAATTTTCAATCAACAAAAAGTGACAATCGACCTTAATGGGCTTCCATGGATGTAAATCGACGATATCTGTCGAAGTTAAACGCGAACTCACTCAAATATATAAGAATTGATGAGACTCGACTTCAACTTAGGAAGATAGACTTTGAAAATTTTCAATCAACACAAAGTGACAATCGACCTCAATGGGCTTTAATGGATGTAAATCGACGATATATGTCGAAGTTCAATGCGAACTCACTCAAATATATAAGAATTGATGAGACTCGACTTCAACTTAGGAAGATAGACTTTGAAAATTTTCAATCAACACAGTGACAATCGACCTCAATGGGCTTCAACGGATGTAAATTGACGATATCTGACCAAGATCTTGCAAACTCACTCAAATATATGAGAATTTATTATATTCGACTCCAAATTGGGAAGATAGACTTTGAAAATTTTCAATCAACACAAAGTGACAATCGACCTCAATCTGCTTCAATGGATGTAAATCGACGATATCTGACCAAGATGTTGCAAACTCACTCAAATATATAAGAATTTATGATATTCGACTCCTAATTAGGAAGATAGACTTTGAAAATTTTCAATCAACACAAAGTGACAATCGACCTTAATGGGCGTCAATGGATGTAAATCGACGATATCTGACCAATATGTTGCAAACTCACTCAAATATATAAGAATTTATGATATTCGACCTCAACTTAGGAAGATAGACTTTGAAAATTTTCAATCAACTTAAAGTGACAATCGACCTCAATGGGCTTCAATGGATGTAAATCGACAATATCTGACCAAGATGTTGCAAACTCACTCAAATATATAAGAATTCATGATATTCGACTCCAAATTAGGAAGATGGACTTTGAAAATTTTCAATCAACACAAAGTGACAATCGACCTCGATGGGCTTCAATGGATGTAAATCGACGATATCTGACCAAGATGTTGCAAACTCACTCAAATATATAAGAATTGATGAGACTCGACCTCAACTTAGGAGATAGACTTTGGAAATTTTCAATCAACACAAAGTGACAATCGACCTCAATCTGCTTCAATGGATGTAAATCGACGATATCTGTCGAAGTTGAATGCGAATTCACTCAAATATATAAGAATTGATGAGACACGACCTCAACTTAGGAAGATAGACTTTGGAAATTTTCAATCAACACAAAGTGACAATCGACCTCAATCTGCTTCAATGGATGTAAATCGACGATATCTGACCAAGATGTTCCAAACTCACTCAAATATATAAGAATTGATGAGACTCGACTTCAACTTAGGAAGATAGACTTTGAAAATTTTCAATCAACACACAGTGACAATCGACCTCAATGGGCTTCAATGGATGTATATCGACGATATCTGACCAAGATGTTGCAAACTCACTCAAATATATGAGAATTTATGATATTCGACTCCAAATTGGGAAGATAGACTTTGAAAATTTTCAATCAACACAAAGTGACAATCGACCTCAATCTGCTTCAATGGATGTAAATCGACGATATCTGACCAAGATGTTGCAAACTCACTCAAATATATAAGAATTGATGAGATTCGACTTCAACTTAGGAAGATAGACTTTGAAAATTTTCAATCAACACAAAGTGACAATCGACCTCAATCGGCTTCAATGGATGTAAATCGACGATATCTGTCGAAGTTGAATGCGAATTCACTCAAATATATAAGAATTGATGAGACTCGACCTCAACTTAGGAAGATAGACTTTCAAAATTTTCAATCAACACAAAGTGACAATCGACCTCAATCTGCTTCAATGGATGTAAATCGACGATATCTGACCAAGATGTTGCAAACTCACTCAAATATATAAGAATTGATGAGACTCGACTTCAACTTAGGGAGATAGACTTTGAAAATTTTCAATCAACACAAAGTGACAATCGACCTCAATCTGCTTCAATGGATGTAAATCGACGATATCCGTCGAAGTTGAATGCGAATTCACTCAAATATATAAGAATTGATGAGACTCGACCTCAACTTAGGAAGATAGACTTTCAAAATTTTCAATCAACACAAAGTGACAATCGACCTCAATCTGCTTCAATGGATGTAAATCGACGATATCTGACCAAGATGTTGCAAACTCACTCAAATATATAAGAATTGATGAGACTCGACTTCAACTTAGGGAGATAGACTTTGAAAATTTTCAATCAACACACAGTGACAATCGACCTCAATGGGCTTCAATGGATGTAAATCGACGATATCTGACCAAGATGTTGCAAACTCACTCAAATATATAAGAATTGATGAGACTCGACTTCAACTTAGGGAGATAGACTTTGAAAATTTTCAATCAACACAAAGTGACAATCGACCTCAATCTGCTTCAATGGATGTAAATCGACGATATCCGTCGAAGTTAAACGCGATCTCACTCAAATATATAAGAATTTATGATAGTCGACTCCAAATTAGGAAGATAGACTTTGAAAATTTTCAATCAACAGACAGTGACAATCGACCTCAATGGGCTTCAATGGATGTAAATCGACGATATCTGACCAAGATGTTGCAAACTCACTCAAATATATAAGAATTGATGAGACTCGACTTCAACTTAGGGAGATAGACTTTGAAAATTTTCAATCAACACAAAGTGACAATCGACCTCAATCGGCTTCAATGGATGTAAATCGACGATATCTGTCGAAGTTGAATGCGAATTCACTCAAATATATAAGAATTGATGAGACTCGACCTCAACTTAGGAAGATAGACTTTCAAAATTTTCAATCAACACAAAGTGACAATCGACCTCAATCTGCTTCAATGGATGTAAATCGACGATATCTGACCAAGATGTTGCAAACTCACTCAAATATATAAGAATTGATGAGACTCGACTTCAACTTAGGGAGATAGACTTTGAAAATTTTCAATCAACACACAGTGACAATCGACCTCAATGGGCTTCAATGGATGTAAATCGACGATATCTGACCAAGATGTTGCAAACTCACTCAAATATATAAGAATTGATGAGACTCGACTTCAACTTAGGGAGATAGACTTTGAAAATTTTCAATCAACACAAAGTGACAATCGACCTCAATCTGCTTCAATGGATGTAAATCGACGATATCCGTCGAAGTTGAACGCGATCTCACTCAAATATATAAGAATTTATGATAGTCGACTCCAAATTAGGAAGATAGACTTTGAAAATTTTCAATCAACAGACAGTGACAATCGACCTCAATGGGCTTCAATGGATGTAAATCGACGATATCTGACCAAGATGTTGCAAACTCACTCAAATATATAAGAATTGATGAGACTCGACTTCAACTTAGGAAGATAGACTTTGAAAATTTTCAATCAACACAAAGTGACAATCGACCTCAATGGGCTTTAATGGATGTAAATCGACGATATATGTCGAAGTTCAATGCGAACTCACTCAAATATATCAGAATTGATGAGACTCGACCTCAACTTAGGAAGATAGACTTTGAAAATTCTCAATCAATACAAAGTGACAATCGACCTCAATCTGCTTCAATGGATGTAAATCGACGATATCTGTCGAAGTTAAATGCGAACTCACTCAAATATATAAGAATTGATGATATTCGACTCCAAATTAGGAAGATAGACTTTGAAAATTTTCAATCAACACAAAGTGACAATCGACCTCAATGGGATTCAATGGATGTAAATCGACGATATCTGACCAAAATGTTGCAAACTCACTCAAATATATGAGAATTGATGAGATTCGACTTCAACTTAGGAAGATAGACTTTCAAAATTTTCAATCAACACAAAGTGACAATCGACCTCAATCGGCTTCAATGGATGTAAATCGACGATATCTGTCGAAGTTATATGCGAACTCACTCAAATATATAAGAATTGATGAGACTCGACCTCAACTTAGGAAGATAGACTTTGAAAATTCTCAATCAATACAAAGTGACAATCGACCTCAATCTGCTTCAATGGATGTAAATCGACGATATCTGACCAAGATGTTGCAAACTCACTCAAATATATAAGAATTTATGATATTCGACTCCAAATTAGGAAGATAGACTTTGAAAATTTCCAATCAACACAAAGTGACAATCGACCTCAATCTGCTTCAATGGATGTAAATCGACGATATCTGACCAAGATGTTGCAAACTCACTCAAATATATAAGAATTGATGAGACTCGACTTCAAATTAGGAAGATAGACTTTGAAAATTTCCAATCAACACAAAGTGACAATCGACCTCAATCTGCTTCAATGGATGTAAATCGACGATATCTGACCAAGATGTTGCAAACTCACTCAAATATATAAGAATTGATGAGACTCGACTTCAACTTAGGATGATAGACTTTGAAAATTTTCAATCAACACAAAGTGACAATCGACCTCAATGGGCTTTAATGGATGTAAATCAACGATATCTGACCAAGATGTTGCAAACTCACTCAAATATATGAGAATTTATGATATTCGACTCCAAATTGGGAAGATAGACTTTGAAAATTTTCAATCAACACAAAGTGACAATCGACCTCAATCTGCTTCAATGGATGTAAATCGACGATATCTAACCAAGATGTTGCAAACTCACTCAAATATATAAGAATTGATGAGATTCGACTTCAACTTAGGAAGATAGACTTTGAAAATTTTCAATCAACACAAAGTGACAATCGACCTCAATCGGCTTCAATGGATGTAAATCGACGATATCTGTCGAAGTTGAATGCGAATTCACTCAAATATATAAGAATTGATGAGACTCGACCTCAACTTAGGAAGATAGACTTTGAAAATTTTCAATCAACACAAAGTGACAATCGACCTCAATCTGCTTCAATGGATGTAAATCGACGATATCTGACCTAGATGTTCCAAACTCACTCAAATATATAAGAATTGATGAGACTCGACTTCAACTTAGGAAGATAGACTTTCAAAATTTTCAATCAACACAAAGTGACAATCGACCTCAATCGGCTTCAATGGATGTAAATCGACGATATCTGTCGAAGTTATATGCGAACTCACTCAAATATATAAGAATTGATGAGACTCGACCTCAACTTAGGAAGATAGACTTTGAAAATTCTCAATCAATACAAAGTGACAATCGACCTCAATCTGCTTCAATGGATGTAAATCGACGATATCTGACCAAGATGTTGCAAACTCACTCAAATATATAAGAATTTATGATATTCGACTCCAAATTAGGAAGATAGACTTTGAAAATTTCCAATCAACACAAAGTGACAATCGACCTCAATCTGCTTCAATGGATGTAAATCGACGATATCTGACCAAGATGTTGCAAACTCACTCAAATATATAAGAATTGATGAGACTCGACTTCAAATTAGGAAGATAGACTTTGAAAATTTCCAATCAACACAAAGTGACAATCGACCTCAATCTGCTTCAATGGATGTAAATCGACGATATCTGACCAAGATGTTGCAAACTCACTCAAATATATAAGAATTGATGAGACTCGACTTCAACTTAGGATGATAGACTTTGAAAATTTTCAATCAACACAAAGTGACAATCGACCTCAATGGGCTTTAATGGATGTAAATCAACGATATCTGACCAAGATGTTGCAAACTCACTCAAATATATGAGAATTTATGATATTCGACTCCAAATTGGGAAGATAGACTTTGAAAATTTTCAATCAACACAAAGTGACAATCGACCTCAATCTGCTTCAATGGATGTAAATCGACGATATCTAACCAAGATGTTGCAAACTCACTCAAATATATAAGAATTGATGAGATTCGACTTCAACTTAGGAAGATAGACTTTGAAAATTTTCAATCAACACAAAGTGACAATCGACCTCAATGGGCTTCAATGGATGTAAATCGACGATATCTGACCAAGATGTTGCAAACTCACTCAAATATATAAGAATTTATGATATTCGACTCCAAATTAGGAAGATAGACTTTGAAAATTTTCAATCAACAAAAAGTGACAATCGACCTTAATGGGCTTCCATGGATGTAAATCGACGATATCTGTCGAAGTTAAACGCGAACTCACTCAAATATATAAGAATTGATGAGACTCGACTTCAACTTAGGAAGATAGACTTTGAAAATTTTCAATCAACACAAAGTGACAATCGACCTCAATGGGCTTTAATGGATGTAAATCGACGATATATGTCGAAGTTCAATGCGAACTCACTCAAATATATAAGAATTGATGAGACTCGACTTCAAATTAGGAAGATAGACTTTGAAAATTTCCAATCAACACAAAGTGACAATCGACCTCAATGGGCTTCAATGGATGTAAATCGACGATATCTGACCAAGATGTTGCAAACTCACTCAAATATATAAGAATTTATGATATTCGACTCCAAATTAGGAAGATAGACTTTGAAAATTTTCAATCAACAAAAAGTGACAATCGACCTTAATGGGCTTCCATGGATGTAAATCGACGATATCTGTCGAAGTTAAACGCGAACTCACTCAAATATATAAGAATTGATGAGACTCGACTTCAACTTAGGAAGATAGACTTTGAAAATTTTCAATCAACACAAAGTGACAATCGACCTCAATGGGCTTTAATGGATGTAAATCGACGATATATGTCGAAGTTCAATGCGAACTCACTCAAATATATAAGAATTGATGAGACTCGACTTCAACTTAGGAAGATAGACTTTGAAAATTTTCAATCAACACAGTGACAATCGACCTCAATGGGCTTCAACGGATGTAAATTGACGATATCTGACCAAGATCTTGCAAACTCACTCAAATATATGAGAATTTATTATATTCGACTCCAAATTGGGAAGATAGACTTTGAAAATTTTCAATCAACACAAAGTGACAATCGACCTCAATCTGCTTCAATGGATGTAAATCGACGATATCTGACCAAGATGTTGCAAACTCACTCAAATATATAAGAATTTATGATATTCGACTCCTAATTAGGAAGATAGACTTTGAAAATTTTCAATCAACACAAAGTGACAATCGACCTTAATGGGCGTCAATGGATGTAAATCGACGATATCTGACCAATATGTTGCAAACTCACTCAAATATATAAGAATTTATGATATTCGACCTCAACTTAGGAAGATAGACTTTGAAAATTTTCAATCAACTTAAAGTGACAATCGACCTCAATGGGCTTCAATGGATGTAAATCGACAATATCTGACCAAGATGTTGCAAACTCACTCAAATATATAAGAATTCATGATATTCGACTCCAAATTAGGAAGATGGACTTTGAAAATTTTCAATCAACACAAAGTGACAATCGACCTCGATGGGCTTCAATGGATGTAAATCGACGATATCTGACCAAGATGTTGCAAACTCACTCAAATATATAAGAATTGATGAGACTCGACCTCAACTTAGGAAGATAGACTTTGGAAATTTTCAATCAACACAAAGTGACAATCGACCTCAATCTGCTTCAATGGATGTAAATCGACGATATCTGTCGAAGTTGAATGCGAATTCACTCAAATATATAAGAATTGATGAGACACGACCTCAACTTAGGAAGATAGACTTTGGAAATTTTCAATCAACACAAAGTGACAATCGACCTCAATCTGCTTCAATGGATGTAAATCGACGATATCTGACCAAGATGTTCCAAACTCACTCAAATATATAAGAATTGATGAGACTCGACTTCAACTTAGGAAGATAGACTTTGAAAATTTTCAATCAACACACAGTGACAATCGACCTCAATGGGCTTCAATGGATGTATATCGACGATATCTGACCAAGATGTTGCAAACTCACTCAAATATATGAGAATTTATGATATTCGACTCCAAATTGGGAAGATAGACTTTGAAAATTTTCAATCAACACAAAGTGACAATCGACCTCAATCTGCTTCAATGGATGTAAATCGACGATATCTGACCAAGATGTTGCAAACTCACTCAAATATATAAGAATTGATGAGATTCGACTTCAACTTAGGAAGATAGACTTTGAAAATTTTCAATCAACACAAAGTGACAATCGACCTCAATCGGCTTCAATGGATGTAAATCGACGATATCTGTCGAAGTTGAATGCGAATTCACTCAAATATATAAGAATTGATGAGACTCGACCTCAACTTAGGAAGATAGACTTTCAAAATTTTCAATCAACACAAAGTGACAATCGACCTCAATCTGCTTCAATGGATGTAAATCGACGATATCTGACCAAGATGTTCCAAACTCACTCAAATATATAAGAATTGATGAGACTCGACTTCAACTTAGGAAGATAGACTTTGAAAATTTTCAATCAACACACAGTGACAATCGACCTCAATGGGCTTCAATGGATGTAAATCGACGATATCTGACCAAGATGTTGCAAACTCACTCAAATATATAAGAATTGATGAGACTCGACTTCAACTTAGGGAGATAGACTTTGAAAATTTTCAATCAACACAAAGTGACAATCGACCTCAATCTGCTTCAATGGATGTAAATCGACGATATCCGTCGAAGTTAAACGCGATCTCACTCAAATATATAAGAATTTATGATAGTCGACTCCAAATTAGGAAGATAGACTTTGAAAATTTTCAATCAACAGACAGTGACAATCGACCTCAATGGGCTTCAATGGATGTAAATCGACGATATCTGACCAAGATGTTGCAAACTCACTCAAATATATAAGAATTGATGAGACTCGACTTCAACTTAGGAAGATAGACTTTGAAAATTTTCAATCAACACAAAGTGACAATCGACCTCAATGGGCTTTAATGGATGTAAATCGACGATATATGTCGAAGTTCAATGCGAACTCACTCAAATATATCAGAATTGATGAGACTCGACCTCAACTTAGGAAGATAGACTTTGAAAATTCTCAATCAATACAAAGTGACAATCGACCTCAATCTGCTTCAATGGATGTAAATCGACGATATCTGTCGAAGTTAAATGCGAACTCACTCAAATATATAAGAATTGATGATATTCGACTCCAAATTAGGAAGATAGACTTTGAAAATTTTCAATCAACACAAAGTGACAATCGACCTCAATGGGATTCAATGGATGTAAATCGACGATATCTGACCAAAATGTTGCAAACTCACTCAAATATATGAGAATTGATGAGATTCGACTTCAACTTAGGAAGATAGACTTTCAAAATTTTCAATCAACACAAAGTGACAATCGACCTCAATCGGCTTCAATGGATGTAAATCGACGATATCTGTCGAAGTTATATGCGAACTCACTCAAATATATAAGAATTGATGAGACTCGACCTCAACTTAGGAAGATAGACTTTGAAAATTCTCAATCAATACAAAGTGACAATCGACCTCAATCTGCTTCAATGGATGTAAATCGACGATATCTGACCAAGATGTTGCAAACTCACTCAAATATATAAGAATTTATGATATTCGACTCCAAATTAGGAAGATAGACTTTGAAAATTTCCAATCAACACAAAGTGACAATCGACCTCAATCTGCTTCAATGGATGTAAATCGACGATATCTGACCAAGATGTTGCAAACTCACTCAAATATATAAGAATTGATGAGACTCGACTCCAAATTAGGAAGATAGACTTTGAAAATTTCCAATCAACACAAAGTGACAATCGACCTCAATCTGCTTCAATGGATGTAAATCGACGATATCTGACCAAGATGTTGCAAACTCACTCAAATATATAAGAATTGATGAGACTCGACTTCAACTTAGGATGATAGACTTTGAAAATTTTCAATCAACACAAAGTGACAATCGACCTCAATGGGCTTTAATGGATGTAAATCAACGATATCTGACCAAGATGTTGCAAACTCACTCAAATATATGAGAATTTATGATATTCGACTCCAAATTGGGAAGATAGACTTTGAAAATTTTCAATCAACACACAGTGACAATCGACCTCAATGGGCTTCAATGGATGTAAATCGACGATATCTGACCAAGATGTTGCAAACTCACTCAAATATATAAGAATTGATGAGACTCGACTTCAACTTAGGGAGATAGACTTTGAAAATTTTCAATCAACACAAAGTGACAATCGACCTCAATCTGCTTCAATGGATGTAAATCGACGATATCCGTCGAAGTTAAACGCGATCTCACTCAAATATATAAGAATTTATGATAGTCGACTCCAAATTAGGAAGATAGACTTTGAAAATTTTCAATCAACAGACAGTGACAATCGACCTCAATGGGCTTCAATGGATGTAAATCGACGATATCTGACCAAGATGTTGCAAACTCACTCAAATATATAAGAATTGATGAGACTCGACTTCAACTTAGGAAGATAGACTTTGAAAATTTTCAATCAACACAAAGTGACAATCGACCTCAATGGGCTTTAATGGATGTAAATCGACGATATATGTCGAAGTTCAATGCGAACTCACTCAAATATATCAGAATTGATGAGACTCGACCTCAACTTAGGAAGATAGACTTTGAAAATTCTCAATCAATACAAAGTGACAATCGACCTCAATCTGCTTCAATGGATGTAAATCGACGATATCTGTCGAAGTTAAATGCGAACTCACTCAAATATATAAGAATTGATGATATTCGACTCCAAATTAGGAAGATAGACTTTGAAAATTTTCAATCAACACAAAGTGACAATCGACCTCAATGGGATTCAATGGATGTAAATCGACGATATCTGACCAAAATGTTGCAAACTCACTCAAATATATGAGAATTGATGAGATTCGACTTCAACTTAGGAAGATAGACTTTCAAAATTTTCAATCAACACAAAGTGACAATCGACCTCAATCGGCTTCAATGGATGTAAATCGACGATATCTGTCGAAGTTATATGCGAACTCACTCAAATATATAAGAATTGATGAGACTCGACCTCAACTTAGGAAGATAGACTTTGAAAATTCTCAATCAATACAAAGTGACAATCGACCTCAATCTGCTTCAATGGATGTAAATCGACGATATCTGACCAAGATGTTGCAAACTCACTCAAATATATAAGAATTTATGATATTCGACTCCAAATTAGGAAGATAGACTTTGAAAATTTCCAATCAACACAAAGTGACAATCGACCTCAATCTGCTTCAATGGATGTAAATCGACGATATCTGACCAAGATGTTGCAAACTCACTCAAATATATAAGAATTGATGAGACTCGACTTCAAATTAGGAAGATAGACTTTGAAAATTTCCAATCAACACAAAGTGACAATCGACCTCAATCTGCTTCAATGGATGTAAATCGACGATATCTGACCAAGATGTTGCAAACTCACTCAAATATATAAGAATTGATGAGACTCGACTTCAACTTAGGATGATAGACTTTGAAAATTTTCAATCAACACAAAGTGACAATCGACCTCAATGGGCTTTAATGGATGTAAATCAACGATATCTGACCAAGATGTTGCAAACTCACTCAAATATATGAGAATTTATGATATTCGACTCCAAATTGGGAAGATAGACTTTGAAAATTTTCAATCAACACAAAGTGACAATCGACCTCAATCTGCTTCAATGGATGTAAATCGACGATATCTAACCAAGATGTTGCAAACTCACTCAAATATATAAGAATTGATGAGATTCGACTTCAACTTAGGAAGATAGACTTTGAAAATTTTCAATCAACACAAAGTGACAATCGACCTCAATCGGCTTCAATGGATGTAAATCGACGATATCTGTCGAAGTTGAATGCGAATTCACTCAAATATATAAGAATTGATGAGACTCGACCTCAACTTAGGAAGATAGACTTTGAAAATTTTCAATCAACACAAAGTGACAATCGACCTCAATCTGCTTCAATGGATGTAAATCGACGATATCTGACCTAGATGTTCCAAACTCACTCAAATATATAAGAATTGATGAGACTCGACTTCAACTTAGGAAGATAGACTTTGAAAATTTTCAATCAACACACAGTGACAATCGACCGCAATGGGCTTCAATGGATGTAAATCGACGATATCTGTCGAAGTTAAATGCGAAATCACTCAAATATATAAGAATTGATGAGACTCGACCTCAACTTAGGAAGATAGACTTTGAAAATTCTCAATCAACACAAAGTGACAATCGACCTCAATCTGCTCCAATGGATGTAAATCGACGATATCTGACCAAGATGTTCCAAACTCACTCAAATATATAAGAATTGATGAGATTCGACTTCCAATTAAGAAGATACACTTTGAAAATTTTCAATCAACACAAAGTGACAATCGACCTCAATCGGCTTCAATGGATGTAAATCGACGATATCTGACCAAGATGTTCCAAACTCACTCAAATATATAAGAATTGATGAGACTCGACTTCAACTTAGGAAGATAGACTTTGGAAATTTTCAATCAACACACAGTGACAATCGACCTCAATGGGCTTCAATGGATGTAAATCGACGATATCTGACCAAGATGTTGCAAACTCACTGAAATATATAAGAATTGATGAGACTCAACTTCAACTTAGGAAGATAGACTTTGAAAATTTTCAATCAACACAAAGTGACAATCGACCGCAATGGGCTTCAATGGATGTAAATCGACGATATCTGTCGAAGTTAAATGCGAACTCACTCAAATATATAAGAATTGATGAGACTCGACCTCAACTTAGGAAGATAGACTTTGAAAATTCTCAATCAACACAAAGTGACAATCGACCTCAATCTGCTTCAATGGATGTAAATCGACGATATCTGACCAAGATGTTCCAAACTCACTCAAATATATAAGAATTGATGAGATTCGACTTCAAATTAGGAAGATACAATTTGAAAATTTTCAATCAACACAAAGTGACAATCGACCTCAATCGGCTTCAATGGATGTAAATCGACGATATCTGTCGAAGTTGAATGCGAACTCACTCAAATATATAAGAATTGATGATATTCGACTCCAAATAGGGAAGATATACTTTGAAAATTTTCAATCAACACAAAGTGACAATCGACCTCAATGGGATTCAATGGATGTAAATCGACGATATCTGACCAAAATGTTGCAAACTCACTCAAATATATAAGAATTGATGAGATTCGACTTCAACTTAGGAAGATAGACTTTGAAAATTTTCAATCAACACAAAGTGACAATCGACCTCAATCGGCTTCAATGGATGTAAATCGACGATATCTGTCGAAGTTAAATGCGAACTCACTCAAATATATAAGAATTGATGAGACTCGACCTCAACTTAGGAAGATAAACTTTGAAAATTCTCAATCAATACAGAGTGACAATCGACCTCAATCTGTTTCAATGGATGTAAATCCACGATATCTGACCAAGATGTTGCAAACTCACTCAAATATATAGGAATTTATGATATTCGACTCCAAATTGGGAAGATAGACTTTGAAAATTTTCAATCAACACAAAGTGACAATCGACCTCATTCTGCTTCAATGGATGTAAATCGACGATATCTGACCAAGATGTTGCAAACTCACTCAAATATATAAGAATTGATGAGACTCGACTTCAAATTAGGAAGATAGACTTTGAAAATTTTCAATCAACACAAAGTGACAATCGACCTCAATCTGCTTCAATGGATGTAAATCGACGATATCTGACCAAGATGTTGCAAACTCACTCAAATATATAAGAATTGATGAGACTCGACTTCAACTTAGGATGATAGACTTTGAAAATTTTCAATCAACACGAAGTGACAATCGACCTCAATGGGCTTTAATGGATGTAAATCAACGATATCTGACCAAGATGTTGCAAACTCACTCAAATATATGAGAATTTATGATATTCGACTCCAAATTGGGAAGATAGACTTTGAAAATTTTCAATCAACACAAAGTGACAATCGACCTCAATCTGCTTCAATGGATGTAAATCGACGATAGCTGACCAAGATGTTGCAAACTCACTCAAATATATAAGAATTGATGAGATTCGACTTCAATTTAGGAAGATAGACTTTGAAAATTTTCAATCAACACAAAGTGACAATCGACCTCAATCGGCTTCAATGGATGTAAATCGACGATATCTGTGGAAGTTGAATGCGAATTCACTCAAATATATAAGAATTGATGAGACTCGACCTCAACTTAGGAAGATAGACTTTGAAAATTTTCAATCAACACAAAGTGACAATCGACCTCAATGGGCTTCAATGGATGTAAATCGACGATATCTGACCAAGATGTTCCAAACTCACTCGAATATATAAGAATTGATGAGACTCGACTTCAACTTAGGAAGATAGACTTTGAAAATTTTCAATCAACACAAAGTGACAATCGACCGCAATGGGCTTCAATGGATGTAAATCGACGATATCTGTCGAAGTTAAATGCGAACTCACTCAAATATATAAGAATTGATGAGACTCGACCTCAACTTAGGAAGATAGACTTTGAAAATTCTCAATCAACACAAAGTGACAATCGACCTCAATCTGCTTCAATGGATGTAAATCGACGATATCTCAACAAGATGTTCCAAACTCACTAAAATATATAAGAATTGATGAGATTCGACTTCAAAATTAGGAAGATACACTTTGAAAATTTTCAATCAACACAAAGTGACAATCGACCTCAATCGGCTTCAATGGATGTAAATCGACGATATCTGTCGAAGTTAAATGCGAACTCACTCAAATATATAAGAATTGATGATATTCGACTCCAAATTAGGAAGATAGACTTTGAAAATTTTCAATCAACACAAAGTGACAATCGACCTCAATCTGCTTCAATGGATGTAAATCGACGATATCTGACCAAGATGTTCCAAACTCACTCAAATATATAAGAATTGATGAGACTCGACTTCAACTTAGGAAGATAGACTTTGAAAATTTTCAATCAACACAAAGGGACAATCGACCGCAATGGGCTTCAATGGATGTAAATCGACGATATCTGTCGAAGTTAAATGCGAACTCACTCAAATATATAAGAATTGATGAGACTCGACCTTAACTTAGGAAGATAGACTTTGAAAATTCTCAATCAACACAAAGTGACAATCGACCTCAATCTGCTTCAATGGATGTAAATCGACGATATCTGACCAAGATGTTCCAAACTCACTCAAATATATAAGAATTGATGAGATTCGACTTCAAATTAGGAAGATACACTTTGAAAATTTTCAATCAACACAAAGTGACAATCGACCTCAATCGGCTTCAATGGATGTAAATCGACGATATCTGTCGAAGTTAAATGCGAACTCACTTAAATATATAAGAATTGATGATATTCGACCCCAAATTAGGAAGGTAGACTTTGAAAATTTTCAATCAACACAAAGTGACAATCGACCTCAATCGGCTTCAATGGATGTAAATCGACGATATCTGTCGAAGTTAAATGCGAACTCACTCAAATATATAAGAAATGATGAGACTCGACCTCAACTTAGGAAGATAGACTTTGAAAATTCTCAATCAACACAAAGTGACAATCGACCTCAATCTGCTTCAATGGATGTAAATCGACGATATCTGACCAAGATGTTGCAAACTCACTCAAATATATAAGAATTTATGATATTCGACTCCAAATTGGGAAGATAGACTTTGAAAATTTTCAATCAACACAAAGTGACAATCGACCTCAATCTGCTTCAATGGATGTAAATCGACGATATCTGACCAAGATGTTGCAAACTCACTCAAATATATAAGAATTGATGAGACTCGACTTCAAATTAGGAAGATAGACTTTGAAAATTTTCAATCAACACAAAGTGACAATCGACCTCAATCTGCTTCAATGGATGTAAATCGACGATATCTGACCAAGATGTTGCAAACTCACTCAAATATATAAGAATTGATGAGACTCGACTTCAACTTAGGATGATAGACTTTGAAAATTTTCAATCAACACAAAGTGACAATCGACCTCAATGGGCTTTGATGGATGTAAATCAACGATATCTGACCAAGATGTTGCAAACTCACTCAAATATATGAGAATTTATGATATTCGACTCCAAATTGGGAAGATAGACTTTGAAAATTTTCAATCAACACAAAGTGACAATCGACCTCAATCTGCTTCAATGGATGTAAATCGACGATATCTGACCAAGATGTTGCAAACTCATTCAAATATATAGGAATTGATGAGACTCGACTTCAACTTAGGAAGATAGACTTTGAAAATTTTCAATCAACACAAAGTGACAATCGACCTCAATCTGCTTCAATGGATGTAAATCGACGATATCCGTCGAAGTTAAACGCGATCTCACTCAAATATATAAGAATTTATGATAGTCGACTCCAAATTAGGAAGATAGACTTTGAAAATTTTCAATCAACAGACAGTGACAATCGACCTCAATGGGCTTCAATGGATGTAAATCGACGATATCTGACCAAGATGTTGCGAACTCACTCAAATATATTAGAATTGATGAGACTCGACTTCAACATAGGAAGATAGACTTTGAAAATTTTCAATCAACACAAAGTGACAATCGACCTCAATGGGCTTCAATGGATGTAGATCGACGATATCTGACCAAGATGTTGCAAACTCACTCAAATCTATAAGAATTTATGATATTCGACTCCTAATTAGGAAGATAGACTTTGAAAATTTTCAATCAACACAAAGTGACAATCGACCTTAATGGGCTTCAATGGATGTAAATCGACGATATCTGACCAATATGTTGCAAACTCACTCAAATATATAAGAATTTATGATATTCGACCTCAACTTAGGAAGATAGACTTTGAAAATATTCAATCAACTTAAAGCTACAATCGACCTCAATGGGCTTCAATGGATGTAAATCGACGATATCTGACCAAGATGCTGCAAACTCACTCAAATATATAAGAATTTATGATATTCGACCTCAACTTAGGAAGATAGACTTTGAAAATATTCAATCAACTTAAAGCGACAATCGACCTCAATGGGCTTCAATGGATGTAAATCGACGATATCTGACCAAGATGCTGCAAACTCACTCAAATATATAAGAATTCATGATATTCGACTCCAAATTAGGAAGATAGACTTTGAAAATTTTCAATCAACACAAAGTGACAATCGACCTCGATGGGCTTCAATGGATGTAAATCGACGATATCCGTCGAAGTTAAACGCGAACTCACTCAAATATATAAGAAATGATGAGACTCCACTTCAACTTAGGAAGATAGACTTTGAAAATTTTCAATCAACACAAAGTAACAATCGACCTCAATGAGCTTTAATGGATGTAAATCGACGATATCTGACCAAGATGTTGCAAACTCACTCAAATATATAACAATTGATGAGATTCGACTTCAAATTAGGAAGATAGACTTTGAAAATTTCCAATCAACACAAAGTGACAATCGACCTCAATGGGCTTCAATGGATGTAAATCGACGATATCTGACCAAGATGTTGCAAACTCACTCAAATATATAAGAATTCATGATATTCGACTCCAAATTAGGAAGATAGACTTTGAAAATTTTCAATCAACAAAAAGTGACAATCGACCTTAATGGGCTTCCATGGATGTAAATCGACGATATCTGTCGAAGTTAAACGCGAACTCACTCAAATATATAAGAATTGATGAGACTCGACTTCAACTTAGGAAGATAGACTTTGAAAATTTTCAATCAACACAAAGTGACAATCGACCTCAATGGGCTTTAATGGATGTAAATCGACGATATATGTCGAAGTTCAATGCGAACTCACTCAAATATATAAGAATTGATGAGACTCGACTTCAACTTAGGAAGATAGACTTTGAAAATTTTCAATCAACACAGTGACAATCGACCTCAATGGGCTTCAACGGATGTAAATTGACGATATCTGACCAAGATCTTGCAAACTCACTCAAATATATGAGAATTTATTATATTCGACTCCAAATTGGGAAGATAGACTTTGAAAATTTTCAATCAACACAAAGTGACAATCGACCTCAATCTGCTTCAATGGATGTAAATCGACGATATCTGACCAAGATGTTGCAAAC
This sequence comes from Diorhabda elongata, assembly GCA_026230145.1. Lineage (NCBI taxonomy): Eukaryota > Metazoa > Arthropoda > Insecta > Coleoptera > Chrysomelidae > Diorhabda > Diorhabda elongata. The sequence continues at coordinate 367,948 of JAOVVJ010000019.1, forward strand.
TCACTCAAATATATAAGAATTTATGATATTCGACTCCTAATTAGGAAGATAGACTTTGAAAATTTTCAATCAACACAAAGTGACAATCGACCTTAATGGGCGTCAATGGATGTAAATCGACGATATCTGACCAATATGTTGCAAACTCACTCAAATATATAAGAATTTATGATATTCGACCTCAACTTAGGAAGATAGACTTTGAAAATTTTCAATCAACTTAAAGTGACAATCGACCTCAATGGGCTTCAATGGATATAAATCGACAATATCTGACCAAGATGTTGCAAACTCACTCAAATATATAAGAATTCATGATAATCGACTCCAAATTAGGAAGATGGACTTTGAAAATTTTCAATCAACACAAAGTGACAATCGACCTCAATCTGCTTCAATGGATGTAAATCGACGATATCTGACCAAGATGTTGCAAACTCACTCAAATATATAAGAATTTATGATATTCGACTCCTAATTAGGAAGATAGACTTTGAAAATTTTCAATCAACACAAAGTGACAATCGACCTTAATGGGCGTCAATGGATGTAAATCGACGATATCTGACCAATATGTTGCAAACTCACTCAAATATATAAGAATTGATGAGACTCGACTTCAACTTAGGAAGATAGACTTTGAAAATTTTCAATCAACACAAAGTGACAATCGACCTCAATCTGCTTCAATGGATGTAAATCGACGATATCTGACCAAGATGTTCCAAACTCACTCAAATATATAAGAATTGATGAGACTCGACTTCAACTTAGGAAGATAGACTTTGAAAATTTTCAATCAACACAAAGGGACAATCGACCGCAATGGGCTTCAATGGATGTAAATCGACGATATCTGTCGAAGTTAAATGCGAACTCACTCAAATATATAAGAATTGATGAGACTCGACCTTAACTTAGGAAGATAGACTTTGAAAATTCTCAATCAACACAAAGTGACAATCGACCTCAATCTGCTTCAATGGATGTAAATCGACGATATCTGACCAAGATGTTCCAAACTCACTCAAATATATAAGAATTGATGAGATTCGACTTCAAATTAGGAAGATACACTTTGAAAATTTTCAATCAACACAAAGTGACAATCGACCTCAATCGGCTTCAATGGATGTAAATCGACGATATCTGTCGAAGTTAAATGCGAACTCACTTAAATATATAAGAATTGATGATATTCGACCCCAAATTAGGAAGGTAGACTTTGAAAATTTTCAATCAACACAAAGTGACAATCGACCTCAATCGGCTTCAATGGATGTAAATCGACGATATCTGTCGAAGTTAAATGCGAACTCACTCAAATATATAAGAAATGATGAGACTCGACCTCAACTTAGGAAGATAGACTTTGAAAATTCTCAATCAACACAAAGTGACAATCGACCTCAATCTGCTTCAATGGATGTAAATCGACGATATCTGACCAAGATGTTGCAAACTCACTCAAATATATAAGAATTTATGATATTCGACTCCAAATTGGGAAGATAGACTTTGAAAATTTTCAATCAACACAAAGTGACAATCGACCTCAATCTGCTTCAATGGATGTAAATCGACGATATCTGACCAAGATGTTGCAAACTCACTCAAATATATAAGAATTGATGAGACTCGACTTCAAATTAGGAAGATAGACTTTGAAAATTTTCAATCAACACAAAGTGACAATCGACCTCAATCTGCTTCAATGGATGTAAATCGACGATATCTGACCAAGATGTTGCAAACTCACTCAAATATATAAGAATTGATGAGACTCGACTTCAACTTAGGATGATAGACTTTGAAAATTTTCAATCAACACAAAGTGACAATCGACCTCAATGGGCTTTGATGGATGTAAATCAACGATATCTGACCAAGATGTTGCAAACTCACTCAAATATATGAGAATTTATGATATTCGACTCCAAATTGGGAAGATAGACTTTGAAAATTTTCAATCAACACAAAGTGACAATCGACCTCAATCTGCTTCAATGGATGTAAATCGACGATATCTGACCAAGATGTTGCAAACTCATTCAAATATATAGGAATTGATGAGACTCGACTTCAACTTAGGAAGATAGACTTTGAAAATTTTCAATCAACACAAAGTGACAATCGACCTCAATCTGCTTCAATGGATGTAAATCGACGATATCCGTCGAAGTTAAACGCGATCTCACTCAAATATATAAGAATTTATGATAGTCGACTCCAAATTAGGAAGATAGACTTTGAAAATTTTCAATCAACAGACAGTGACAATCGACCTCAATGGGCTTCAATGGATGTAAATCGACGATATCTGACCAAGATGTTGCGAACTCACTCAAATATATTAGAATTGATGAGACTCGACTTCAACATAGGAAGATAGACTTTGAAAATTTTCAATCAACACAAAGTGACAATCGACCTCAATGGGCTTCAATGGATGTAAATCGACGATATCTGACCAAGATGTTGCAAACTCACTCAAATCTATAAGAATTTATGATATTCGACTCCTAATTAGGAAGATAGACTTTGAAAATTTTCAATCAACACAAAGTGACAATCGACCTTAATGGGCTTCAATGGATGTAAATCGACGATATCTGACCAATATGTTGCAAACTCACTCAAATATATAAGAATTTATGATATTCGACCTCAACTTAGGAAGATAGACTTTGAAAATATTCAATCAACTTAAAGCTACAATCGACCTCAATGGGCTTCAATGGATGTAAATCGACGATATCTGACCAAGATGCTGCAAACTCACTCAAATATATAAGAATTTATGATATTCGACCTCAACTTAGGAAGATAGACTTTGAAAATATTCAATCAACTTAAAGCGACAATCGACCTCAATGGGCTTCAATGGATGTAAATCGACGATATCTGACCAAGATGCTGCAAACTCACTCAAATATATAAGAATTCATGATATTCGACTCCAAATTAGGAAGATAGACTTTGAAAATTTTCAATCAACACAAAGTGACAATCGACCTCGATGGGCTTCAATGGATGTAAATCGACGATATCCGTCGAAGTTAAACGCGAACTCACTCAAATATATAAGAAATGATGAGACTCCACTTCAACTTAGGAAGATAGACTTTGAAAATTTTCAATCAACACAAAGTAACAATCGACCTCAATGAGCTTTAATGGATGTAAATCGACGATATCTGACCAAGATGTTGCAAACTCACTCAAATATATAACAATTGATGAGATTCGACTTCAAATTAGGAAGATAGACTTTGAAAATTTCCAATCAACACAAAGTGACAATCGACCTCAATGGGCTTCAATGGATGTAAATCGACGATATCTGACCAAGATGTTGCAAACTCACTCAAATATATAAGAATTCATGATATTCGACTCCAAATTAGGAAGATAGACTTTGAAAATTTTCAATCAACAAAAAGTGACAATCGACCTTAATGGGCTTCCATGGATGTAAATCGACGATATCTGTCGAAGTTAAACGCGAACTCACTCAAATATATAAGAATTGATGAGACTCGACTTCAACTTAGGAAGATAGACTTTGAAAATTTTCAATCAACACAAAGTGACAATCGACCTCAATGGGCTTTAATGGATGTAAATCGACGATATATGTCGAAGTTCAATGCGAACTCACTCAAATATATAAGAATTGATGAGACTCGACTTCAACTTAGGAAGATAGACTTTGAAAATTTTCAATCAACACAGTGACAATCGACCTCAATGGGCTTCAACGGATGTAAATTGACGATATCTGACCAAGATCTTGCAAACTCACTCAAATATATGAGAATTTATTATATTCGACTCCAAATTGGGAAGATAGACTTTGAAAATTTTCAATCAACACAAAGTGACAATCGACCTCAATCTGCTTCAATGGATGTAAATCGACGATATCTGACCAAGATGTTGCAAACTCACTCAAATATATAAGAATTTATGATATTCGACTCCTAATTAGGAAGATAGACTTTGAAAATTTTCAATCAACACAAAGTGACAATCGACCTTAATGGGCGTCAATGGATGTAAATCGACGATATCTGACCAATATGTTGCAAACTCACTCAAATATATAAGAATTTATGATATTCGACCTCAACTTAGGAAGATAGACTTTGAAAATTTTCAATCAACTTAAAGTGACAATCGACCTCAATGGGCTTCAATGGATATAAATCGACAATATCTGACCAAGATGTTGCAAACTCACTCAAATATATAAGAATTCATGATAATCGACTCCAAATTAGGAAGATGGACTTTGAAAATTTTCAATCAACACAAAGTGACAATCGACCTCAATCTGCTTCAATGGATGTAAATCGACGATATCTGACCAAGATGTTGCAAACTCACTCAAATATATAAGAATTTATGATATTCGACTCCTAATTAGGAAGATAGACTTTGAAAATTTTCAATCAACACAAAGTGACAATCGACCTTAATGGGCGTCAATGGATGTAAATCGACGATATCTGACCAATATGTTGCAAACTCACTCAAATATATAAGAATTGATGAGACTCGACTTCAACTTAGGAAGATAGACTTTGAAAATTTTCAATCAACACAAAGTGAAAATCGACCTCAATCTGCTTCAATGGATGTAAATCGACGATATCTGACCAAGATGTTGCAAACTCACTTAAATATATAAGAATTGATGAGACACGACTTCAACTTAGGAAGATAGACTTTGAAAATTTTCAATCAACACAAAGTAACAATCGACCTCAATGGGCTTTAATGGATGTAAATCGACGATATCTGACCAAGATGTTGCAAACTCACTCAAATATATGAGAATTTATGATATTCGACTCCAAATTGGGAAGATAGACTTTGAAAATTTTCAATCAACACAAAGTGACAATCGACCTCAATCTGCTTCAATGGATGTAAATCGACGATATCTGACCAAGATGTTGCAAACTCACTCAAATATATAACAATTGATGAGATTCGACTCCAAATTAGGAAGATAGACTTTGAAAATTTTCAATCAACACAAAGTGACAATCGGCCTTAATGGGCTTCCATGGATGTAAATCGACGATATCTGACCAAGATGTTGCAAACTCACTCAAATATATAAGAATTTATGATATTCGACCTCAACTTAGGAAGATAGACTTTGAAAATTTTCAATCAACACAAAGTGACAATCGACCTCAATCTGCTTCAATGGATGTAAATCGACGATATCTGACCAAGATGTTGCAAACTCACTCAAATATATAAGAATTTATGATATTCGACTCCTAATTAGGAAGATAGACTTTGAAAATTTTCAATCAACACAAAGTGACAATCGACCTTAATGGGCTTCAATGGATGTAAATCGACGATATCTGACCAATATGTTGCAAACTCACTTAAATATATAAGAATTGATGAGATTCGACTTCAAATTAGGAAGATAGACTTTGAAAATTTTCAATCAACACAAAGTGACAATCGACCTCAATTTGCTTCAATGGATGTAAATCGACGATATCTTACCAAGATATCGCAAACTCACTCAAATATATAAGCATTGATGAGATTCGACTTCAAATTAGGAAGATAGACTTTGAAAATTTTCAATCAACACAAAGTGATAATCGACCTCAATCTGCTTCAATGGATGTAATTCGACGATATCTGACCAAGATGTTCCAAACTCACTCAAATATATAAGCATTGATGAGATTCGACTTCAAATTAGGAAGATAGACTTTGAAAATTTTCAATCAACACAAAGTGACAATCGACCTCATTGGACTTCAATGGATGTAAATCGACGATATCTGACCAAGATGTTGCAAACTCACTCAAATATATAAAAATTTATGATATTCGACTCCAAATTAGGAAGATAGACTTTGAAAATTTTCAATCAACACAAAGTGACAATCGACCTCAATCTGCTTCAATGGATGTAAATCGACGATATCTTACCAAGATATCGCAAACTCACTCAAATATATAAGCATTGATGAGATTCGACTTCAAATTAGGAAGATAGACTTTGAAAATTTTCAATCAACACAAAGTGATAATCGACCTCAATCTACTTCAATGGATGTAAATCGACGATATCTGACCAAGATGTTCCAAACTCACTCAAATATATAAGAATTTATGATTTTCGACTCCAAATTAGGAAGATAGACTTTGGAAATTTTCAATCAACACAACGTGACAATCGACCTCAATGGGCTTCAATTGATGTAAATCGACGATATCTGACCAAGATGTTGCAAACTCACTTAAATATATGAGAATTTATGATATTCGACTCCAAATTAGGAAGATAGACTTTGAAAATTTTCAATCAACACAAAGTGACAATCGACCTCAATCTGCTTCAATGGATGTAAATCGACGATATCTGACCAAGATGTTCCAAACTCACTCAAATATATAAGAATTGATGAGACTCGACTTCAAATTAGGAAGATAGACTTTGAAAATTTTCAATCAACACAAAGTGACAATCGACCTCAATCTGCTTCAATGGATGTAAATCGACGATATCTGACCAAGATGTTGCAAACTCACTCAAATATATAAGAATTGATGAGACTCGACTTCAACTTAGGATGATAGACTTTGAAAATTTTCAATCAACACAAAGTGACAATCGACCTCACTGGGCTTCAATGTTTGTAAATCAACGATATCTGCCAAGATGTTGCAAACTCACTCAAATATATGAGAATTTATGATATTCGACTCCAAATTGGGAAGATAGACTTTGAAAATTTTCAATCAACACAAAGTGACAATCGACCTCAATCTGCTTCAATGGATGTAAATCGACGATATCTGACCAAGATGTTGCAAACTCACTCAAATATATAAGAATTGATGAGATTCGACTTCAACTTAGGAAGATAGACTTTGATAATTTTCAATCAACACAAAGTGACAATCGACCTCAATCGGATTCAATGGATGTAAATCGACGATATCTGTCGAAGTTGGATGCGAATTCACTCAAATATATAAGAATTGATGAGACTCGACCTCAACTTAGGAAGATAGACTTTGAAAATTTTCAATCAACACAAAGTGACAATCGACCTCAATCTGCTTCAATGGATGTAAATCGACGATATATGACCAAAATGTTGCAAACTCACTCAAATATATAAGAATTGATGAGATTCGACTTCACCTTAGGAAGATAGATTTTGAAAATTTTCAATCAACACAAAGTGACAATCGACCTCAATGGGCTTCAATGGATGTAAATCGACGATATCTGAACAAGATGTCGCAAACTCACTCAAATATATAAGAATTGATGAGATTCGACTTCAAATTAGGAAGATAGACTTTGAAAATTTTCAATCAACACAAAGTGACAATCGACCTCAATCTGCTTCAATGGATGTAAATCGACGATATCTTACCAAGATATCGCAAACTCACTCAAATATATAAGCATTGATGAGATTCGACTTCAAATTAGGAAGATAGACTTTGAAAATTTTCAATCAACACAAAGTGATAATCGACCTCAATCTACTTCAATGGATGTAAATCGACGATATCTGACCAAGATGTTCCAAACTCACTCAAATATATAAGAATTTATGATTTTCGACTCCAAATTAGGAAGATAGACTTTGGAAATTTTCAATCAACACAACGTGACAATCGACCTCAATGGGCTTCAATTGATGTAAATCGACGATATCTGACCAAGATGTTGCAAACTCACTTAAATATATGAGAATTTATGATATTCGACTCCAAATTAGGAAGATAGACTTTGAAAATTTTCAATCAACACAAAGTGACAATCGACCTCAATCTGCTTCAATGGATGTATATCGACGATATCTGACCAAGATGTTCCAAACTCACTCAAATATGTAAGAATTGATGAGACTCGACTTCAAATTAGGAAGATAGACTTTGAAAATTTTCAATCAACACAAAGTGACAATCGACCTCAATCTGCTTCAATGGATGTAAATCGACGATATCTGACCAAGATGTTGCAAACTCACTCAAATATATAAGAATTGATGAGACTCGACTTCAACTTAGGATGATAGACTTTGAAAATTTTCAATCAACACAAAGTGACAATCGACCTCACTGGGCTTCAATGTTTGTAAATCAACGATATCTGCCAAGATGTTGCAAACTCACTCAAATATATGAGAATTTATGATATTCGACTCCAAATTGGGAAGATAGACTTTGAAAATTTTCAATCAACACAAAGTGACAATCGACCTCAATCTGCTTCAATGGATGTAAATCGACGATATCTGACCAAGATGTTGCAAACTCACTCAAATATATAAGAATTGATGAGATTCGACTTCAACTTAGGAAGATAGACTTTGATAATTTTCAATCAACACAAAGTGACAATCGACCTCAATCGGATTCAATGGATGTAAATCGACGATATCTGTCGAAGTTGGATGCGAATTCACTCAAATATATAAGAATTGATGAGACTCGACCTCAACTTAGGAAGATAGACTTTGAAAATTTTCAATCAACACAAAGTGACAATCGACCTCAATCTGCTTCAATGGATGTAAATCGACGATATATGACCAAAATGTTGCAAACTCACTCAAATATATAAGAATTGATGAGATTCGACTTCACCTTAGGAAGATAGACTTTGAAAATTTTCAATCAACACAAAGTGACAATCGACCTCAATGGGCTTCAATGGATGTAAATCGACGATATCTGAACAAGATGTCGCAAACTCACTCAAATATATGAGAATTGATGAGATTCGACTTCAAATTAGGAAGATAGACTTTGAAAATTTTCAATCAACACAAAGTGACAATCGACCTCAATCTGCTTCAATGGATGTAAATCGACGATATCTGACCAAGATGTTGCAAACTTACTTAAATATATAAGAATTTATGATATTCGACTCCAAATTAGGAAGATAGATTTTGAAAATTTTCAATGAACACAAAGTGACAATCGACCTCAATGGGCTTCAATGGATGTAAATCGACGATATCTTATCAAGATATCGCAAACTCACTCAAATATATAAGCATTGATGAGATTCGACTTCAAATTAGGAAGATAGACTTTGAAAATTTTCAATCAACACAAAGTGACAATCGACCTCAATGGGCTTCAATGGATGTAAATCGACGATATCTGAGCAAGATGTCGCAAACTCACTCAAATATATAAGAATTGATGAGATTCGACTTCACCTTAGGAAGATAGACTTTGTAAATTTTCAATCAACACAAAGTGACAATCGACCTCAATGGGCTTCAATGGATGTAAATCGACGATATCTGACCAAGATGTCGCAAACTCACTCAAATATATAAGAATTGATGAGATTCGACTTCAAATTAGGAAGATAGACTTTGAAAATTTTCAATCAACACAAAGTGACAATCGACCTCAATCTGCTTCAATGGATGTAAATCGACGATATCTGACCAAGATGTTGCAAACTCACTCTAATATATAAGAATTGATGAGACTCGACTTCACCTTAGGAAGATAGACTTTGGAAATTTTCAATCAACACAACGTGACAATCGACCTCAATGGGCTTCAATTGATGTAAATCGACAATATCTGACCAAGATGTTGCAAACTCACTTAAATATATAAGAATTTATGATATTCGACTCCAAATTAGGAAGATAGACTTTGAAAATTTTCAATGAACACAAAGTGACAATCGACCTCAATGGGCTTCAATGGATGTAAATCGACGATATCTGACCAAGATGTTGCAAACTCACTCAAATATATAAGAATTTATGATATTCGACTCCAAATTAGGAAAATAGACTTTGAAAATTTTCAATCAACACAAAGTGACAATCGACCTCAATCTGCTTCAATGGATGTAAATCGACGATATCTGACCAAGATGTTCCAAACTCACTCAAATATATAAGAATTTATGATATTCGACTCCAAATTAGGAAAATAGACTTTGAAAATTTTCAATCAACACAAAGTGACAATCGACCTCAATCTGCTTCAATGGATGTAAATCGACGATATCTGACCAAGATGTTCCAAACTCACTCAAATATATAAGAATTTATGATATTCGACTCCAAATTAGGAAGATAGACTTTAAAAATTTTCAATCAACACAAAGTGACAATCGACCTCAATCTGCTTCAATGGATGTAAATCGACGATATATGACCAAAATGTTGCAAACTCACTCAAATATATAAGAATTGATGAGATTCGACTTCACCTTAGGAAGATAGACTTTGAAAATTTTCAATCAACACAAAGTGACAATCGACCTCAATGGGCTTCAATGGATGTAAATCGACGATATCTGACCAAGATGTCGCAAACTCACTCAAATATATAAGAATTGATGAGATTCGACTTCAAATTAGGAAGATAGACTTTGAAAATTTTCAATCAACACAAAGTGACAATCGACCTCAATCTGCTTCAATGGATGTAAATCGACGATATCTGACCAAGATGTTGCAAACTCACTCAAATATATAAGAATTGATGAGACTCGACTTCACCTTAGGAAGATAGACTTTGGAAATTTTCAATCAACACAACGTGACAATCGACCTCAATGGGCTTCAATTGATGTAAATCGACAATATCTGACCAAGATGTTGCAAACTCACTTAAATATATAAGAATTTATGATATTCGACTCCAAATTAGGAAGATAGACTTTGAAAATTTTCAATGAACACAAAGTGACAATCGACCTCAATGGGCTTCAATGGATGTAAATCGACGATATCTGACCAAGATGTTGCAAACTCACTCAAATATATAAGAATTTATGATATTCGACTCCAAATTAAGAAAATAGACTTTGAAAATTTTCAATCAACACAAAGTGACAATCGACCTCAATCTGCTTCAATGGATGTAAATCGACGATATCTGACCAAGATGTTGCAAACTCACTCAAATATATAAGAATTTATGATATTCGACTCCAAATTAGGAAGATAGACTTTAAAAATTTTCAATCAACACAAAGTGACAATCGACCTCAATCTGCTTCAATGGATGTAAATCGACGATATCTGACCAAGATGTTGCAAACTCACTCAAATATATAAGAATTGATGAGACTCGACTTCACCTTAGGAAGATAGACTTTGAAAATTTTCAATGAACACAAAGTGACAATCGACCTCAATGGGCTTCAATGGATGTAAATCGACGATATCTGACCAAGATGTTGCAAACTCACTCAAATATATAAGAATTTATGATATTCGACTCCAAATTAGGAAAATAGACTTTGAAAATTTTCAATCAACACAAAGTGACAATCGACCTCAATCTGCTTCAATGGATGTAAATCGACGATATCTGACCAAGATGTTCCAAACTCACTCAAATATATAAGAATTTATGATATTCGACTCCAAATTAAGAAAATAGACTTTGAAAATTTTCAATCAACACAAAGTGACAATCGACCTCAATCTGCTTCAATGGATGTAAATCGACGATATCTGACCAAGATGTTCCAAACTCACTCAAATATATAAGAATTTATGATATTCGACTCCAAATTAGGAAGATAGACTTTAAAAATTTTCAATCAACACAAAGTGACAATCGACCTCACTGGGCTTCAATGGATGGAAAACGATGATATCTGACCAAGATGTAGCAAACTCACTCAAATATATAAGAATTTATGATATTCGACTCCAAATTAGGAAGATAGACTTTGAAACTTTTCAATCAACACAACGTGACAATCGACCTCAATGGGCTTCAATTGATGTAAATCGACGATATCTGACCAAGATGTTGCAAACTCACTCAAATATATAAGAATTTATGATATTCGACTCCAAATTAGGAAGATAGACTTTGAAAATTTTCAATGAACACAAAGTGACAATCGACCTCAATGGGCTTCAATGGATGAAAATCGACGATATCTGACCAAGATGTTCCAAACTCACTCAAATATATAAGAATTTATGATATTCGACTCCAAATTAGGAAAATAGACTTTGAAAATTTTCAATCAACACAAAGTGACAATCGACCTCAATCTGCTTCAATGGATGTAAATCGACGATATCTGACCAAGATGTTGCAAACTCACTCAAATATATAAGAATTGATGAGACTCGACTTCACCTTAGGAAGATAGACTTTGAAAATTTTCAATCAACACAAAGTGACAATCGACCTCAATGGGCTTCAATGGATGTAAATCGACGATATCTGACCAAGATGTCGCAAACTCACTCAAATATATAAGAATTGATGAGATTCCACTTCAAATTAGGAAGATAGACTTTGAAAATTTTCAATCAACACAAAGTGACAATCGACCTCAATCTGCTTCAATGGATGTAAATCGACGATATCTGACCAAGATGTTGCAAACTCACTCAAATATATAAGAATTGATGAGACTCGACTTCACCTTAGGAAGATAGACTTTGGAAATTTTCAATCAACACAACGTGACAATCGACCTCAATGGGCTTCAATTGATGTAAATCGACAATATCTGACCAAGATGTTGCAAACTCACTTAAATATATAAGAATTTATGATATTCGACTCCAAATTAGGAAGATAGACTTTGAAAATTTTCAATGAACACAAAGTGACAATCGACCTCAATGGGCTTCAATGGATGTAAATCGACGATATCTGACCAAGATGTTGCAAACTCACTCAAATATATAAGAATTTATGATATTCGACTCCAAATTAGGAAAATAGACTTTGAAAATTTTCAATCAACACAAAGTGACAATCGACCTCAATCTGCTTCAATGGATGTAAATCGACGATATCTGACCAAGATGTTCCAAACTCACTCAAATATATAAGAATTTATGATATTCGACTCCAAATTAAGAAAATAGACTTTGAAAATTTTCAATCAACACAAAGTGACAATCGACCTCAATCTGCTTCAATGGATGTAAATCGACGATATCTGACCAAGATGTTCCAAACTCACTCAAATATATAAGAATTTATGATATTCGACTCCAAATTAGGAAGATAGACTTTAAAAATTTTCAATCAACACAAAGTGACAATCGACCTCACTGGGCTTCAATGGATGGAAAACGATGATATCTGACCAAGATGTAGCAAACTCACTCAAATATATAAGAATTTATGATATTCGACTCCAAATTAGGAAGATAGACTTTGAAACTTTTCAATCAACACAACGTGACAATCGACCTCAATGGGCTTCAATTGATGTAAATCGACGATATCTGACCAAGATGTTGCAAACTCACTCAAATATATAAGAATTTATGATATTCGACTCCAAATTAGGAAGATAGACTTTGAAAATTTTCAATGAACACAAAGTGACAATCGACCTCAATGGGCTTCAATGGATGAAAATCGACGATACCTGACCAAGATGTTCCAAACTCACTCAAATATATAAGAATTTATGATATTCGACTCCAAATTAGGAAAATAGACTTTGAAAATTTTCAATCAACACAAAGTGACAATCGACCTCAATCTGCTTCAATGGATGTAAATCGACGATATCTGACCAAGATGTTGCAAACTCACTCAAATATATAAGAATTGATGAGACTCGACTTCACCTTAGGAAGATAGACTTTGGAAATTTTCAATCAACACAACGTGACAATCGACCTCAATGGGCTTCAATTGATGTAAATCGACGATATCTGACCAAGATGTTGCAAACTCACTTAAATATATAAGAATTTATGATATTCGACTCCAAATTAGGAAGATAGACTTTGAAAATTTTCAATGAACACAAAGTGACAATCGACCTCAATGGGCTTCAATGGATGTAAATCGACGATATCTGACCAAGATGTTGCAAACTCACTCAAATATATAAGAATTTATGATATTCGACTCCAAATTAGGAAAATAGACTTTGAAAATTTTCAATCAACACAAAGTGACAATCGACCTCAATCTGCTTCAATGGATGTAAATCGACGATATCTGACCAAGATGTCGCAAACTCACTCAAATATATAAGAATTGATGAGATTCGACTTCAAATTAGGAAGATAGACTTTGAAAATTTTCAATCAACACAAAGTGACAATCGACCTCAATCTGCTTCAATGGATGTGAATCGACGATATATGACCAAAATGTTGCAAACTCACTCAAATATATAAGAATTGATGAGATTCGACTTCACCTTAGGAAGATAGACTTTGAAAATTTTCAATCAACACAAAGTGACAATCGACCTCAATGGGCTTCAATTGATGTAAATCGACGATATCTGACCAAGATGTTGCAAACTCACTTAAATATATAAGAATTTATGATATTCGACTCCAAATTAGGAAGATAGACTTTGAAAATATTCAATGAACACAAAGTGACAATCGACCTCAATGGGCTTCAATGGATGTAAATCGACGATATCTGACCAAGATGTTGCAAGCTCACTCAAATATATAAGAATTTATGATATTCGACTCCAAATTAGGAAAATAGACTTTGAAAATTTTCAATCAACACAAAGTGACAATCGACCTCAATCTGCTTCAATGGATGTAAATCGACGATATCTGACCAAGATGTTGCAAACTCACTCAAATATATAAGAATTGATGAGACTCGACTTCACCTTAGGAAGATAGACTTTGGAAATTTTCAATCAACACAACGTGACAATCGACCTCAATGGGCTTCAATTGATGTAAATCGACGATATCTGACCAAGATGTTGCAAACTCACTTGAATATATAAGAATTTATGATATTCGACTCCAAATTAGGAAGATAGACTTTGAAAACTTTCAATGAACACAAAGTGACAATCGACCTCAATGGGCTTCAATGGATGTAAATCGACGATATCTGACCAAGATGTTGCAAACTCACTCAAATATATAAGAATTTATGATATTCGACTCCAAATTAGGAAAATAGACTTTGAAAATTTTCAATCAACACAAAGTGACAATCGACCTCAATCTGCTTCAATGGATGTAAATCGACGATATCTGACCAAGATGTCGCAAACTCACTCAAATATATAAGAATTGATGAGATTCGACTTCAAATTAGGAAGATAGACTTTGAAAATTTTCAATCAACACAAAGTGACAATCGACCTCAATCTGCTTCAATGGATGTAAATCGACGATATATGACCAAAATGTTGCAAACTCACTCAAATATATAAGAATTGATGAGATTCGACTTCACCTTAGGAAGATAGACTTTGAAAATTTTCAATCAACACAAAGTGACAATCGACCTCAATGGGCTTCAATGGATGTAAATCGACGATATCTGACCAAGATGTCGCAAACTCACTCAAATATATAAGAATTGATGAGATTCGACTTCAAATTAGGAAGATAGACTTTGAAAATTTTCAATCAACACAAAGTGACAATCGACCTCAATGGGCTTCAATGGATGTAAATCGACGATATCTGACCAAGATGTCGCAAACTCACTCAAATATATAAGAATTGATGAGATTCGACTTCAAATTAGGAAGATAGACTTTGAAAATTTTCAATCAACACAAAGTGACAATCGACCTCAATCTGCTTCAATGGATGTAAATCGACGATATCTGACCAAGATGTTGCAAACTCACTTAAATAAATAAGAATTTATGATATTCGACTCCAAATTAGGAAGATAGACTTTGGAAATTTTCAATGAACACAAAGTGACAATCGACCTCAATGGGCTTCAATGGATGTAAATCGACGATATCTTACCAAGATATCGCAAACTCACTCAAATATATAAGCATTGATGAGATTCGACTTCAAATTAGGAAGATAGACTTTGAAAATTTTCAATCAACACAAAGTGACAATCGACCTCAATGGGCTTCAATGGATGTAAATCGACGATATCTGACCAAGATGTCGCAAACTCACTCAAATATATAAGAATTGATGAGATCCGACTTCGAATTAGGAAGATAGACTTTGAAAATTTTCAATCAACCCAAAGTGACAATCGACCTCAATCTGCTTCAATGGATGTAAATCGACGATATATGACCAAAATGTTGCAAACTCACTCAAATATATAAGAATTGATGAGATTCGACTTCACCTTAGGAAGATAGACTTTGAAAATTTTCAATCAACACAAAGTGACAATCGACCTCAATGGGCTTCAATGGATGTAAATCGACGATATCTGACCAAAATGTCGCAAACTCACTCAAATATATAAGAATTGATGAGATTTGACTTCAAATTAGGAAGATAGACTTTGAAAATTTTCAATCAACACAAAGTGACAATCGACCTCAATGGGCTTCAATGGATGTAAATCGACGATATCTTACCAAGATGTCGCAAACTCACTCAAATATATAAGAATTGATGAGATTCGACTTCAAATTAGGAAGATAGACTTTGAAAATTTTCAATCAACACAAAGTGACAATCGACCTCAATCTGCTTCAATGGATGTAAATCGACGATATCTGACCAAGATGTTGCAAACTCACTCAAATATATAAGAATTGATGAGACTCGACTTCACCTTAGGAAGATAGACTTTGGAAATTTTCAATCAACACGTGACAATCGACCTCAATGGGCTTCAATTGATGTAAATCGACAATATCTGACCAAGATGTTTCAAACTCACTTAAATATATAAGAATTTATGATATTCGACTCCAAATTAGGAAGATAGACTTTGAAAATTTTCAATCAACACAAAGTGACAATCGACCTCAATCTGCTTCAATGGATGTAAATCGACGATATCTGACCAATATGTTCCAAACTCACTCAAATATATAAGAATTTATGATATTCGACTCCAAATTAAGAAAATAGACTTTGAAAATTTTCAATCAACACAAAGTGACAATCGACCTCAATCTGCTTCAATGGATGTAAATCGACGATATCTGACCAAGATGTTCCAAACTCACTCAAATATATAAGAATTTATGATATTCGACTCCAAATTAGGAAGATAGACTTTAAAAATTTTCAATCAACACAAAGTGACAATCGACCTCACTGGGCTTCAATGGATGGAAAACGATGATATCTGACCAAGATGTAGCAAACTCACTCAAATATATAAGAATTTATGATATTCGACTCCAAATTAGGAAGATAGACTTTGAAACTTTTCAATCAACACAACGTGACAATCGACCTCAATGGGCTTCAATTGATGTAAATCGACGATATCTGACCAAGTTAGTTGCAAACTAACTCAAATATATGTAAATTGATGAGATTCGACTTCAAATTAGGAAGATAGACTTTGAAAATTGTCAATCATCAACACGAAGTGACAATCGACCTCAATGGGCTTCAATGGATGTAAATCGACGATATCTGTCTAAGTTAAATGCGAATTTACTCAAATATATAAGAATTGATGAGACTCGACTTCAACTTAGGAAGATAGACTTTGAAAATTTCCAATCAATACAAAGTGGCAATCGATCTCAATCGCTTCAATGGATGTAAATCGACGATATCTGACCAAGATAGTTGCAAACTAACTCAAATATATGAAAATTGATGAAATTCGACTTCAAATTAGGAAGATAGATTTTGAAAATTTTCAATGAACACAAAGTGACAATCGACCTCAATCTGCTTCAATGGATTTAAATCGACAATATCTGACCAAGATGTTGCAAACTCACGCAAATATATAAGAATTGATGAGATTCGACTTCAAATTAGGAAGATAGACTTTGAAAATTTTCAATCAACACAAAGTGACAATCGACCTCAATTGGCTTCAATGGATGTAAATCGACGATATCTGTCGAAGTTAAATGCGAACTCACTCAAATATATAAGAATTGATGAGACTCGACTTCAACTTAGGCAGATAGACTTTAAAAATTTTCAATCAATACGAAGTGACAATCGACCTCAATCGGCTTCAATGGATGTAAATCGACGATATCTGACCAAGTTAGTTGCAAACTAACTCAAATATATGTAAATTGATGAGATTCGACTTCAAATTAGGAAGATAGACTTTGAAAATTTTCAATGAACACAAAGTGACAATCGACCTCAATCGGCTTCAAAGCTGTGAATCGACGATATCTGAACAAGTTAGTTGCGAACTCACTCAAATATATGAGATTTGATGAGACTCGACTTCAAATTAGGCAGATAGACTTTGAAAATTTTCAATCAACACAAAGTTACAATCGACAGTTGCGAACTCACTCAAATATATAGGAATTTATGAGACTCGACTTCAAATTAGGAACATAGACTTCAAAAATTTTCAATCAAAACAAAGTGACAATCGAACTCAATGGGCTTCAATGGATGTAAATCGACGATATCTGACCAAGATGTTCCAAACTCACTCAAATATATAAGAATTGATGAGACTCGACTTCAACTTAGGAAGATAGACTT
The DNA here is from genome assembly GCA_026230145.1 of Diorhabda elongata. Taxonomy (NCBI): domain Eukaryota; kingdom Metazoa; phylum Arthropoda; class Insecta; order Coleoptera; family Chrysomelidae; genus Diorhabda; species Diorhabda elongata. The sequence goes on from JAOVVJ010000019.1 coordinate 386,364, forward strand.
TGAACATTTTCAATCAACACAAAGTGACAATCGACTCAATGGGCTTCAATGGATGAAAATCGACGATATCTGTCGAAGTTAGTTGTCAACTCACTCAAATATATAAGAATTGATGAGACTCGACTTCAAATTAGGCAGATAGACTTTAAAAATTTTCAATCAACACGAAGTGACAATCGACATCAATCTGCTTCAATGGATGTAAATCAACGATATCTGACCAAGATGTTGCAAACTCACTCAAATATATAGGAATTCATGAGACTCGACTTCAAATTAGGAACATAGACTTTAAAAATTTTCAATCAAAACAAAGTGACAATCGAACTCAATGGGCTTCAATGGATGTAAATCGACGATATCTGACCAAGATGTTCCAAACTCACTCAAATATATAAGAATTGATGAGACTCGACTTCAACTTAGGAAGATAGACTTTGAAAATTTTCAATGAACACAAAGTGACAATCGACCTCAATCTGCTTCAATGGATTTAAATCGACGATATCGGACCAAGATGTTGCAAACTCACTCAAATATATAAAAATTGATGAGATTCGACTTCAAATTAGGAAGATAGACTTTGAAAATTGTCAATCATCAACACGAAGTGACAATCGACCTCAATGGGCTTCAATGGATGTAAATCGACGATATCTGTCGAAGTTAAATGCGAATTTACTCAAATATATAAGAATTGATGAGACTCGACTTCAACTTAGGAAGATAGACTTTGAAAATTTCCAATCAATACAAAGTGGCAATCGACCTCAATCGCTTCAATGGATGTAAATCGACGATATCTGACCAAGTTAGTTGCAAACTAACTCAAATATATGAGAATTGATGAGATTCGACTCCAAGTTAGGAAGATAGACTTTGAAAATTTTCAATGAACACAAAGTGACAATCGACCTCAATCTGCTTCAATGGATTTAAATCGACGATATCTGACCAAGATGTTGCAAACTCACTCAAATATATGAAAATTGATGAGATTCGACTTCAAATTAGGAAGATAGACTTTGAAATTTTTCAATCAACACAAAGTGACAATCGACCTCAATCGGCTTCAATGAATGTAAATCGACGATATCTGACCAAGATGTTCCAAACTCACTCAAATATATGAGAATTGATGAGATTCGACTCCAAGTTAGGAAGATAGACTTTGAAAATTTTCAATGAAAACAAAGTGACAATCGACCTCAATCTGCTTCAATGGATTTAAATCGACGATATCGGACCAAGATGTTGCAAACTCACTCAAATATATAAAAATTGATGAGATTCGACTTCAAATTAGGAAGATAGACTTTGAAAATTTTCAATCAACACAAAGTGACAATCGACCTCAATTGGCTTCAATGGATGTAAATCGACGATATCTGTCGAAGTTAAATGCGAACTCACTCAAATATATAAGAATTGATGAGACTCGACTTCAACTTAGGCAGATAGACTTTAAAAATTTTCAATCAATACGAAGTGACAATCGACCTCAATCGGCTTCAATGGATGTAAATCGACGATATCTGACCAAGTTAGTTGCAAACTAACTCAAATATATGTAAATTGATGAGATTCGACTTCAAATTAGGAAGATAGACTTTGAAAATTGTCAATCATCAACACGAAGTGACAATCGACCTCAATGGGCTTCAATGGATGTAAATCGACGATATCTGTCGAAGTTAAATGCGAATTTACTCAAATATATAAGAATTGATGAGACTCGACTTCAACTTAGGAAGATAGACTTTGAAAATTTCCAATCAATACAAAGTGGCAATCGACCTCAATCGCTTCAATGGATGTAAATCGACGATATCTGACCAAGTTAGTTGCAAACTAACTCAAATATATGAAAATTGATGAAATTCGACTTCAAATTAGGAAGATATATTTTGAAAATTTTCAATGAACACAAAGTGACAATCGACCTCAATCTGCTTCAATGGATTTAAATCGACGATATCTGACCAAGATGTTGCAAACTCACGCAAATATATAAGAATTGATGAGATTCGACTTCAAATTAGGAAGATAGACTTTGAAAATTTTCAATCAACACAAAGTGACAATCGACCTCAATTGGCTTCAATGGATGTAAATCGACGATATCTGTCGAAGTTAAATGCGAACTCACTCAAATATATAAGAATTGATGAGACTCGACTTCAACTTAGGCAGATAGACTATAAAAATTTTCAATCAATACGAAGTGACAATCGACCTCAATCGGCTTCAATGGATGTAAATCGACGATATCTGACCAAGTTAGTTGCAAACTAACTCAAATATATGTAAATTGATGAGATTCGACTTCAAATTAGGAAGATAGACTTTGAAAATTTTCAATGAACACAAAGTGACAATCGACCTCAATCGGCTTCAAAGCTGTGAATCGACGATATCTGAACAAGTTAGTTGCGAACTCACTCAAATATATGAGATTTGATGAGACTCGACTTCAAATTAGGCAGATAGACTTTGAAAATTTTCAATCAACACAAAGTTACAATCGACAGTTGCGAACTTACTCAAATATATAGGAATTTATGAGACTCGACTTCAAATTAGGAACATAGACTTCAAAAATTTTCAATCAAAACAAAGTGACAATCGAACTCAATGGGCTTCAATGGATGTAAATCGACGATATCTGACCAAGATGTTCCAAACTCACTCAAATATATAAGAATTGATGAGACTCGACTTCAACTTAGGAAGATAGACTTTGAACATTTTCAATCAACACAAAGTGACAATCGACTCAATGGGCTTCAATGGATGAAAATCGACGATATCTGTCGAAGTTAGTTGCCAACTCACTCAAATATATAAGAATTGATGAGACTCGACTTCAAATTAGGCAGATAGACTTTAAAAATTTTCAATCAACACGAAGTGACAATCGACATCAATCTGCTTCAATGGATGTAAATCAACGATATCTGACCAAGATGTTGCAAACTCACTCAAATATATAGGAATTCATGAGACTCGACTTCAAATTAGGAACATAGACTTTGAAAATTTTCAATCAAAACAAAGTGACAATCGAACTCAATGGGCTTCAATGGATGTAAATCGACGATATCTGACCAAGATGTTCCAAACTCACTCAAATATATAAGAATTGATGAGACTCGACTTCAACTTAGGAAGATAGACTTTGAACATTTTCAATCAACACAAAGTGACACTCGACTCAATGTGCTCCAATGGATGTCAATCGACGATATCTGTCGAAGTAAGTTGCGAACTCACTCAAATATATAAGAATTGATGAGACTCGACTTCAAATTAGGCAGATAGACTTTGAAAATTTTCAATCAACACAAAGTGACAATCAACATCAATCGGCTTCAATGGATGTAAATCGACGATATCTGACCAAGATGGTGCAAACTCACTCAAATATATAAAAATTGATGAGGTTCGACTTCAAATTGGGCAGATAGACTTTGAAAATTTCCAATCAACACAAAGTGACAATCGACCTCAATCTGCTTCAATGCATGTAAATCGACGATATCTGACCAAAATGTTGCAAATCACTCAAATATATAAGAATTGATGAGATTCGACTCCACATTAGGAAGATAGACTTTGAAAATTTTCAATCAACACAAAGTGACAATCGACCTCAATCTGCTTCAATGGATGTAAATCGACGATATCTGACCAAGATGTTGTAAACTCACCCAAATATATAAAAATTGATGAGATTCGACTTCAAATTAGGAAGATAGACTTTGAAAATTTCCAATCAACACAAAGTGACAATCGACCTCAATCGGCTTCAATGGATGTAAATTGACGATATCTGACCAAGATGTTGCAAACTCACTCAAATATATAAGAATTGATGAGAATCGACTCCAAATTAGGAAGATAGACTTTGAAAATTTTCAATCAACACAAAGTGATAATCGACCTCAATGGGCTTCAATGGATGTGAATCGACAATATCTGACCAAGATGTTGCAAACTCATTCAAATATATAAGAATTTATGGGATTCGACTCCAAATTGGGAAGATAGACTTTGAAAATTTTCAATCAACACAAAGTGATAATCAGCCTCAATGGGCTTCAATGGATGTAAATCGACGATATCTGTCGAAGTTAGTTGCGAACTCACTCAAATATATAGAAATTCATGAGACTCGACTTCAAATTAGGAAGATAGACTTTGAAAATTTTCAATGAACACAAAGTGACAATCGACCCCAGATGGCTTCAAAGCTGTAAATCGACGATATCTGAACAAGTTAGTTGCGAACTCACTCAAATATATAAGATTTGATGAGACTCGACTTCAAATTAGGTAGATAGACTTTGAAAATTTTCAATCAACACAAAGTGACACTCGACTCAATGTGCTCCAATGGATGTCAATCGACGATATCTGTCGAAGTTAGTTGCGAACTCACTCAAATATATAAGAATTGATGAGACTCGACTTCAAATTAGGCAGATAGACTTTGAAAATTTCCAATCAACACTAAATTACAATCGACTCAATGGGCTTTAATGGATGTAAATCGACGATATCTGTCGAAGTTAGTTGCCAACTCACTCAAATATATAGAAATTCATGAGACTCGACTTCAAATTAGGCAGATAGACTTTGAGAATTTCCAATCAACACAAAGTGACACTCGACTCAATGTGCTTCAATGGATGTCAATCGACGATATCTGTCGAAGTTAGTTGTGAACTCACTCAAATATATAAGAATTGATGAGACTCGACTTCAAATTAGGCAGATAGACTTTGAAAATTTTCAATCAACACAAAGTGACAATCAACCTCAATCGGCTTCAATGGATGTAAATCGACGATATCTGTAGAAGTTAGTTGCGAACTCACTCAAATATATAGGAATTCATGAGAGTCGACTCCAACTTAGGAAGATAGACTTTGAGAATTTCCAATCAACACAAAGTGACACTCGACTCAATGTGCTTCAATGGATGTCAATCGACGATATCTGTCGAAGTTAGTTGCGAACTCACTCAAATATATAAGAATTGATGAGACTCGACTTCAAATTAGGCAGATAGACTTTGAAAATTTTCAATCAACACAAAGTGACAATCAACCTCAATCGGCTTCAATGGATGTAAATCGACGATATTTGTTGAAGTTAGTTGCGAACTCACTCTAATATATAGGAATTCATGAGACTCGACTTCAAATTAGGCAGATAGACTTTGAAAATTTTCAATCAACACAAAGTGACAATCGACCTCAATTCGCTCCAATGGATGTAAATCGACGATATCTGATCAAGTTAGTTGCAAACTAACTCGAATATATAAAAATTGATGAGATTCGAATCCAAATTAGGAAGATAGACTTTGAAAATTTTCAATCAACACAAAGTTAGAATCGACCTCAATCTACTTCAATGGATGTAAATCGACGATATCTGACCAAGATGTTGCAAACTCACTCAACTATATAACAATTGATGAGATTGGACTTCAAATTTGGAAGATAGACTTTGAAAATTTTCAATCAACACAAAGTGACAATCGACCTCAATCGGCTTCAATGGATGTAAATCGACGATATCTGACCAAGTTAGTTGCAAACTAACTCAAATATGTAAAAATTGATGAGATTCGACTTCAAATTAGGAAGATAGACTTTGAAAATTTTCAATGAACACAAAGTGACAATCGACCTCAATCGGCTTCAAAGCTGTAAATCAACGATATCTGAACAAGTTAGTTGCGAACTCACTCAAATATATAAGATTTGATGAGACTCGACTTCAAATTAGGCAGATAGTCTTTGAAAATTTTCAATCAACACAAAGTGACAATCAACCTCAATCGGCTTCAATGGATGTAAATCGACGATATCTGTCGAAGTTAGTTGCGAACTCTCTCAAATAAATAGGAATTCATGAGACTCGACTTCAAATAAGGCAGATAGACTTTGAAAATTTTCTATCAACACAAAGTGACAATCAACCTCAATCGGCTTCAATGGATGTAAATCGACGATATTTGTCGGAGTTAGTTGCCAACTAACTCAAATATATAGAAATTGATGAGATTCGACTTCAAATTAGGAAGATAGACTTTGAACATTTTCAATGAACACAAAGTGACAATCGACTCAATGGGCTTCAATGGATGTAAATCGACGATATCTGTCGAAGTTAGTTGCCAACTCACTCAAATATATAAGAATTGATGAGACTCGACTTCAAATTAGGCAGATAGACTTTAAAAATTTTCAATCAACACGAAGTGACAATCGACATCAATCTGCTTCAATGGATGTAAATCAACGATATCTGACCAAGATGTTGCAAACTCACTCAAATATATAAGAATTGATGAGACTCGACTTTAACTTAGGAAGATAGACTTTGAACATTTTCAATCAACACAAAGTGACAATCGACTCAATGGGCTTCAATGGATGTAAATCGACGATATCTGTCGAAGTTAGTTGCCAACTCACTCAAATATATAAGAATTGATGAGGCTCGACTTCAAATTAGGCAGATAGACTTTAAAAATTTTGAATCACCACAAAGTGACAATCGACCTCAATCTGCTTCAATGGATGTAAATCGACGATATCTGTCGAAGTTAGTTGCCAACTCACTCAAATATATAAGAATTGATGAGACTCGACTTCAAATTAGGAAGATAGACTTTGAAAATTTTCAATCAACACAAAGTGACAATCGACCTCAATCGGCTTCAATGGATGTAAATCGACAATATCTTACCAAGTTAGTTGCAAACTAACTCAAATATATAGAAATTGATGAGATTCGACTTCAAATTAGGAAGATAGACTTTGAACATTTTCAATGAACACAAAGTGACAATCGACTCAATGGGCTTCAATGGATGTAAATCGACGATATCTGTCGAAGTTAGTTGCCAACTCACTCAAATATATAAGAATTGATGAGACTCGACTTCAAATTAGGCAGATAGACTTTAAAAATCTTCAATCAACACGAAGTGACAATCGACATCAATCTGCTTCAATGGATGTAAATCAACGATATCTGACCAAGATGTTGCAAACTCACTCAAATATATAGGAATTCATGAGACTCGACTTCAAATTAGGAAGATGGACTTTGAAAATTTTCAATCAACACAAAGTGACAATAGACCTCAATCGGCTTCAATGGATGTAAATCGACAATATCTGACCAAGTTAGTTGCAAACTAACTCAAATATATAGAAATTGATGAGATTCGACTTCAAATTAGGAGGATAGACTTTGAAATTTTTCAATCAACACAAAGTGACAATCGACCTCAATGGGCTTCGATAGATGTAAATCGACGATATCTGTCGAAGTTAGTTGCGAACTCACTCAAATATATAAGAATTGATGAGACTCGACTCCAAATTAGGAAGATAGACTTTGAAAATTTTCAATCAACACAAAGTGACAATCGACCTCAATCGGCTTCAATGGATGTAAATCGACGATATCTGACCAAGATGGTGCAAACTCACTCAAATATATAAAAATTGATGAGGTTCGACTTCAAATTGGGCAGATAGACTTTGAAAATTTCCAATCAACACAAAGTGACAATCGACCTCAATCTGCTTCAATGCATGTAAATCGACGATATCTGACCAAAATGTTGCAAATCACTCAAATATATAAGAATTGATGAGATTCGACTCCACATTAGGAAGATAGACTTTGAAAATTTTCAATCAACACAAAGTGACAATCGACCTCAATCGGCTTCAATGGATGTAAATCGACGATATCTGACCAAGATGGTGCAAACTCACTCAAATATATAAAAATTGATGAGGTTCGACTTCAAATTGGGCAGATAGACTTTGAAAATTTCCAATCAACACAAAGTGACAATCGACCTCAATCTGCTTCAATGCATGTAAATCGACGATATCTGACCAAAATGTTGCAAATCACTCAAATATATAAGAATTGATGAGATTCGACTCCACATTAGGAAGATAGACTTTGAAAATTTCCAATCAACACAAAGTGACAATCGACCTCAATCGGCTTCAAAGGATGTAAATCGACGATATCTGACCAAGATGTTGCAAACTCACTCAAATATATAAGAATTGATGAGAATCGACTTCAAATTAGGAAGATAGACTTTGAAAATTTTCAATGAACACAAAGTGACAATCGACCTCAATCTGCTTCAATGGATTTAAATCGACGATATCTGACCAAGATGTTGCGAACTCACTCAAATATATAAGACTTGATGAGATTCGACTTCAAATTAGGAAGATAGACTTTGAAAATTTTCAATCAACACAAAGTGACAATCGACCTCAATCTGCTTCAATGGATGTAAATCGACGATATCTGACCAAGATGTTGTAAACTCACCCAAATATATAAAAATTGATGAGATTCGACTTCAAATTAGGAAGATAGACTTTGAAAATTTCCAATCAACACAAAGTGACAATCGACCTCAATCGGCTTCAATGGATGTAAATTGACGATATCTGACCAAGATGTTGCAAACTCACTCAAATATATAAGAATTGATGAGAATCGACTCCAAATTAGGAAGATAGACTTTGAAAATTTTCAATCAACACAAAGTGATAATCGACCTCAATGGGCTTCAATGGATGTGAATCGACAATATCTGACCAAGATGTTGCAAACTCATTCAAATATATAAGAATTTATGGGATTCGACTCCAAATTGGGAAGATAGACTTTGAAAATTTTCAATCAACACAAAGTGATAATCAGCCTCAATGGGCTTCAATGGATGTAAATCGACGATATCTGTCGAAGTTAGTTGCGAACTCACTCAAATATATAGAAATTCATGAGACTCGACTTCAAATTAGGAAGATAGACTTTGAAAATTTTCAATGAACACAAAGTGACAATCGACCCCAGATGGCTTCAAAGCTGTAAATCGACGATATCTGAACAAGTTAGTTGCGAACTCACTCAAATATATAAGATTTGATGAGACTCGACTTCAAATTAGGTAGATAGACTTTGAAAATTTTCAATCAACACAAAGTGACACTCGACTCAATGTGCTCCAATGGATGTCAATCGACGATATCTGTCGAAGTTAGTTGCGAACTCACTCAAATATATAAGAATTGATGAGACTCGACTTCAAATTAGGCAGATAGACTTTGAAAATTTCCAATCAACACTAAATTACAATCGACTCAATGGGCTTTAATGGATGTAAATCGACGATATCTGTCGAAGTTAGTTGCCAACTCACTCAAATATATAGAAATTCATGAGACTCGACTTCAAATTAGGCAGATAGACTTTGAGAATTTCCAATCAACACAAAGTGACACTCGACTCAATGTGCTTCAATGGATGTCAATCGACGATATCTGTCGAAGTTAGTTGTGAACTCACTCAAATATATAAGAATTGATGAGACTCGACTTCAAATTAGGCAGATAGACTTTGAAAATTTTCAATCAACACAAAGTGACAATCAACCTCAATCGGCTTCAATGGATGTAAATCGACGATATCTGTAGAAGTTAGTTGCGAACTCACTCAAATATATAGGAATTCATGAGAGTCGACTCCAACTTAGGAAGATAGACTTTGAGAATTTCCAATCAACACAAAGTGACACTCGACTCAATGTGCTTCAATGGATGTCAATCGACGATATCTGTCGAAGTTAGTTGCGAACTCACTCAAATATATAAGAATTGATGAGACTCGACTTCAAATTAGGCAGATAGACTTTGAAAATTTTCAATCAACACAAAGTGACAATCAACCTCAATCGGCTTCAATGGATGTAAATCGACGATATTTGTTGAAGTTAGTTGCGAACTCACTCTAATATATAGGAATTCATGAGACTCGACTTCAAATTAGGCAGATAGACTTTGAAAATTTTCAATCAACACAAAGTGACAATCGACCTCAATTCGCTCCAATGGATGTAAATCGACGATATCTGATCAAGTTAGTTGCAAACTAACTCGAATATATAAAAATTGATGAGATTCGAATCCAAATTAGGAAGATAGACTTTGAAAATTTTCAATCAACACAAAGTTAGAATCGACCTCAATCTACTTCAATGGATGTAAATCGACGATATCTGACCAAGATGTTGCAAACTCACTCAACTATATAACAATTGATGAGATTGGACTTCAAATTTGGAAGATAGACTTTGAAAATTTTCAATCAACACAAAGTGACAATCGACCTCAATCGGCTTCAATGGATGTAAATCGACGATATCTGACCAAGTTAGTTGCAAACTAACTCAAATATGTAAAAATTGATGAGATTCGACTTCAAATTAGGAAGATAGACTTTGAAAATTTTCAATGAACACAAAGTGACAATCGACCTCAATCGGCTTCAAAGCTGTAAATCAACGATATCTGAACAAGTTAGTTGCGAACTCACTCAAATATATAAGATTTGATGAGACTCGACTTCAAATTAGGCAGATAGTCTTTGAAAATTTTCAATCAACACAAAGTGACAATCAACCTCAATCGGCTTCAATGGATGTAAATCGACGATATCTGTCGAAGTTAGTTGCGAACTCTCTCAAATAAATAGGAATTCATGAGACTCGACTTCAAATAAGGCAGATAGACTTTGAAAATTTTCTATCAACACAAAGTGACAATCAACCTCAATCGGCTTCAATGGATGTAAATCGACGATATTTGTCGGAGTTAGTTGCCAACTAACTCAAATATATAGAAATTGATGAGATTCGACTTCAAATTAGGAAGATAGACTTTGAACATTTTCAATGAACACAAAGTGACAATCGACTCAATGGGCTTCAATGGATGTAAATCGACGATATCTGTCGAAGTTAGTTGCCAACTCACTCAAATATATAAGAATTGATGAGACTCGACTTCAAATTAGGCAGATAGACTTTAAAAATTTTCAATCAACACGAAGTGACAATCGACATCAATCTGCTTCAATGGATGTAAATCAACGATATCTGACCAAGATGTTGCAAACTCACTCAAATATATAAGAATTGATGAGACTCGACTTTAACTTAGGAAGATAGACTTTGAACATTTTCAATCAACACAAAGTGACAATCGACTCAATGGGCTTCAATGGATGTAAATCGACGATATCTGTCGAAGTTAGTTGCCAACTCACTCAAATATATAAGAATTGATGAGGCTCGACTTCAAATTAGGCAGATAGACTTTAAAAATTTTGAATCACCACAAAGTGACAATCGACCTCAATCTGCTTCAATGGATGTAAATCGACGATATCTGTCGAAGTTAGTTGCCAACTCACTCAAATATATAAGAATTGATGAGACTCGACTTCAAATTAGGAAGATAGACTTTGAAAATTTTCAATCAACACAAAGTGACAATCGACCTCAATCGGCTTCAATGGATGTAAATCGACAATATCTTACCAAGTTAGTTGCAAACTAACTCAAATATATAGAAATTGATGAGATTCGACTTCAAATTAGGAAGATAGACTTTGAACATTTTCAATGAACACAAAGTGACAATCGACTCAATGGGCTTCAATGGATGTAAATCGACGATATCTGTCGAAGTTAGTTGCCAACTCACTCAAATATATAAGAATTGATGAGACTCGACTTCAAATTAGGCAGATAGACTTTAAAAATCTTCAATCAACACGAAGTGACAATCGACATCAATCTGCTTCAATGGATGTAAATCAACGATATCTGACCAAGATGTTGCAAACTCACTCAAATATATAGGAATTCATGAGACTCGACTTCAAATTAGGAAGATGGACTTTGAAAATTTTCAATCAACACAAAGTGACAATAGACCTCAATCGGCTTCAATGGATGTAAATCGACAATATCTGACCAAGTTAGTTGCAAACTAACTCAAATATATAGAAATTGATGAGATTCGACTTCAAATTAGGAGGATAGACTTTGAAATTTTTCAATCAACACAAAGTGACAATCGACCTCAATGGGCTTCGATAGATGTAAATCGACGATATCTGTCGAAGTTAGTTGCGAACTCACTCAAATATATAAGAATTGATGAGACTCGACTCCAAATTAGGAAGATAGACTTTGAAAATTTTCAATCAACACAAAGTGACAATCGACCTCAATCGGCTTCAATGGATGTAAATCGACGATATCTGACCAAGATGGTGCAAACTCACTCAAATATATAAAAATTGATGAGGTTCGACTTCAAATTGGGCAGATAGACTTTGAAAATTTCCAATCAACACAAAGTGACAATCGACCTCAATCTGCTTCAATGCATGTAAATCGACGATATCTGACCAAAATGTTGCAAATCACTCAAATATATAAGAATTGATGAGATTCGACTCCACATTAGGAAGATAGACTTTGAAAATTTTCAATCAACACAAAGTGACAATCGACCTCAATCGGCTTCAATGGATGTAAATCGACGATATCTGACCAAGATGGTGCAAACTCACTCAAATATATAAAAATTGATGAGGTTCGACTTCAAATTGGGCAGATAGACTTTGAAAATTTCCAATCAACACAAAGTGACAATCGACCTCAATCTGCTTCAATGCATGTAAATCGACGATATCTGACCAAAATGTTGCAAATCACTCAAATATATAAGAATTGATGAGATTCGACTCCACATTAGGAAGATAGACTTTGAAAATTTCCAATCAACACAAAGTGACAATCGACCTCAATCGGCTTCAAAGGATGTAAATCGACGATATCTGACCAAGATGTTGCAAACTCACTCAAATATATAAGAATTGATGAGAATCGACTCCAAATTAGGAAGATAGACTTTGAAAATTTTCAATCAACACAAAGTGATAATCGACCTCAATGGGCTTCAATGGATGTGAATCGACTATATCTGACCAAGATGTTGCAAACTCATTCAAATATATAAGAATTTATGGGATTCGACTCCAAATTGGGAAGATAGACTTTGAAAATTTTCAATCAACACAAAGTGATAATCAGCCTCAATGGGCTTCAATGGATGTAAATCGACGATATCTGTCGAAGTTAGTTGCGAACTCACTCAAATATATAGAAATTCATGAGACTCGACTTCAAATTAGGAAGATAGACTTTGAAAATTTTCAATGAACACAAAGTGACAATCGACCCCAGATGGCTTCAAAGCTGTAAATCGAAGATATCTGAACAAGTTAGATGCGAACTCACTCAAATATATAAGATTTGATGAGACTCGACTTCAAATTAGGTAGATAGACTTGAAAATTTTCAATCAACACAAAGTGACACTCGACTCAATGTGCTCCAATGGATGTCAATCGACGATATCTGTCGAAGTTAGTTGCGAACTCACTCAAATATATAAGAATTGATGGGACTCGACTTCAAATTAGGCAGATAGACTTTGAAAATTTCCAATCAACACAAAATTACAATCGACTCAATGGGCTTTAATGGATGTAAATCGACGATATCTGTCGAAGTTAGTTGCCAACTCACTCAAATATATAGAAATTCATGAGACTCGACTTCAAATTAGGCAGATAGACTTTGAAAATTTTCAATCAACACAAAGTGACAATCAACTTCAATCGGCTTCAATGGATGTAAATCGACGATATCTGACCAAGATGGTGCAAACTCACTCAAATATATAAAAATTGATGAGGTTCGACTTCAAATTGGGCAGATAGACTTTGAAAATTTCCAATCAACACAAAGTGACAATCGACCTCAATCTGCTTCAATGCATGTAAATCGACGATATCTGACCAAAATGTTGCAAATCACTCAAATATATAAGAATTGATGAGATTCGACTCCACGTTAGGAAGATAGACTTTGAAAATTTTCAATCAACACAAAGTGACAATCGACCTCAATCTGCTTCAATGGATGTAAATCGACGATATCTGACCAAGATGTTGTAAACTCACCCAAATATATAAAAATTGATGAGATTCGACTTCAAATTAGGAAGATAGACTTTGAAAATTTCCAATCAACACAAAGTGACAATCGACCTCAATCGGCTTCAATGGATGTAAATTGACGATATCTGACCAAGATGTTGCAAACTCACTCAAATATATAAGAATTGATGAGAATCGACTACAAATTAGGAAGATAGACTTTGAAAATTTTCAATCAACACAAAGTGATAATCGACCTCAATGGGCTTCAATGGATGTGAATCGACAATATCTGACCAAGATGTTGCAAACTCATTCAAATATATAAGAATTTATGGGATTCGACTCCAAATTGGGAAGATAGACTTTGAAAATTTTCAATCAACACAAAGTGATAATCAGCCTCAATGGGCTTCAATGGATGTAAATCGACGATATCTGTCGAAGTTAGTTGCGAACTCACTCAAATATATAGAAATTCATGAGACTCGACTTCAAATTAGGAAGATAGACTTTGAAAATTTTCAATGAACACAAAGTGACAATCGACCCCAGATGGCTTCAAAGCTGTAAATCGACGATATCTGAACAAGTTAGTTGCGAACTCACTCAAATATATAAGATTTGATGAGACTCGACTTCAAATTAGGTAGATAGACTTTGAAAATTTTCAATCAACACAAAGTGACACTCGACTCAATGTGCTCCAATGGATGTCAATCGACGATATCTGTCGAAGTTAGTTGCGAACTCACTCAAATATATAAGAATTGATGAGACTCGACTTCAAATTAGGCAGATAGACTTTGAAAATTTCCAATCAACACAAAATTACAATCGACTCAATGGGCTTTAATGGATGTAAATCGACGATATCTGTCGAAGTTAGTTGCCAACTCACTCAAATATATAGAAATTCATGAGACTCGACTTCAAATTAGGCAGATAGACTTTGAAAATTTTCAATCAACACAAAGTGACAATCAATCTCAATCGGCTTCAATGGATGTAAATCGACGATATCTGTTGAAGTTAGTTGCGAACTCACTCAAATATATAGGAATTCATGAGAGTCGACTCCAACTTAGGAAGATAGACTTTGAGAATTTCCAATCAACACAAAGTGACACTCGACTCAATGTGCTTCAATGGATGTCAATCGACGATATCTGTCGAAGTTAGTTGCGAACTCACTCAAATATATAAGAATTGATGAGACTCGACTTCAAATTAGGCAGATAGACTTTGAAAATTTTCAATCAACACAAAGTGACAATCAACCTCAATCGGCTTCAATGGATGTAAATCGACGATATCTGTTGAAGTTAGTTGCGAACTCACTCAAATATATAGGAATTCATGAGACTCGACTTCAAATTAGGAAGATGGACTGAAAATTTTCAATCAACACAAAGTGACAATCGACCTCAATTCGCTCCAATGGATGTAAATCGACGATATCTGATCAAGTTAGTTGCAAACTAACTCGAATATATAAAAATTGATGAGATTCGAATCCGAATTAGGAAGATAGACTTTGAAAATTTTCAATCAACACAAAGTGACAATCGACCTCAATCGGCTTCAATGGATGTAAATCGACGATATCTGACCAAGATGTTCCAAACTCACTCAAATATATGAGAATTGATGAGATTCGACTCCAAGTTAGGAAGATAGACTTTGAAAATTTTCAATGAACACAAAGTGACAATCGACTCAATCTGCTTCAATGGATTTAAATCGACGATATCTGACCAAGATGTTGCAAACTCACTCAAATATATAAGAATTGATGAGACTCGACTTTAACTTAGGAAGATAGACTTTTAACATTTTCAATCAACACAAAGTGACAATCGACTCAATGGGCTTCAATGGATGTAAATCGACGATATCTGTCGAAGTTAGTTGCCAACTCACTCAAATATATAAGAATTGATGAGACTCGACTTCAAATTAGGAAGATAGACTTTGAACATTTTCAATCAACACAAAGTGACAATCGACTCAATGGGCTTCAATGGATGTAAATCGACGATATCTGTCGAAGTTAGTTTCCTACTCACTCAAATATATGAGAATTGATGAGACTCGACTTCAACCTAGGAAGATAGACTTTGAACATTTTCAATCAACACAAAGTGACAATCGACTCAATGGGCTTCAATGGATGTAAATCGACGATATCTGTCGAAGTTAGTTGCCAACTCACTCAAATATATAAGAATTGATGAGACTCGACTCCAAATTAGGCAGATAGACTTTAAAAATCTTCAATCAACACGAAGTGACAATCGACATCAATCTGCTTCAATGGATGTAAATCAACGATATCTGACCAAGATGTTGCAAACTCACTCAAATATATAGGAATTCATGAGACTCGACTTCAAATTAGGAAGATGGACTTTGAAAATTTTCAATCAACACAAAGTGACAATCGACCTCAATCGGCTTCAATGGATGTAAATCGACAATATATGACCAAGATGGTGCAAACTCACTCAAATATATAAAAATTGATGAGATTCGACTTCAAATTGGGCAGATAGACTTTGATAATTTCCAATGAACACAAAGTGACAATCGACCTCAATCTGCTTCAATGCATGTAAATCGACGATATCTGACCAAAATGTTGCAAATCACTCAAATATATAAGAATTGATGAGATTCGACTCCACATTAGGAAGATAGACTTTGAAAATTTTCAATCAACACAAAGTGACAATCGACCTCAATCTGCTTCAATGGATGTAAATCGACGATATCTGACCAAGATGTTCCAAACTCACTCAAATATATAAGAATTGATGAGATTCGACTCCAAATTAGGAAGATAGACTTTGAAAATTTTCAATGAACACAAAGTTACAATCGACCTCAATCTGCTTCAATGGATTTCAATCAACGATATCTGACCAAGGTGTTGCAAACTCACTCAAATATATAAAAATTGATGAGATTCGACTTCAAATTAGGAAGATAGACTTTGAAAATTTTCAATCAATACAAAGTGACAATCGACCTCAATCGGCTTCAATGGATGTAAATCGACGATATCTGACCAAGTTAGTTGCAAACTAACTCAAATATATAGAAATTGATGAGATTCGACTTCAAATTAGGAAGATAGACTTTGAAAATTTTCAATGAACACAAAGTTACAATCGACCTCAATCTGCTTCAATGGATTTAAATCAACGATATCTGACCAAGGTGTTGCAAACTCACTCAAATATATAAAAATTGATGAGATTCGACTTCAAATTAGGAAGATAGACTTTGAAAATTTTCAATCAATACAAAGTGACAATCGACCTCAATCGGCTTCAATGGATGTAAATCGACGATATCTGACCAAGTTAGTTGCAAACTAACTCGAATATATAAAAATTGATGAGATTCGACTTCAAATTAGGAAGATAGACTTTGAAAATTTTCAATCAACACAAAGTGACAATCGACCTCAATCTGCTTTAATGGATGTGAATCGACGATATCTGACCAAGACGTTCCAAACTCACTCAAATATATGAGAATTGATGAGATTCGACTTCAAGTTAGGAAGATAGACTTTGAAAATTTTCAATGAACACAAAGTGACAATCGACCTCAATCTGCTTCAATGGATTTAAATCGACGATATCTGACCAAGATGTTGCGAACTCACTCAAATATATAAGACTTGATGAGATTCGACTTCAAATTAGGAAGATAGACTTTGAAAATTTTCAATCAACACAAAGTGACAATCGACCTCAATGGGCTTCAATGGATGTAAATCGACGATATCTGTCGAAGTTAAATGCGAACTCACTCCAATATATAAGAATTGATGAGACTCGACTTCAAATTAGGAAGATAGAATTTGAAAATTTTCAATCAACACAAAGTGACAATCGACCTCAATCGGCTTCAATGGATGTAAATCGACGATATCTGACCAAGATGTTCCAAACTCACTCAAATATATGAGAATTGATGAGATTCGACTCCAAGTTAGGAAGATAGACTTTGAAAATTTTCAATGAACACAAAGTGACAATCGACCTCAATCTGCTCCAATGGATTTAAATCGACGATATCTGACCAAGATGTTGCAAACTCACTCAAATATATAAGAATTGATGAGATTCGACTTCAAATTAGGAAGATAGACTTTGAAAATTTTCAATCAACACAAAGTGACAATCGACCTCAATGGGCTTCAATGGATGTAAATCGACGATATCTGTCGAAGTTAAATGCGAACTCACTCCAATATATAAGAATTGATGAGACTCGACTTCAACTTAGGAAGATAGACTTTGAAAATTTTCAATCAATACAAAGTGACAATCGACCTCAATCGGCTTCAATGGATGTAAATCGTCGATATCTGACCAAGATGGTGCAAACTCACTCAAATATATAAAAATTGATGAGATTCGACTTCAAATTGGCAGATAGACTTTGAAAATTTCCAATCAACACAAAGTGACAATCGACCTCAATCTGCTTCAATGCATGTAAATCGACGATATCTGACCAAAATGTTGCAAATCACTCAAATATATAAGAATTGATGAGATTCGACTCCACATTAGGAAGATAGACTTGGAAAATTTTCAATCAACACAAAGTGACAATCGACCTCAATCTGCTTCAATGGATGTAAATCGACGATATCTGACCAAGATGTTCCAAACTCACTCAAATATATAAGAATTGATGAGATTCGACTCCAAATTAGGAAGATAGACTTTGAAAATTTTCAATGAACACAAAGTTACAATCGACCTCAATCTGCTTCAATGGATTTAAATCAACGATATCTGACCAAGGTGTTGCAAACTCACTCAAATATATAAAAATTGATGAGATTCGACTTCAAATTAGGAAGATAGACTTTGAAAATTTTCAATCAACACAAAGTGACAATCGACCTCAATCTGCTTTAATGGATGTAAATCGACGATATCTGACCAAGATGTTCCAAACTCACTCAAATATATGAGAATTGATGAGATTCGACTCCAAGTTAGGAAGATAGACTTTGAAAATTTTCAATGAACACAAAGTTGCAATCGACCTCAATCTGCTCCAATGGATTTAAATCGACGATATCTGACCAAGATGTTGCAAACTCACTCAAATATATAAGAATTGATGAGATTCGACTTCAAATTAGGAAGATAGACTTTGAAAATTTTCAATCAATACAAAGTGACAATCGACCTCAATCGGCTTCAATGGATGTAAATCGACGATATCTGACCAAGTTAGTTGCAAACTAACTCGAATATATAAAAATTGATGAGATTCGACTTCAAATTAGGAAGATAGACTTTGAAAATTTTCAATCAACACAAAGTGACAATCGACCTCAATCTGCTTTAATGGATGTAAATCGACGATATCTGACCAAGATGTTCCAAACTCACTCAAATATATGAGAATTGATGAGATTCGACTCCAAGTTAGGAAGATAGACTTTGAAAATTTTCAATGAACACAAAGTTGCAATCGACCTCAATCTGCTCCAATGGATTTAAATCGACGATATCTGACCAAGATGTTGCAAACTCACTCAAATATATAAGAATTGATGAGATTCGACTTCAAATTAGGAAGATAGACTTTGAAAATTTTCAATCAACACAAAGTGACAATCGACCTCAATGGGCTTCAATGGATGTAAATCGACGATATCTGTCGAAGTTAAATGCGAACTCACTCAAATATATAAGAATTGATGAGACTCGACTTCAAATTAGGAAGATAGACTTTGAAAATTTTCAATCAACACAAAGTGACAATCGACCTCAATGGGCTTCAATGGATGTAAATCGACGATATCTGTCGAAGTTAAATGCGAACTCACTCCAATATATAAGAATTGATGAGACTCGACTTCAAATTAGGAAGATAGAATTTGAAAATTTTCAATCAACACAAAGTGACAATCGACCTCAATCGGCTTCAATGGATGTAAATCGACGATATCTGACCAAGATGTTCCAAACTCACTCAAATATATGAGAATTGATGAGATTCGACTCCAAGTTAAGAAGATAGACTTTGAAAATTTTCAATGAACACAAAGTGACAATCGACCTCAATCTGCTCCAATGGATTTAAATCGACGATATCTGACCAAGATGTTGCAAACTCACTCAAATATATAAGAATTGATGAGATTCGACTTCAAATTAGGAAGATAGACTTTGAAAATTTTCAATCAACACAAAGTGACAATCGACCTCAATGGGCTTCAATGGATGTAAATCGACGATATCTGTCGAAGTTAGTTGCCAACTCACTCAAATATATAAGAATTGATGAGATTCGACTTCAAATTAGGAAGATAGACTTTGAAAATTTTCAATCAACACAAAGTGACAATCGACCTCAATGGGCTTCAATGGATGTAAATCGACGATATCTGTCGAAGTTAAATGCGAACTCACTCCAATATATAAGAATTGATGAGACTCGACTTCAAATTAGGAAGATAGAATTTGAAAATTTTCAATCAACACAAAGTGACAATCGACCTCAATCGGCTTCAATGGATGTAAATCGACGATATCTGACCAAGATGTTCCAAACTCACTCAAATATATGAGAATTGATGAGATTCGACTCCAAGTTAGGAAGATAGACTTTGAAAATTTTCAATGAACACAAAGTGACAATCGACCTCAATCTGCTCCAATGGATTTAAATCGACGATATCTGACCAAGATGTTGCAAACTCACTCAAATATATAAGACTTGATGAGATTCGACTTCAAATTAGGAAGATAGACTTCGAAAATTTTCAATCAACACAAAGTGACAATCGACCTCAATCGGCTTCAATGGATGTAAATCGACGATATCTGACCAAGTTAGTTGCAAACTAACTCAAATATATGGAAAATGATGAGATTCGACTTCAAATTAGGAAGATAGACTTTGAAAATTTTCAATGAACACAAAGTGACAATCGACCTCAATCGGCTTCAAAGCTGTGAATCGACGATATCTGAACAAGTTAGTTGCGAACTCACTCAAATATATGAGATTTGATGAGACTCGACTTCAAATTAGGCAGATAGACTTTGAAAATTTTCAATCAACACAAAGTTACAATCGACAGTTGCGAACTCACTCAAATATATAGGAATTCATGAGACTCGACTTCAAATTAGGAACATAGACTTTTAAAATTTTCAATCAAAACAAAGTGACAATCGAACTCAATGGGCTTCAATGGATGTGAATCGACGATATCTGACCAAGATGTTCCAAACTCACTAAAATATATAAGAATTGATGAGATTCGACTTCAAATTAGGAAGATAGACTTTGAAAATATTCAATGAACACAAAGTGACAATCGACCTCAATCTGCTTCAATGGATTTAAATCGACGATATCTGCCCAAGATGTTGCAAACTCACTCAAATATATAAAAATTGATGAGATCCGACTTCAAATTAGGAAGATAGACTTTGAAAATTTTCAATCAACACAAAGTGACAATCGACCTCAATGGGCTTCAATGGATGTAAACCGACGATATCTGTCGAAGTTAGTTGCCAACTCACTCAAATATATAGGAATTGATGAGACTCGACTTCAAATTAGGAAGGTAGACTTTGAAAATTTTCAATCAATTCAAAGTGACAATCGACCTCAATGGGCTTCAATGGATGTAAATCGACGATATCTGTCGAAGTTAGTTGCCAACTCACTCAAATATATAAGAATTGATGAGACTCGACTTCAACTTAGGAAGATAGACTTTGAACATTTTCAATCAACACAAAGTGACAATCGACTCAATGGGCTTCAATGGATGTAAATCGACGATATCTGTCGAAGTTAGTTGCCAACTCACTCAAATATATAGGAATTCATGAGACTCGACTTCAAGTTAGGAACATAGACTTTGAAAATTTTCAATCAAAACAAAGTGACAATCGAACTCAGTGGGCTTCAATGGATGTAAATCGACGATATCTGACCAAGATGTTCCAAACTCACTCAAATATATAAGAATTGATGAGATTCGACTTCAAATTAGGAAGATAGACTTTGAAAATTTTCAATGAACACAAAGTGACAATCGACCTCAATCTGCTTCAATGGATTTAAATCGACGATATCTGACCAAGATGTTGCAAACTCACTCAAATATATAAAAATTGATGAGATTCGACTTCAAATTAGGAAGATAGACTTTGAAAATTTTCAATCAACACAAAGGGACAATCGACCTCAATGGGCTTCAATGGATGTAAATCGACGATATCTGACCAAGTTAGTTGCAAACTAACTCAAATATAGGAAAATTGATGAAATTCGACTTCAAATTAGGAAGATAGACTTTGAAAATTTTCAATCAATACAAAGTGACAATCGACCTCAATCGGCTTCAATGGATGTAAATCGACGATATCTGACCAAGTTAGTTGCAAACTAACTCGAATATATAAAAATTGATGAGATTCGACTTCATATAAGGAAGATGGACTTTGAAAATTTTCAATCAACACAAAGTGACAATCGACCTCAATGGGCTTCAATGGATGTAAATCGACGATATCCGTCGAAGTTAAATGCGAACTCACTCAAATATATAAGAATTGATGAGACTCGACTTCAACTTAGGCAGATAGACTTTGAAAATTTTCAATCAACACAAAGTAACAATCGACCTCAATGAGCTTCAATGGATGTAAATCGACGATATCTGTCGAAGTTAAATGCGAACTCACTCAAATATATAAGATTTGATGAGACTCGACTTCAACTTAGGCAGATAGACTTTGAAAATTTTCAATCAACACAAAGTAACAATCGACCTCAATGAGCTTCAATGGATGTAAATCGACGATATCTGTCGAAGTTAAATGCGAACTCACTCAAATATATAAGATTTGATGAGACTCGACTTCAACTTAGGCAGATAGACTTTGAAAATTTTCAATCAACACAAAGTAACAATCGACCTCAATGGGCTTCAATGGATGTAAATCGACGATATCTGACCAAGTTAGTTGCAAACTAACTCAAATATAGGAAAATTGATGAAATTCGACTTCAAATTAGGAAGATAGACTTTGAAAATTTTCAATCAATACAAAGTGACAATCGACCTCAATCGGCTTCAATGGATGTAAATCGACGATATCTGACCAAGTTAGTTGCAAACTAACTCGAATATATAAAAATTGATGAGATTCGACTTCATATAAGGAAGATAGACTTTCAAAATTTTCAATCAACACAAAGTGACAATCGACCTCAATCTGTTTCATTGGACGTAAATCGACGATATCTGACCAAGATGTTCTAAACTCACTCATATATATAGGAATTGATGAGACTCGACTTCATCTTAGGCAGATAGACTTTGAAAATTTCCAATCAACAGAAAGTGACAATCGACCTCAATCTTCTTCAATGGATGTAAATCGACGATATCTGACCAAGATGTTGCAAACTCACTCGAATATATAAAAATTGATGAGATTCGACTTCAAATTAGGAAGATAGACTTCGAAAATTTTCAATCAACACAAAGTGACAATCGACATCAATGGGCTTCAATGGATGTAAATCGACGATATCTGTCGAAGTTAAATGCGAACTCACTCAAATATATAAAAATTGATGAGATTCGACTTCAAATTAGGAAGATAGACTTTGAAAATTTTCAATGAACACAAAGTGACTATCGACCTCAATCGCTTCAATGGATGTAAATCGACGATATCTGACCAAGATGTTCCAAACTCACTCAAATATATAATAATTGATGAGATTCGACTTCAAATTAGGAAAATAGACTTTGAAGATTTTTAATCAACACAAAGTAACAATCGACCTCAATGAGCTTCAATGGATGTAAATCGACGATATCTGTCGAAGTTAAATGCGAACTCACTCAAATATATAAGAATTGATGAGACTCGACTTCAACTAGGAAGATAGACTTTGAAAATTTTCAATGAACACAAAGTGACAATCGACCTCAATCGGCTTCAAAGCTGTAAATCGACGATATCTGAAGAAGTTAGTTGCGAACTCACTCAAATATATGAGATTTGATGAGACTCGACTTCAAATTAGGCAGATAGACTTTGAAAATTTTCAATCAACACAAAGTTACAATCGACAGTTGCGAACTCACTCAAATATATAGGAATTCATGAGACTCGACTCCAAATTAGGAAGATAGACTTTGAAAATTTTCAATCAACACAAAGTGACAATCGACCTCAATCTGCTTCAATGGATGTAAATCGACGATATCTGACCAAGATGTTCCAAACTCACTCAAATACATGAGAATTGATGAGATTCGACTCCAAATTAGGAAGATAGACTTTGAAAATTTTCAATCAACACAAAGTTACAATCGACAATTGCGAACTCACTCAAATATATAGGAATTCATGAGACTCGACTTCAAATTAGGCAGATAGACTTTAAAAATTTTCAATCAATACAAAGTGACAATCGACCTCAATCGGCTTCAATGGATGTAAATCGACGATATCTGACCAAGATGTTCCAAACTCACTCATATATATAAGATTGATGAGACTCGACTTCAACTTAGGCAGATAGACTTTGAAAATTTCCAATCAACACAAAGTGACAATCGACCTCAATCTTCTCCAATGGATGTAAATCGACGATATCTGACCAAGATGTCGCAAACTCACTCAAATATATAAAAATTGATGAGATTCGACTTCAAATTAGGAAGATAGACTTTGAAAATTTTCAATCAACACAAAGTGACAATCGACCTCAATCTGCTTCAATGGATGTAAATCGACGATATCTGACCAAGATGTTCCAAACTCACTCAAATACATGAGAATTGATGAGATTCGACTCCAAATTAGGAAGATAGACTTTGAAAATTTTCAATCAACACAAAGTTACAATCGACAATTGCGAACTCACTCAAATATATAGGAATTCATGAGACTCGACTTCAAATTAGGCAGATAGACTTTAAAAATTTTCAATCAATACAAAGTGACAATCGACCTCAATCGGCTTCAATGGATGTAAATCGACGATATCTGACCAAGATGTTCCAAGCTCACTCATATATATAAGAATTGATGAGATTCGACTTCAAATTAGGAAGATAGACTTTGAAAATTTTCAATCAACACAAAGTGACAATCGACCTCAATGGGCTTCAATGGATGTAAATCGACGATATCTGTCGAAGTTAAATGCGAACTCACTCCAATATATGAGAATTGATGAGACTCGACTTCAACTTAAGCAGATAGACTTTGAAAATTTTCAATCAATACAAAGTGACAATCGGCCTCAATCGGCTTCAATGTATGTAAATCGACGATATCTGACCAAGTTAGTTGCAAAATAACTCAAATATATAAAAATTGATGAGATTTGATTTCAAATTAGGAAGATAGACTTTGAAAATTCTCAATCAACACAAAGTGACAATCGACCTCAATGGGCTTCAATGGATGTAAATCGACGATATCTGTCGAAGTTAAATGCGAACTCACTCAAATATATAAGAATTGATGAGACTCGACTTCAGCTTAGAAAGATAGACTTTCAAAATTTTCAATCAACACAAAGTGACAATCGACCTCAATCTGTTTCATTGGACGTAAATCGACGATATCTGACCAAGATGTTCTAAACTCAGTCATATATATAAGAATTGATGAGACTCGACTTCAACTTAGGCAGATAGACTTTCAAAATTTCCAATCAACAGAAAGTGACAATCGACCTCAATCTACTTCAATGGATGTAAATCGACGATATCTGACCAAAATGTTGCAAACTCACTCAAATATATAAAAATTGATGAGATTCGACTTCAAATTAGGAAGATAGACTTCGAAAATTTTCAATCAACACAAAGTGACAATCGACATCAATGGGCTTCAATGGATGTAAATCGACGATATCTGTCGAAGTTAAATGCGAACTCACTCAAATATATAAAAATTGATGAGATTCGACTTCAAATTAGGAAGATAGACTTTGAAAATTCCAATGAACACAAAGTGACTATCGACCTCAATCGCTTCAATGGATGTAAATCGACGATATCTGACCAAGATGTTCCAAACTCACTCAAATATATAATAATTGATGAGATTCGACTTCAAATTAGGAAGATAGACTTTGAAAATTCCAATGAACACAAAGTAACTATCGACCTCAATCTTCTTCAGTGGATGTAAATCGACGATATCTGACCAAGATGTTCCAAACTCACTCAAATATATAAGAATTGATGAGATTCGACTCCAAATTAGGAAGATAGACTTTGAAAATTTTCAATCAACACAAAGTGACAATCGACCTCAATGGGCTTCAATGGATGTAAATCGACGATATCTGTCGAAGTTAAATGCGAACTCACTCAAATATATAAGAATTGATGAGACTCGACTTCAAATTCGGAAGAAGGACTCTGAAAAATTCCAATCAATACAAAGTGACAATCGACCTCAATGGGCTTCAATGGATGTAAATGGACGATTGCTGACAAAGTTAGTTGCAAACTCACTCAATTATATAAGAATCGATGAAGTTCGACTTCAATTTCGGAAGGAGGACTTTGAAAATTTTCAAACAACACAAAGTAACAATCGACCTCAATGGGCTTCAATGAATGTGAATCGACGATATCTGACAGTAAGTTGCAAACTCACTCAAATATATGAGAATTGATGAGATTCGACTTCAAATTCGGAAGGTAGACTTTGAACATTTTCAATCAATACGAAAAGACAATCGACCTCAATGGGCTTCAATAGATGTAAATCGACGATAGCTGACAAAGTTAATTGCAAACTTACTCAAATATATAAGAATTGATGAGAGCCGACTCAAAATCCGGAAGATAGACTTTGAAAATTTTCAAACAACACAAAGTAACAATCGACCTCAATGGGCTTCAATGGAAGTAAATGGACGATTGCTGACAAAGTAACTTGCAAACTCACTCAATTGTATAAGAATTGATGAGATTCGACTTCAAATTCGGAAAATAGACTTTGAAAATTTTTTAAACAACACAAAGTGACAATCGACCTCAATGGGCTTCAATGGATGTAAATCGACGATATCTGACAGTAAGTTGCAAACTCACTCAAATATATAAGAATTGATGAGATTCGACTTAAAATCCGGAAGATAGACTTTGAAAATTTTCAAACAACACAAAGTAAAAATCGACATCAATGGGCTTCAATGGATGTTAATCGACGATATCTGACAGTAAAATGCAAACTTACTCAAATATATAAGAATTGATGAGATTCGACTTCAAATTCGGAAAATAGACTTTGAAAATTTTTTAAACAACACAAAGTGACAATCGACCTCAATGGGCTTCAATGGATGTAAATCGACGATATCTGACAGTAAGTTGCAAACTCACTCAAATATATAAGAATTGATGAGATTCGACTTCAAATTCGGAAGATAGACTTTGAACATTTTCAATCAATACGAAGTGACATTCGACCTAAATGGGCTTCAATAGATGTAAATCGACGATACCTGACAAAGTTAGTTGCAAACTCACTCAAATATATAAGAATTGATGAGATTCGACTTAAAATCCGGAAGATAGACTTTGAAAATTTTCAAACAACACAAAGTAACAATCGACATCAATGGGCTTCAATGGATGTTAATCGACGATATCTGACAGTAAAATGCAAACTTACTCAAATATATAAGAATTGATGAGATTCGACTTCAAATTCGGAAAGAGGACTCTGAAAATTTTCAATCAATACAAAGTGACAATCGACCTCAATGGGCTTCAATGGAAGTAAATGGACGATTGCTGACAAAGTAAGTTGCAAACTCACTCAATTATATAAGAATTGATGAGATTCGACTTCAAATTCGGAAAATAGACTTTGAAAATTTTTTAAACAACACAAAGTGACAATCGACCTCAATGGGCTTCAATGGATGTAAATCGACGATATCTGACAAAATTAGTTGCAAACTCACTCAAATATATAAGAATTGATGAGATTCGACTTCAACTTCGGAAGAAGGACTTTGAAAATTTTCAATCAATACAAAGTAACAATCGACCTTAATGGGCTTCAATGGAAGTAAATGGACGATTGCTGACAAAGTTATCTGCAAACTCACTCAATTATCTAACAATTGATGAGATTCGACTTCAAATTCGGAATATAGACTGTGAACATTTTCAATCAATACGAAGTGACAATCGACCTCAATGGGCTTCAATGGAAGTAAATGGACGATTGCTGACAAAGTTATTTGCAAACTCACTCAATTATCTAAGAATTTATGAGATTCGACTTCAAATTCGGAAGATAGACTTTGAAAAATTTTCAATCAATACGAAGTGACAATCACCTCAATGGGCTTCAATAGATGTAAATCGACGATAGCTGACAAAGTTAATTGCAAACTCACTCAAATATATAAGAATTGATGAGATTCGACTTCAAATTCGGAAGAAGGACTCTGAAAAATTCCAATCAATACAAAGTGACAATCGACCTCAATGGGTTTCAATGGAAGTAAATGGACGATTGCTGACAAAGTTAGTTGCAAACTCACTCAAATATATAAGAATTGATGAGATTCGACTTCAAATTCGGAAGAAGGACTTTGAAAATTTTCAATCAACACAAAGTAACAATCGACCTCAATGGGCTTCAATGGATGTTAATCGACGATATCTGACAGTAAGTTGCAAACTCACTCAAATATATAAGAATTAATGAGATTCGACTTCAAATTCGGAAGAAGGACTCTGAAAATTTTCAATCAATACAAAGTGACAATCGACCTCAATGGGCTTCAATGGAAGTAAATGGACGATTGCTGACAAAGTTAGTTGCAAACTCACTCAATTATATAAGAATTGATGAGACTCGACTTCAAATTCGGAAAATAGACTTTCAAAATTTTTTAAACAACACAAAGTGACAATCGACCTCAATGGGCTTCAATGGATGTAAATCGACGATACCTGACAAAGTTAGTTGCAAACTCACTCAAATATATAAGAATTGATGAGATTCGACTTCAAATTCGGAAGAAGGACTTTGAAAATTTTCAATCAATACAAAGTGACAATCGACCTCAATGGGTTTCAATGGAAGTAAATGGACGATTGCTGACAAAGTTAGTTGCAAACTCACTCAAATATATAAGAATTGATGAGATTCGACTTCAAATTCGGAAGAAGGACTCTGAAAATTTTCAATCAATACAAAGTGACAATCGACCTCAATGGGCTTCAATGGAAGTAAATGGACGATTGCTGACAAAGTTAGTTGCAAACTCACTCAAATATATAAGAATTGATGAGATTCGACTTCAAATTCGGAAGAAGGACTCTGAAAATTTTCAATCAATACAAAGTGACAATCGACCTCAATGGGCTTCAATGGAAGTAAATGGACGATTGCTGACAAAGTTAGTTGCAAACTCACTCAATTATATAAGAATTGATGAGATTCGACTTCAAATTAGGAAGAAGGACTCTGAAAATTTTCAATCAATACAAAGTGACAATCGACCTCAATGGGCTTCAATGGAAGTAAATGGACGATTGCTGACAAAGTAAGTTGCAAACTCACTCAATTATATAAGAATTGATGAGATTCGACTTCAAATTCGGAAAATAGACTTTGAAAATTTTTTAAACAACACAAAGTGACAATCGTCCTCAATGGGCTTCAATGGATGTAAATCGACGATATCTGACAAAATTAGTTGCAAACTCACTCAAATATATAAGAATTGATGAGATTCGACTTCAACTTCGGAAAAAGGACTTTGAAAATTTTCAATCAATACAAAGTAACAATCGACCTTAATGGGCTTCAATGGAAGTAAATGGACGATTGCTGACAAAGTTATCTGCAAACTCACTCAATTATCTAACAATTGATGAGATTCGACTTCAAATTCGGAATATAGACTGTGAACATTTTCAATCAATACGAAGTGACAATCGACCTCAATGGGCTTCAATGGAAGTAAATGGACGATTGCTGACAAAGTTATTTGCAAACTCACTCAATTATCTAAGAATTTATGAGATTCGACTTCAAATTCGGAAGATAGACTTTGAAAAATTTTCAATCAATACGAAGTGACAATCACCTCAATGGGCTTCAATAGATGTAAATCGACGATAGCTGACAAAGTTAATTGCAAACTCACTCAAATATATAAGAATTGATGAGATTCGACTTCAAATTCGGAAGAAGGACTCTGAAAATTTTCAATCAATACAAAGTGACAATCGACCTCAATGGGCTTCAATAGATGTAAATCGACGATTGCTGACAAAGTTAGTTGCAAACTCACTCAATTATATAAGAATTGATGAGATTCGACTTCAAATTCGGAAGAAGGACTTTGAAAATTTTCAATCAACACAAAGTAACAATCGACCTCAATGGGCTTCAATGGATGTTAATCGACGATATCTGACAGTAAGTTGCAAACTCACTCAAATATATAAGAATTGATGAGATTCGACTTCAAATTCGGAAGAAGGACTCTGAAAATTTTCAATCAATACAAAGTGACAATCGACCTCAATGGGCTTCAATAGATGTAAATCGACGATTGCTGACAAAGTTAGTTGCAAACTCACTCAATTATATAAGAATTGATGAGATTCGACTTCAAATTCGGAAGAAGGACTTTGAAAATTTTCAATCAACACAAAGTAACAATCGACCTCAATGGGCTTCAATGGATGTTAATCGACGATATCTGACAGTAAGTTGCAAACTCACTCAAATATATAAGAATTGATGAGATTCGACTTCAAATTCGGAAGAAGGACTCTGAAAATTTTCAATCAATACAAAGTGACAATCGACCTCAATGGGCTTCAATGGAAGTAAATGGACGATTGCTGACAAAGTTAGTTGCAAACTCACTCAATTATATAAGAATTGATGAGATTCGACTTCAAATTCGGAAAATAGACTTTCAAAATTTTTTAAACAACACAAAGTGACAATCGACCTCAATGGGCTTCAATGGATGTTAATCGACGATTGCTGACAAAGTTAGTTGCAAACTCACTCAAATATATAAGAATTGATGAGATTCGACTTCAAATTCGGAAGAAGGACTTTGAAAATTTTCAATCAATACAAAGTGACAATCGACCTCAATGGGCTTCAATAGATGTAAATCGACGATACCTGACAAAGTTAGTTGCAAACTCACTCAAATATATAAGAATTGATGAGATTCGACTTCAAATTCGGAAGAAGGACTTTGAAAATTTTCAATCAATACAAAGTGACAATCGACCTCAATGGGTTTCAATGGAAGTAAATGGACGATTGCTGACAAAGTTAGTTGCAAACTCACTCAAATATATAAGAATTGATGAGATTCGACTTCAAATTCGGAAGAAGGACTCTGAAAATTTTCAATCAATACAAAGTGACAATCGACCTCAATGGGCTTCAATGGAAGTAAATGGACGATTGCTGACAAAGTTAGTTGCAAACTCACTCAAATATATAAGAATTGATGAGATTCGACTTCAAATTCGGAAGAAGGACTCTGAAAATTTTCAATCAATACAAAGTGACAATCGACCTCAATGGGCTTCAATGGAAGTAAATGGACGATTGCTGACAAAGTTAGTTGGAAACTCACTCAATTATATAAGAATTGATGAGATTCGACTTCAAATTCGGAAGAAGGACTCTGAAAATTTTCAATCAATACAAAGTGACAATCGACCTCAATGGGCTTCAATGGAAGTAAATGGACGATTGCTGACAAAGTTAGTTGCAAACTCACTCAATTATATAAGAATTGATGAGATTCGACTTCAAATTCGGAAAATAGACTTTCAAAATTTTTTAAACAACACAAAGTGACAATCGACCTCAATGGGCTTCAATGGATGTAAATCGACGATTGCTGACAAAGTTAGTTGCAAACTCACTCAAATATATAAGAATTGATGAGATTCGACTTCAAATTCGGAAGAAGGACTTTGAAAATTTTCAATCAATACAAAGTGACAATCGACCTCAATGGGCTTCAATAGATGTAAATCGACGATACCTGACAAAGTTAGTTGCAAACTCACTCAAATATATAAGAATTGATGAGATTCGACTTCAAATTCGGAAGAAGGACTTTGAAAATTTTCAATCAATACACAGTGACAATCGACCTCAATGGGCTTCAATGGAAGTAAATGGACGATTACTGACAAAGTTAGTTGCAAACTTACTCAATTATATAAGAATTGATGAGATTCGTCTTCATATTCGGAAGATAGACTTTGAAGATTTTCAAACAACAGAAAGTGACAATCAACCTCGATGGGTTTCAATGGAAGTAAATGGACGATTGCTGACAAAGTTAGTTGCAAACTTACTCAATTATATAAGAATTGATGAGATTCGACTTCTAATTCGGAAGATAGAATTTGAACCTTTTCAATCAATACAAAGTGACAATCGACCTCAATGGGCTTCAATAGATGTAAATCGACAATTGCTGACAAAGTTAGTTGCAAACTCACTCAAATATATAAGAATTGATGAGATTCGACTTCAAATTCGGAAGAAGGACTTTGAAAATTTTCAATCAATACAAAGTGACAATCGACCTCAATGGGCTTCAATGGAAGTGAATGGACGATTGCTGACAATGTTGGTTGCAAACTCACTCAATTATATAAGAATTGATGAGATTCGACTCCAAATTCGGAAGAAGGACTTTGAAAATTTTCAATCAATACAAAGTAACAATCGACCTCAATGGGCTTCAATGGAAGTAAATGGACGATTGCTGACAAACTTAGTTGCAAACTTACTCAAATATATAAGAATTGATGAGATTCGACTTCTAATTCGGAAGATAGACATTGAACCTTTTCAATCAATACAAAGTGACAATCGACCTCAATGGGCTTCAATGGAAGTAAATGGACGATTGCTGACAAAGTTAGTTGCAAACTCACTCAATTATATAAGAATTGATGAGATTCGACTTCAAATTCGGAAGAAGGACTTTGAAAATTTTCAATCAATACAAAGTGACAATCGACCTCAATGGGCTTCAATAGATGTAAATCGACGATACCTGACAAAGTTAGTTGCAAACTCACTCAATTATATAAGAATTGATGAGATTCGACTCCAAATTCGGAAGAAGGACTTTGAAAATTTTCAATCAATACAAAGTAACAATCGACCTCAATGGGCTTCAATGGAAGTAAATGGACGATTGCTGACAAACTTAGTTGCAAACTTACTCAAATATATAAGAATTGATGAGATTCGACTTCTAATTCGGAAGATAGACATTGAACCTTTTCAATCAATACAAAGTGACAATCGACCTCAATGGGCTTCAATGGAAGTAAATGGACGATTGCTGACAAAGTTAGTTGCAAACTCACTCAATTATATAAGAATTGATGAGATTCGACTTCAAATTCGGAAGAAGGACTTTGAAAATTTTCAATCAATACAAAGTGACAATCGACCTTAATGGGCTTCAATAGATGTAAATCGACGATACCTGACAAAGTTAGTTGCAAACTCACTCAAATATATAAGAATTGATGAGATTCGACTTCAAATTCGGAAGAAGGACTTTGAAAATTTTCAATCAATACACAGTGACAATCGACCTCAATGGGCTTCAATGGAAGTAAATGGACGATTGCTGACAAAGTTAGTTGCAAACTCACTCAATTATATAAGAATTGATGAGATTCGACTTCAAATTCGGAAAATAGACTTTCAAAATTTTTTAAACAACACAAAGTGACAATCGACCTCAATGGGCTTCAATGGATGTAAATCGACGATTGCTGACAAAGTTAGTTGCAAACTCACTCAAATATATAAGAATTGATGAGATTCGACTTCAAATTCGGAAGAAGGACTTTGAAAATTTTCAATCAATACAAAGTGACAATCGACCTCAATGGGCTTCAATAGATGTAAATCGACGATACCTGACAAAGTTAGTTGCAAACTCACTCAAATATATAAGAATTGATGAGATTCGACTTCAAATTCGGAAGAAGGACTTTGAAAATTTTCAATCAATACACAGTGACAATCGACCTCAATGGGCTTCAATGGAAGTAAATGGACGATTACTGACAAAGTTAGTTGCAAACTTACTCAATTATATAAGAATTGATGAGATTCGTCTTCATATTCGGAAGATAGACTTTGAAGATTTTCAAACAACAGAAAGTGACAATCAACCTCGATGGGTTTCAATGGAAGTAAATGGACGATTGCTGACAAAGTTAGTTGCAAACTTACTCAATTATATAAGAATTGATGAGATTCGACTTCTAATTCGGAAGATAGAATTTGAACCTTTTCAATCAATACAAAGTGACAATCGACCTCAATGGGCTTCAATAGATGTAAATCGACAATTGCTGACAAAGTTAGTTGCAAACTCACTCAAATATATAAGAATTGATGAGATTCGACTTCAAATTCGGAAGAAGGACTTTGAAAATTTTCAATCAATACAAAGTGACAATCGACCTCAATGGGCTTCAATGGAAGTGAATGGACGATTGCTGACAATGTTGGTTGCAAACTCACTCAATTATATAAGAATTGATGAGATTCGACTCCAAATTCGGAAGAAGGACTTTGAAAATTTTCAATCAATACAAAGTAACAATCGACCTCAATGGGCTTCAATGGAAGTAAATGGACGATTGCTGACAAACTTAGTTGCAAACTTACTCAAATATATAAGAATTGATGAGATTCGACTTCTAATTCGGAAGATAGACATTGAACCTTTTCAATCAATACAAAGTGACAATCGACCTCAATGGGCTTCAATGGAAGTAAATGGACGATTGCTGACAAAGTTAGTTGCAAACTCACTCAATTATATAAGAATTGATGAGATTCGACTTCAAATTCGGAAGAAGGACTTTGGAAATTTTCAATCAATACAAAGTGACAATCGACCTCAATGGGCTTCAATAGATGTAAATCGACGATACCTGACAAAGTTAGTTGCAAACTCACTCAATTATATAAGAATTGATGAGATTCGACTCCAAATTCGGAAGAAGGACTTTGAAAATTTTCAATCAATACAAAGTAACAATCGACCTCAATGGGCTTCAATGGAAGTAAATGGACGATTGCTGACAAACTTAGTTGCAAACTTACTCAAATATATAAGAATTGATGAGATTCGACTTCTAATTCGGAAGATAGACATTGAACCTTTTCAATCAATACAAAGTGACAATCGACCTCAATGGGCTTCAATGGAAGTAAATGGACGATTGCTGACAAAGTTAGTTGCAAACTCACTCAATTATATAAGAATTGATGAGATTCGACTTCAAATTCGGAAGAAGGACTTTGAAAATTTTCAATCAATACAAAGTGACAATCGACCTCAATGGGCTTCAATAGATGTAAATCGACGATACCTGACAAAGTTAGTTGCAAACTCACTCAAATATATAAGAATTGATGAGATTCGACTTCAAATTCGGAAGAAGGACTTTGAAAATTTTCAATCAATACACAGTGACAATCGACCTCAATGGGCTTCAATGGAAGTAAATGGACGATTGCTGAAAAAATTAGTTGCAAACTTACTCAATTATATAAGAATTGATGAGATTCGACTTCAAATTCGGAAGATAGACTTTGAGAATTTTCAAACAACAGAAAGTGACAATCAACCTCGATGGGTTTCAATGGAAGTAAATGGACGATTGCTGTCAATGTTAGTTGCAAACTCACTCAATTATATAAGAATTGATGAGATTCGACTTCTAATCCGGAAGATAGACTTTGAACCTTTTCAATCAATACAAAGTGACAATCGACCTCAATGGGCTTCAATAGATGTAAATCGACGATTGCTGTCAAAGTTAGTTGCAAACTCACTCAAATATATAAGAGTTGATGAGATTCGACTTCAAATTCGGAAGAAGGACTTTGAAACTTTTCAATCAATACAAAGTAACGATCGACCTCAATGGGCTCCAATGGAAGTAAATGGACGATTGCTGACAAAGTTAGTTGCAAACTTACTCAATTATATAAGAATTGGTGAGATTCGACTTCAAATTCGGAAGATAGACTTTGAACCTTTTCAATCAATACAAAGTGACAATCGACCTCAATGGGCTTCAATGGAAGTAAATGGACGATTACTGACAAAGTTAGTTGCAAACTTACTCAATTATATAAGAATTGATGAGATTCGACTTCTAATCCGGAAGATAGAATTTGAACCTTTTCAATCAATACAAAGTGACAATCGACCTCAATGGGCTTCAATAGATGTAAATCGACAATTGCTGACAAAGTTAGTTGCAAACTCACTCAAATATATAAGAATTGATGAGAATCGACTTCAAATTCGGAAGAAGGACTTTGAAAATTTTCAATCAATACAAAGTAACAATCGACCTCAATGGGCTTCAATGGAAGTGAATGGACGATTGCTGACAAAGTTAGTTGCAAACTTACTCAATTATCTAAGAATTGATGAGATTCGACTTCAAATTCGGAAGAAGGACTCTGAAAATTCTCAATCAATACAAAGTAACAATCGACCTCAATGGGCTTCAATGGAAGTGAATGGACGATTGCTGACAAAGTTAGTTGCAAGCTCACTCAAATATATAAGAATTGATGAGATTCGACTTCAAATTCGGAAGATAGACTTTGAAGATTTTCAATCAATACAAAGTGACAATCGACCTCAATGGGCTTCAATGGAAGTAAACGGACGATTGCTGACGAACTTAGTTGCAAACTCACTCGAATATATAAGAATTAATGAGATGCGACTTCAAATTCGGAAGATAGAATTTGAAAATTTTCAATCAATACAAAGTGACAATCGACCTCAATGGCCTTCAATGGAAGTAAATGGACGATTGCTGACAAAGTTAGTTGCAAACTCTTTCAAATATATAAGAATTGATGAGATTCGACTTCAAATTCGGAAGATAGACTTTGAAAATTTTCAAACAACAGAAAGTGACAATCGACCTCAATGGGCTCCAATAGAAGTAAATGAACGATTGCTGACAATGTTAGTTGCCAATTCACTCAATTGTATGAGAATTGATGAGATTGGACTTCAAATTCGGAAAAGGGACTTTGAAAATTTTCAATCAATACAATGTAACAATCGACCTCAATGGGCTTCAATGGAAGTAAATGGACGATTGCTGACAAAGTTAGTTGCAAACTTACTCAATTATATAAGAATTGATGAGATTCGACTTCTAATTCGGAAGATAGACTTTGAACCTTTTCAATCAATACAAAGTGACAATCGACCTCAATGGGCTTCAATAGATGTGAATCGACGATTGCTGACAAAGTTAGTTGCAAACTCACTCAAATATATAAGAATTGATGAGATTCGACTTCAAATTCGGAAGAAGGACTTTGAAAATTTTCAATCAATACAAAGTAACAATCGACCTCAATGGGCTTCAATGGAAGTGAATGGACGATTGCTGACAAAGTTAGTTGCAAACTTACTCAATTATCTAAGAATTGATGAGATTCGACTTCAAATTCGGAAGATAGACTTTGAAAATTTTCAAACAACAGAATGTGACAATCGACCTCAATTGGCTCCAATGGAAGTAAATTGACGATTGCTGACAATGTTAGTTGCAAACTCACTCAATTATATAATAATTGATGAGATTCGACTTCAAATTCGGAAGATAGACTTTGAAAACTTTCAAACAACAGAAAGTGACAATCGACCTCAATGGGCTCCAATGGAAGTAAATGGACGATTGCTGAAAATGTTAGTTGCAAACTTACTCAATTATATAAGAATTGATGAGATTCGACTTCAAATTCGGAAGATAGACTTTGAAAATTTTCAATCAATACAAAGTGACAATCGACCTCAATGGGCTTCAATGGAAGTAAATGCACGATTGCTGACAAAGTTAGTTGCAAACTCACTCAAATATATAAGAATTTATGAGATTCGACTTCAAATTCGGAAGATAGACTTTGAAAATTTTCAATCAATACAAAGTGACAGTCGACCTCAATGGTCTTCAATAGATGTAAATCGACGATTGCTGACAAAGTTAGTTGCAAACTCACTCAAATATATAAAAATTGATGAGATTCGACTTCAAATTCGGAAGATAGACTTTGAAAATTTTCAATCAATACAAAGTAACAATCGACCTCAATGGGCTTCAATGGAAGTAAATGGACGATTGCTGACAATGTTAGTTGCAAACTCACTCAATTATATAAGAATTGATGAGATTCGACTTCAAATTCAGAAGATTGACTTTGAAAATTTTCAATCAATACAAAGTGACAATCGACCCCAATGGGCTTCAATAGATTTAAATCGACGATTGCTGACGAAGTTAGTTGGAAACTCACTCAAATATATAAGAATTGATGAGATTCGACTTCAAATTCGGAGGATAGACTTTGTAAATTTTCAATCAATACAAAGTGACAATCGACCTGAATGGTCTTCAATAGATGTAAATCGACGATTGCTGACATAGTTAGTTGCAAACTCACTCAATTATATAAGAATTGATAAGATTCGACTTCAAATTCGGAAGATAGACTTTGAACCTTTTCAATCAATGAAAAGTGACAATCGACCTCAATGGGCTTCAATGGAAGTAAATGGACGATTGCTGACAAAGTTAGTTGCAAACTTACTCAATTATATAAGAATTGATAAGATTCGACTTCAAATTCGGAAGATAGACTTTGAACCTTTTCAATCAATGAAAAGTGACAATCGACCTCAATGGGCTTCAATGGAAGTAAATGGACGATTGCTGACAAAGTTAGTTGCAAACTTACTCAATTATATAAGAATTGATGAGATTCGACTTCAAATTCGGAAGATAGACTTTGAAAATTTTCAAACAACAGAAAGTGACAATCGACCTCAATGGGCTTCAATGGAAGTAAATGGACGATTGCTGACAATGTTAGTTGCAAACTCACTCAATTATATAAGAATTGATGAGATTCGACTCCAAATTCTGAAGAAGGACTTTGAAAATTTCCAATCAATACAAAGTAATAATCGACCTCAATGGGCTTCAATGGAAGTAAATGGACGATTGCTGAAAAACTTAGTTGCAAACTTACTCAATTATATAAGAATTGAGGAGATTCGACTTCAAATTCGGAAGATAGACTTTGAAAATTTTCAAACCACAGAAAGTGACAATCGACCTCAATGGGCTTTAATAGAAGTAAATGGACGATTGCTGACAATGTTAGTTGCAAATTCACTCAATTATATGAGAATTGATGAGATACAACTTCAAATTCGGAAGAAGGACTTCGAAAATTTTCAATCAATACAAAGTAACAATCGACCTCAATGGGCTTCAATGGAAGTAAATGGACGATTGCTGACAAAGTTAAGTGCAAACTTACTCAATTATATAAGAATTGATGAGATTCGACTTCTAATTCGGAAGATAGACTTTGAACCTTTCCAATCAATACAAAGTGACAATCGACCTCAATGGGCTTCAATAGATGTATATCGACGATTGCTGACAAAGTTAGTTGCAAACTCACTCAAATATATAAGGATTGATGAGATTCGACTTCAAATTCGGAAGAAGGACTCTGAAAATTTTCAATCAATACAAAGTAACAATCGACCTCAATGGGCTTCAATGGAAGTGAATGGACGATTGCTGACAAAGTTAGTTGCAAACTTACTCAATTATATAAGAATTGATGAGATTCGACTTCAAATTCGGAAGAAGGACTCTGAAAATTTTCAATCAACACAAAGTAACAATCGACCTCAATGGGCTTCAATGGAAGTGAATGGACGATTGCTGACAAACTTAGTTGCAATCTTACTCAATTATATAAGAATTGATGATATTCGACTTCAAATTCGGAAGATAGACTTTGAACATTTTCAATCAATACAAAGTGACAATCGACCTCAATGGGCTTCAATGGAAGTAAATGGACGATTGCTGACGAACTTAGTTGCAAACTCACTCAAATATATAAGAATTGATGAGATTCGACTTCAAATTCGGAAGATAGACTTTGAAAATTTTCAAACAACAGAAAGTGACAATCGACCTCAATGGGCTCCAATGGAAGTAAATGGACGATTGCTGACAATGTTAGTTGCAAACTCACTCAATAATATGAGAATTGATGAGATTCGACTTCAAATTCGGAAGATAGACTTTGAAAATTTTCAAACCATAGAAAGTGACAATCGACCTCAATGGGCTTCAATGGAAGTAAATGGACGATTGCTGACAAAGTTAGTTGCAAACTCACTCAATTATATAAGAATTGATGAGATTCGACTTCAAATTCGGAAGATAGACTTTGAAAATTTTCAAACAAGAGAAAGTGACAATCGACCTCAATGGGCTTCAATGGAAGTGAATGGGCGATTGCTGACAAAGTTATTTGCAAACTTACTCAATTATATAAGAATTGATGAGATTCGACTTCAAATTCGGAAGAAGGACTTTGAAAATTTTCAATCAATACAAAGTAACAATCGACCTCAATGGGCTTCAATGGAAGAGAATGGACGATTGCTGACAAAGTTAGTTGCAAACTCACTCAAATATATAAGAAT
The DNA here is from genome assembly GCA_026230145.1 of Diorhabda elongata. Taxonomy (NCBI): domain Eukaryota; kingdom Metazoa; phylum Arthropoda; class Insecta; order Coleoptera; family Chrysomelidae; genus Diorhabda; species Diorhabda elongata. The sequence goes on from JAOVVJ010000019.1 coordinate 426,972, forward strand.
TGATGAGATTCGACTCTAAATTCGGAAGATAGACTTTGAACATTATCAATCAATATAAAGTGACAATCGAAATCAATGGGCTTCAACGGTAGTAAATGGACGATTGCTGACAAAGTTAGTTGCAAACTCAATCAAATATATGAGAATTGATGAGATTCGACTCCAAATTCGGAAGATAGACTTTGAAAATTTTCAAACAACAGAAAATGACAATCGACCTCAATGGGCTTCAATGGAAGTAAATGAGCGATTGCTGACAATGTTAGTTGCAAACTCACTCAATTATATAAGAATTGATAAGATTCGACTTCAAATTCGGAAGATAGACTTTGAACCTTTTCAATCAATGAAAAGTGACAATCGACCTCAATGGGCTTCAATGGAAGTAAATGGACGATTGCTGACAAAGTTAGTTGTAAACTTACTCAATTATATAAGAATTGATGAGATTCGACTTCAAATTCGGGAAATAGATTTTGAAAATTTTCAAAAAACAGAAAGTGACAATCGACCTCAATGGGCTTCAATGGAAGTAAATGGACGATTTCTGACAATGTTAGTTGCAAACTTACTCAAATATATGAGAATTGATGAGATTCGACTTCAAATTCGGAAGATAGACTTTGAAAATTTTCAAACAACAGAAAGTGACAATCGACCTCAATGGGCTTCAATGGAAGTAAATGGACGATTGCTGACAAAGTTAGTTGCAAACTCACTCAAATATATAAGGATTGATAAGATTCGATTTCTAATTCGGAAGATAGACTTTGAACCTTTTCGATCAATACAAAGTGACAATCGAACTCAATGGGCTTCAATGGAAGTAAATGGACGATTGCTGACAAAGTTAGTTGCAAACTTACTCAATTATATAAGAATTGATGAGATTCGACTTCAAATTCGGAAGATAGACTTTTAACCTTCTCAATCCATGAAAAGTGACAATCGACCTCAATGGGCTTCAATGGAAGTAAATGGACGATTGCTGACAAAGTTAGTTGCAAACTCACTCAAATATATGAGAATTGATGAGATTCGACTTCAAATTCGGAAGATAGACTTTGAACCTTCTCAATCAATGAAAAGTGACAATCGACCTCAATGGGCTTCAATGGAAGTAAATGGACGATTGCTGACAAAGTTAGTTGCAAACTTACTCAATTATATAAGAATTGATGAGATTCGACTTCAAATTCGGGAAATAGATTTTGAAAATTTTCAAACAACAGAAAGTGACAATCGACCTCAATGGGCTTCAATGGAAGTAAATGGACGATTTCTGACAAAGTTATTTGCAAACTTACACAATTATATAAGAATTGATGAGATTCGACTTCAAATTCGGAAGAAAGACTTTGAAAATTTTCAATCGATACAAAGTAACAATCGACCTCAATGGGCTTCAATGGAAGTAAATGAGCGATTGCTGACAATGTTAGTTGCAAACTCACTCAATTATATAAGAATTGATAAGATTCGACTTCAAATTCGGAAGATAGACTTTGAACCTTTTCAATCAATGAAAAGTGACAATCGACCTCAATGGGCTTCAATGGAAGTAAATGGACGATTGCTGACAAAGTTAGTTGTAAACTTACTCAATTATATAAGAATTGATGAGATTCGACTTCAAATTCGGGAAATAGATTTTGAAAATTTTCAAAAAACAGAAAGTGACAATCGACCTCAATGGGCTTCAATGGAAGTAAATGGACGATTTCTGACAATGTTAGTTGCAAACTTACTCAAATATATGAGAATTGATGAGATTCGACTTCAAATTCGGAAGATAGACTTTGAAAATTTTCAAACAACAGAAAGTGACAATCGACCTCAATGGGCTTCAATGGAAGTAAATGGACGATTGCTGACAAAGTTAGTTGCAAACTCACTCAAATATATAAGGATTGATAAGATTCGATTTCTAATTCGGAAGATAGACTTTGAACCTTTTCGATCAATACAAAGTGACAATCGAACTCAATGGGCTTCAATGGAAGTAAATGGACGATTGCTGACAAAGTTAGTTGCAAACTTACTCAATTATATAAGAATTGATGAGATTCGACTTCAAATTCGGAAGATAGACTTTTAACCTTCTCAATCCATGAAAAGTGACAATCGACCTCAATGGGCTTCAATGGAAGTAAATGGACGATTGCTGACAAAGTTAGTTGCAAACTCACTCAAATATATGAGAATTGATGAGATTCGACTTCAAATTCGGAAGATAGACTTTGAACCTTCTCAATCAATGAAAAGTGACAATCGACCTCAATGGGCTTCAATGGAAGTAAATGGACGATTGCTGACAAAGTTAGTTGCAAACTTACTCAATTATATAAGAATTGATGAGATTCGACTTCAAATTCGGGAAATAGATTTTGAAAATTTTCAAACAACAGAAAGTGACAATCGACCTCAATGGGCTTCAATGGAAGTAAATGGACGATTTCTGACAAAGTTATTTGCAAACTTACACAATTATATAAGAATTGATGAGATTCGACTTCAAATTCGGAAGAAAGACTTTGAAAATTTTCAATCGATACAAAGTAACAATCGACCTCAATGGGCTTCAATAGAAGAGAATGGACGATTGCTGACAAAGTTAGTTGCAAACTCACTCAAATATATAAGAATTGATGAGATTCGACTTTAAATTCGGAAGATAGACTTTGAACATTATCAATCAATATAAAGTGACAATCGAACTCAATGGGCTTCAACGGAAGTAAATGGACGATTGCTGACAAAGTTAGTTGAAAACTCACTCAAATATATGAGAATTGATGAGATTCGACTTCAAATTCGGAAGATAGACTTTGAAAATTTTCAAACAACAGAAAGTGACAATCGACCTCAATGGGCTTCAATGGAAGTAAATGGACGATTGCTGACAAAGTTAGTTGCAAACTTACTCAATTATATAAGAATTGATGAGATTCGACTTCAAATTCGGGAAATAGATTTTGAAAATTTTCAAACAACAGAAAGTGACAATCGACCTCAATGGGCTTCAATGGAAGTAAATGGACGATTTCTGACAAAGTTAGTTGCAAACTCACTCAAATATATAAGAATTGATAAGATTCGATTTCTAATTCGGAAGATAGACTTTGAACCTTTTCAATCAATACAAAGTGACAATCGACCTCAATGGGCTTCAATGGAAGTAAATGGACGATTGCTGACAAAGTTAGTTGCAAACTTACTCAATTATATAAGAATTGATGAGATTCGACTTCAAATTCGGAAGATAGACTTTGAAAATTTTCAAACAACAGAAAGTGACAATCGACCTCAATGGGCTTCAATGGAAGTAAATGGACGATTGCTGACAATGTTAGTTGCAAACTCACTCAATTATATAAGAATTGATGAGATTCGACTCCAAATTCTGAAGAAGGACTTTGAAAATTTCCAATCAATACAAAGTAATAATCGACCTCAATGGGCTTCAATGGAAGTAAATGGACGATTGCTGAAAAACTTAGTTGCAAACTTACTCAATTATATAAGAATTGAGGAGATTTGACTTCAAATTCGGAAGATAGACTTTGAAAATTTTCAAACCACAGAAAGTGACAATCGACCTCAATGGGCTTTAATAGAAGTAAATGGACGATTGCTGACAATGTTAGTTGCAAATTCACTCAATTATATGAGAATTGATGAGATACAACTCCAAATTCGGAAGAAGGACTTCGAAAATTTTCAATCAATACAAAGTAACAATCGACCTCAATGGGCTTCAATGGAAGTAAATGGACGATTGCTGACAAAGTTAAGTGCAAACTTACTCAATTATATAAGAATTGATGAGATTCGACTTCTAATTCGGAAGATAGACTTTGAACCTTTCCAATCAATACAAAGTGACAATCGACCTCAATGGGCTTCAATAGATGTATATCGACGATTGCTGACAAAGTTAGTTGCAAACTCACTCAAATATATAAGGATTGATGAGATTCGACTTCTAATTCGGAAGATAGACTTTGAACCTTTCCAATCAATACAAAGTGACAATCGACCTCAATGGGCTTCAATAGATGTATATCGACGATTGCTGACAAAGTTAGTTGCAAACTCACTCAAATATATAAGGATTGATGAGATTCGACTTCAAATTCGGAAGAAGGACTCTGAAAATTTTCAATCAATACAAAGTAACAATCGACCTCAATGGGCTTCAATGGAAGTGAATGGACGATTGCTGACAAAGTTAGTTGCAAACTTACTCAATTATATAAGAATTGATGAGATTCGACTTCAAATTCGGAAGAAGGACTCTGAAAATTTTCAATCAACACAAAGTAACAATCGACCTCAATGGGCTTCAATGGAAGTGAATGGACGATTGCTGACAAACTTAGTTGCAATCTTACTCAATTATATAAGAATTGATGATATTCGACTTCAAATTCGGAAGATAGACTTTGAACATTTTCAATCAATACAAAGTGACAATCGACCTCAATGGGCTTCAATGGAAGTAAATGGACGATTGCTGACGAACTTAGTTGCAAACTCACTCAAATATATAAGAATTGATGAGATTCGACTTCAAATTCGGAAGATAGACTTTGAAAATTTTCAAACAACAGAAAGTGACAATCGACCTCAATGGGCTCCAATGGAAGTAAATGGACGATTGCTGACAATGTTAGTTGCAAACTCACTCAATAATATGAGAATTGATGAGATTCGACTTCAAATTCGGAAGATAGACTTTGAAAATTTTCAAACCATAGAAAGTGACAATCGACCTCAATGGGCTTCAATGGAAGTAAATGGACGATTGCTGACAAAGTTAGTTGCAAACTCACTCAATTATATAAGAATTGATGAGATTCGACTTCTAATTCGGAAGATAGACTTTGAACCTTTTCGATCAATACAAAGTGACAATCGAACTCAATGGGCTTCAATGGAAGTAAATGGACGATTGCTGACAAAGTTAGTTGCAAACTTACTCAATTATATAAGAATTGATGAGATTCGACTTCAAATTCGGAAGATAGACTTTTAACCTTCTCAATCCATGAAAAGTGACAATCGACCTCAATGGGCTTCAATGGAAGTAAATGGACGATTGCTGACAAAGTTAGTTGCAAACTCACTCAAATATATGAGAATTGATGAGATTCGACTTCAAATTCGGAAGATAGACTTTGAACCTTCTCAATCAATGAAAAGTGACAATCGACCTCAATGGGCTTCAATGGAAGTAAATGGACGATTGCTGACAAAGTTAGTTGCAAACTTACTCAATTATATAAGAATTGATGAGATTCGACTTCAAATTCGGGAAATAGATTTTGAAAATTTTCAAACAACAGAAAGTGACAATCGACCTCAATGGGCTTCAATGGAAGTAAATGGACGATTTCTGACAAAGTTATTTGCAAACTTACACAATTATATAAGAATTGATGAGATTCGACTTCAAATTCGGAAGAAAGACTTTGAAAATTTTCAATCGATACAAAGTAACAATCGACCTCAATGGGCTTCAATGGAAGTAAATGAGCGATTGCTGACAATGTTAGTTGCAAACTCACTCAATTATATAAGAATTGATAAGATTCGACTTCAAATTCGGAAGATAGACTTTGAACCTTTTCAATCAATGAAAAGTGACAATCGACCTCAATGGGCTTCAATGGAAGTAAATGGACGATTGCTGACAAAGTTAGTTGTAAACTTACTCAATTATATAAGAATTGATGAGATTCGACTTCAAATTCGGGAAATAGATTTTGAAAATTTTCAAAAAACAGAAAGTGACAATCGACCTCAATGGGCTTCAATGGAAGTAAATGGACGATTTCTGACAATGTTAGTTGCAAACTTACTCAAATATATGAGAATTGATGAGATTCGACTTCAAATTCGGAAGATAGACTTTGAAAATTTTCAAACAACAGAAAGTGACAATCGACCTCAATGGGCTTCAATGGAAGTAAATGGACGATTGCTGACAAAGTTAGTTGCAAACTCACTCAAATATATAAGGATTGATAAGATTCGATTTCTAATTCGGAAGATAGACTTTGAACCTTTTCGATCAATACAAAGTGACAATCGAACTCAATGGGCTTCAATGGAAGTAAATGGACGATTGCTGACAAAGTTAGTTGCAAACTTACTCAATTATATAAGAATTGATGAGATTCGACTTCAAATTCGGAAGATAGACTTTTAACCTTCTCAATCCATGAAAAGTGACAATCGACCTCAATGGGCTTCAATGGAAGTAAATGGACGATTGCTGACAAAGTTAGTTGCAAACTCACTCAAATATATGAGAATTGATGAGATTCGACTTCAAATTCGGAAGATAGACTTTGAACCTTCTCAATCAATGAAAAGTGACAATCGACCTCAATGGGCTTCAATGGAAGTAAATGGACGATTGCTGACAAAGTTAGTTGCAAACTTACTCAATTATATAAGAATTGATGAGATTCGACTTCAAATTCGGGAAATAGATTTTGAAAATTTTCAAACAACAGAAAGTGACAATCGACCTCAATGGGCTTCAATGGAAGTGAATGGGCGATTGCTGACAAAGTTATTTGCAAACTTACACAATTATATAAGAATTGATGAGATTCGACTTCAAATTCGGAAGAAAGACTTTGAAAATTTTCAATCGATACAAAGTAACAATCGACCTCAATGGGCTTCAATAGAAGAGAATGGACGATTGCTGACAAAGTTAGTTGCAAACTCACTCAAATATATAAGAATTGATGAGATTCGACTTTAAATTCGGAAGATAGACTTTGAACATTATCAATCAATATAAAGTGACAATCGAACTCAATGGGCTTCAACGGAAGTAAATGGACGATTGCTGACAAAGTTAGTTGAAAACTCACTCAAATATATGAGAATTGATGAGATTCGACTTCAAATTCGGAAGATAGACTTTGAAAATTTTCAAACAACAGAAAGTGACAATCGACCTCAATGGGCTTCAATGGAAGTAAATGGACGATTGCTGACAAAGTTAGTTGCAAACTTACTCAATTATATAAGAATTGATGAGATTCGACTTCAAATTCGGGAAATAGATTTTGAAAATTTTCAAACAACAGAAAGTGACAATCGACCTCAATGGGCTTCAATGGAAGTAAATGGACGATTTCTGACAAAGTTAGTTGCAAACTCACTCAAATATATAAGAATTGATGAGATTCGATTTCTAATTCGGAAGATAGACTTTGAACCTTTTCAATCAATACAAAGTGACAATCGACCTCAATGGGCTTCAATGGAAGTAAATGGACGATTGCTGACAAAGTTAGTTGCAAACTTACTCAATTATATAAGAATTGATGAGATTCGACTTCAAATTCGGAAGATAGACTTTGAAAATTTTCAAACAACAGAAAGTGACAATCGACCTCAATGGGCTTCAATGGAAGTAAATGGACGATTGCTGACAATGTTAGTTGCAAACTCACTCAATTATATAAGAATTGATGAGATTCGACTCCAAATTCTGAAGAAGGACTTTGAAAATTTCCAATCAATACAAAGTAATAATCGACCTCAATGGGCTTCAATGGAAGTAAATGGACGATTGCTGAAAAACTTAGTTGCAAACTTACTCAATTATATAAGAATTGAGGAGATTTGACTTCAAATTCGGAAGATAGACTTTGAAAATTTTCAAACCACAGAAAGTGACAATCGACCTCAATGGGCTTTAATAGAAGTAAATGGACGATTGCTGACAATGTTAGTTGCAAATTCACTCAATTATATGAGAATTGATGAGATACAACTCCAAATTCGGAAGAAGGACTTCGAAAATTTTCAATCAATACAAAGTAACAATCGACCTCAATGGGCTTCAATGGAAGTAAATGGACGATTGCTGACAAAGTTAAGTGCAAACTTACTCAATTATATAAGAATTGATGAGATTCGACTTCTAATTCGGAAGATAGACTTTGAACCTTTCCAATCAATACAAAGTGACAATCGACCTCAATGGGCTTCAATAGATGTATATCGACGATTGCTGACAAAGTTAGTTGCAAACTCACTCAAATATATAAGGATTGATGAGATTCGACTTCTAATTCGGAAGATAGACTTTGAACCTTTCCAATCAATACAAAGTGACAATCGACCTCAATGGGCTTCAATAGATGTATATCGACGATTGCTGACAAAGTTAGTTGCAAACTCACTCAAATATATAAGGATTGATGAGATTCGACTTCAAATTCGGAAGAAGGACTCTGAAAATTTTCAATCAATACAAAGTAACAATCGACCTCAATGGGCTTCAATGGAAGTGAATGGACGATTGCTGACAAAGTTAGTTGCAAACTTACTCAATTATATAAGAATTGATGAGATTCGACTTCAAATTCGGAAGAAGGACTCTGAAAATTTTCAATCAACACAAAGTAACAATCGACCTCAATGGGCTTCAATGGAAGTGAATGGACGATTGCTGACAAACTTAGTTGCAATCTTACTCAATTATATAAGAATTGATGATATTCGACTTCAAATTCGGAAGATAGACTTTGAACATTTTCAATCAATACAAAGTGACAATCGACCTCAATGGGCTTCAATGGAAGTAAATGGACGATTGCTGACGAACTTAGTTGCAAACTCACTCAAATATATAAGAATTGATGAGATTCGACTTCAAATTCGGAAGATAGACTTTGAAAATTTTCAAACAACAGAAAGTGACAATCGACCTCAATGGGCTCCAATGGAAGTAAATGGACGATTGCTGACAATGTTAGTTGCAAACTCACTCAATAATATGAGAATTGATGAGATTCGACTTCAAATTCGGAAGATAGACTTTGAAAATTTTCAAACCATAGAAAGTGACAATCGACCTCAATGGGCTTCAATGGAAGTAAATGGACGATTGCTGACAAAGTTAGTTGCAAACTCACTCAATTATATAAGAATTGATGAGATTCGACTTCAAATTCGGAAGATAGACTTTGAAAATTTTCAAACAAGAGAAAGTGACAATCGACCTCAATGGGCTTCAATGGAAGTGAATGGGCGATTGCTGACAAAGTTATTTGCAAACTTACTCAATTATATAAGAATTGATGAGATTCGACTTCAAATTCGGAAGAAGGACTTTGAAAATTTTCAATCAATACAAAGTAACAATCGACCTCAATGGGCTTCAATGGAAGAGAATGGACGATTGCTGACAAAGTTAGTTGCAAACTCACTCAAATATATAAGAATTGATGAGATTCGACTTTAAATTCGGAAGATAGACTTTGAACATTATCAATCAATATAAAGTGACAATCGAAATCAATGGGCTTCAACGGTAGTAAATGGACGATTGCTGACAAAGTTAGTTGCAAACTCAATCAAATATATGAGAATTGATGAGATTCGACTCCAAATTCGGAAGATAGACTTTGAAAATTTTCAAACAACAGAAAATGACAATCGACCTCAATGGGCTTCAATGGAAGTAAATGAACGATTGCTGACAATGTTAGTTGCAAACTCACTCAATTATATAAGAATTGATAAGATTCGACTTCAAATTCGGAAGATAGACTTTGAACCTTTTCAATCAATGAAAAGTGACAATCGACCTCAATGGGCTTCAATGAAAGTAAATGGACGATTGCTGACAAAGTTAGTTGTAAACTTACTCAATTATATAAGAATTGATGAGATTCGACTTCAAATTCGGGAAATAGATTTTGAAAATTTTCAAAAAACAGAAAGTGACAATCGACCTCAATGGGCTTCAATGGAAGTAAATGGACGATTTCTGACAATGTTAGTTGCAAACTTACTCAAATATATGAGAATTGATGAGATTCGACTTCAAATTCGGAAGATAGACTTTGAAAATTTTCAAACAACAGAAAGTGACAATCGACCTCAATGGGCTTCAATGGAAGTAAATGGACGATTGCTGACAAAGTTAGTTGCAAACTCACTCAAATATATAAGGATTGATAAGATTCGATTTCTAATTCGGAAGATAGACTTTGAACCTTTTCGATCAATACAAAGTGACAATCGAACTCAATGGGCTTCAATGGAAGTAAATGGACGATTGCTGACAAAGTTAGTTGCAAACTTACTCAATTATATAAGAATTGATGAGATTCGACTTCAAATTCGGAAGATAGACTTTGAACCTTCTCAATCCATGAAAAGTGACAATCGACCTCAATGGGCTTCAATGGAAGTAAATGGACGATTGCTGACAAAGTTAGTTGCAAACTCACTCAAATATATGAGAATTGATGAGATTCGACTTCAAATTCGGAAGATAGACTTTGAACCTTCTCAATCAATGAAAAGTGACAATCGACCTCAATGGGCTTCAATGGAAGTAAATGGACGATTGCTGACAAAGTTAGTTGCAAACTTACTCAATTATATAAGAATTGATGAGATTCGACTTCAAATTCGGGAAATAGATTTTGAAAATTTTCAAACAACAGAAAGTGACAATCGACCTCAATGGGCTTCAATGGAAGTAAATGGACGATTTCTGACAAAGTTATTTGCAAACTTACACAATTATATAAGAATTGATGAGATTCGACTTCAAATTCGGAAGAAAGACTTTGAAAATTTTCAATCGATACAAAGTAACAATCGACCTCAATGGGCTTCAATAGAAGAGAATGGACGATTGCTGACAAAGTTAGTTGCAAACTCACTCAAATATATAAGAATTGATGAGATTCGACTTTAAATTCGGAAGATAGACTTTGAACATTATCAATCAATATAAAGTGACAATCGAACTCAATGGGCTTCAACGGAAGTAAATGGACGATTGCTGACAAAGTTAGTTGCAAACTCACTCAAATATATGAGAATTGATGAGATTCGACTTCAAATTCGGAAGATAGACTTTGAAAATTTTCAAACAACAGAAAGTGACAATCGACCTCAATGGGCTTCAATGGAAGTAAATGGACGATTGCTGACAAAGTTAGTTGCAAACTCACTCAAATATATAAGAATTGATAAGATTCGATTTCTAATTCGGAAGATAGACTTTGAACCTTTTCAATCAATACAAAGTGACAATCGACCTCAATGGGCTTCAATGGAAGTAAATGGACGATTGCTGACAAAGTTAGTTGCAAACTTACTCAATTATATAAGAATTGATGAGATTCGACTTCAAATTCGGGAAATAGATTTTGAAAATTTTCAAACAACAGAAAGTGACAATCGACCTCAATGGGCTTCAATGGAAGTAAATGGACGATTTCTGACAAAGTTAGTTGCAAACTCACTCAAATATATAAGAATTGATAAGATTCGATTTCTAATTCGGAAGATAGACTTTGAACCTTTTCAATCAATACAAAGTGACAATCGACCTCAATGGGCTTCAATGGAAGTAAATGGACGATTGCTGACAAAGTTAGTTGCAAACTTACTCAATTATATAAGAATTGATGAGATTCGACTTTAAATTCGGAAGATAGACTTTGAACATTATCAATCAATATAAAGTGACAATCGAACTCAATGGGCTTCAACGGAAGTAAATGGACGATTGCTGACAAAGTTAGTTGCAAACTCACTCAAATATATGAGAATTGATGAGATTCGACTTCAAATTCGGAAGATAGACTTTGAAAATTTTCAAACAAGAGAAAGTGACAATCGACCTCAATGGGCTTCAATGGAAGTGAATGGGCGATTGCTGACAAAGTTATTTGCAAACTTACTCAATTATATAAGAATTGATGAGATTCGACTTCAAATTCGGAAGAAGGACTTTGAAAATTTTCAATCAATACAAAGTAACAATCGACCTCAATGGGCTTCAATGGAAGAGAATGGACGATTGCTGACAAAGTTAGTTGCAAACTCACTCAAATATATAAGAATTGATGAGATTCGACTTTAAATTCGGAAGATAGACTTTGAACATTATCAATCAATATAAAGTTACAATCGAAATCAATGGGCTTCAACGGTAGTAAATGGACGATTGCTGACAAAGTTAGTTGCAAACTCAATCAAATATATGAGAATTGATGAGATTCGACTCCAAATTCGGAAGATAGACTTTGAAAATTTTCAAACAACAGAAAATGACAATCGACCTCAATGGGCTTCAATGGAAGTAAATGAACGATTGCTGACAATGTTAGTTGCAAACTCACTCAATTATATAAGAATTGATAAGATTCGACTTCAAATTCGGAAGATAGACTTTGAACCTTTTCAATCAATGAAAAGTGACAATCGACCTCAATGGGCTTCAATGGAAGTAAATGGACGATTGCTGACAAAGTTAGTTGTAAACTTACTCAATTATATAAGAATTGATGAGATTCGACTTCAAATTCGGGAAATAGATTTTGAAAATTTTCAAAAAACAGAAAGTGACAATCGACCTCAATGGGCTTCATTGGAAGTAAATGGACGATTTCTGACAATGTTAGTTGCAAACTTACTCAAATATATGAGAATTGATGAGATTCGACTTCAAATTCGGAAGATAGACTTTGAAAATTTTCAAACAACAGAAAGTGACAATCGACCTCAATGGGATTCAATGGAAGTAAATGGACGATTGCTGACAAAGTTAGTTGCAAACTTACTCAATTATATAAGAATTGATGAGATTCGACTTTAAATTCGGAAGATAGACTTTGAACCTTCTCAATCCATGAAAAGTGACAATCGACCTCAATGGGCTTCAATGGAAGTAAATGGACGATTGCTGACAAAGTTAGTTGCAAACTCACTCAAATATATGAGAATTGATGAGATTCGACTTCAAATTCGGAAGATAGACTTTGAACCTTCTCAATCAATGAAAAGTGACAATCGACCTCAATGGGCTTCAATGGAAGTAAATGGACGATTGCTGACAAAGTTAGTTGCAAACTTACTCAATTATATAAGAATTGATGAGATTCGACTTCAAATTCGGGAAATAGATTTTGAAAATTTTCAAACAACAGAAAGTGACAATCGACCTCAATGGGCTTCAATGGAAGTAAATGGACGATTTCTGACAAAGTTATTTGCAAACTTACACAATTATATAAGAATTGATGAGATTCGACTTCAAATTCGGAAGAAAGACTTTGAAAATTTTCAATCGATACAAAGTAACAATCGACCTCAATGGGCTTCAATGGAAGAGAATGGACGATTGCTGACAAAGTTAGTTGCAAACTCACTCAAATATATGAGAATTGATGAGATTCGACTTCAAATTCGGAAGATAGACTTTGAACCTTTTCAATCAATACAAAGTGACAATCGACCTCAATGGGCTTCAATGGAAGTAAATGGACGATTGCTGACAAAGTTAGTTGCAGACTTACTCAATTATATAAGAATTGATGAGATTCGACTTCAAATTCGGGAAATAGATTTTGAAAATTTTCAAACAACAGAAAGTGACAATCGACCTCAATGGGCTTCAATGGAAGTAAATGGACGATTTCTGACAATGTTAGTTGCAAACTTACTCAAATATATGAGAATTGATGAGATTCGACTTCAAATTCGGAAGATAGACTTTGAAAATTTTCAAACAACAGAAAGTGACAATCGACCTCAATGGGCTTCAATGGAAGTAAATGGACGATTGCTGACAAAGTTAGTTGCAAACTCACTCAAATATATAAGAATTGATAAGATTCGATTTCTAATTCGGAAGATAGACTTTGAACATTATCAATCAATATAAAGTGACAATCGAACTCAATGGGCTTCAACGGAAGTAAATGGACGATTGCTGACAAAGTTAGTTGCAAACTCACTCAAATATATGAGAATTGATGAGATTCGACTTCAAATTCGGAAGATAGACTTTGAAAATTTTCAAACAACAGAAAGTGACAATCGACCTCAATGGGCTTCAATGGAAGTAAATGAACGATTGCTGACAATGTTAGTTGCAAACTCACTCAATTATATAAGAATTGATAAGATTCGACTTCAAATTCGGAAGATAGACTTTGAACCTTTTCAATCAATAAAAAGTGACAATCGACCTCAATGGGCTTCAATGGAAGTAAATGGACGATTGCTGACAAAGTTATTTGCAAACTTACTCAATTATATAAGAATTGATGAGATTCGACTTCAAATTCGGGAAATAGATTTTGAAAATTTTCAAACAACAGAAAGTGACAATCGACCTCAATGGGCTTCAATGGAAGTAAATGGACGATTTCTGACAATGTTAGCTGCAAACTCACTCAAATATATGAGAATTGATGAGATTCGACTTCAAATTCGGAAGATAGACTTTGAAAATTTTCAAACAACAGAAAGTGACAATCGACCTCAATGGGCTTCAATGGAAGTAAATGAACGATTGCTGACAATGTTAGTTGCAAACTCACTCAATTATATAAGAATTGATAAGATTCGACTTCAAATTCGGAAGATAGACTTTGAACCTTTTCAATCAATAAAAAGTGACAATCGACCTCAATGGGCTTCAATGGAAGTAAATGGACGATTGCTGACAAAGTTATTTGCAAACTTACTCAATTATATAAGAATTGATGAGATTCGACTTCAAATTCGGGAAATAGATTTTGAAAATTCTCAAACAACAGAAAGTGACAATCGACCTCAATGGGCTTCAATGGAAGTAAATGGACGATTGCTGACAATGTTAGTTGCAAACTCACTCAATTATATGAGAATTGATGAGATTCGACTTCTCATTCGGAAGATAGACTTTGAACCTTTTCAATCAATACAAAGTGACAATCGACCTCAATGGGCTTCAATGGAAGTAAATGGACGATTGCTGAAAAAGTTAGTTGCATACTTACTCAATTATATAAGAATTGATGAGATTCGACTTCAAATTCGGAAGATAGACTTTGAAAATTTTCAATCAATACAAAGTGACAATCGAACTCAATGGGGCTTCAATAGAAGTAAATGGACGATTGCTGACAAAGTTAGTTGCAAACTCACTCAAATATATAAGAATTGATGAGATTCGACTTCAAATTCGGAAGATAGACTTTGAAAATTTTCAATCAATACAAAGTGACAATCGACCTGAATGGACTTCAATGGAAGTAAATGGACGATTGCTGACAAAGTTAGTTGCAAACTCACTCAATTATATAAGAATTGATGAGATTCGACTTCTAATTCGGAAGATAGACTTTGAAAATTTTCAAACAACAGAAAGTGACAATCGACCTCAATGGGCTTCAATGGAAGTAAATGGACGATTGCTGACAATGTTAGTTGCAAACTCACCCAATTATCTAAGAATTGATGAGATTCGACTTCTAATTCGGAAGATAGACTTTGAAAATTTTCAAACAACAGAAAGTGACAATCGACCTCAATGGGCTTCAATGGAAGTAAATGGACGATTGCTGACAAAGTCAGTTGCAAACTCACTCAAATATATAAGAATTGATAAGATTCGATTTCTAATTCGGAAGATAGACTTTGAACATTATCAATCAATATAAAGTGACAATCGAACTCAATGGGCTTCAACGGAAGTAAATGGACGATTGCTGACAAAGTTAGTTGCAAACTCACTCAAATATATGAGAATTGATGAGATTCGACTTCAAATTCGGAAGATAGACTTTGAAAATTTTCAAACAACAGAAAGTGACAATCGACCTCAATGGGCTTCAATGGAAGTAAATGAACGATTGCTGACAATGTTAGTTGCAAACTCACTCAATTATATAAGAATTGATAAGATTCGACTTCAAATTCGGAAGATAGACTTTGAACCTTTTCAATCAATAAAAAGTGACAATCGACCTCAATGGGCTTCAATGGAAGTAAATGGACGATTGCTGACAAAGTTATTTGCAAACTTACTCAATTATATAAGAATTGATGAGATTCGACTTCAAATTCGGGAAATAGATTTTGAAAATTTTCAAACAACAGAAAGTGACAATCGACCTCAATGGGCTTCAATGGAAGTAAATGGACGATTTCTGACAATGTTAGCTGCAAACTCACTCAAATATATGAGAATTGATGAGATTCGACTTCAAATTCGGAAGATAGACTTTGAAAATTTTCAAACAACAGAAAGTGACAATCGACCTCAATGGGCTTCAATGGAAGTAAATGAACGATTGCTGACAATGTTAGTTGCAAACTCACTCAATTATATAAGAATTGATAAGATTCGACTTCAAATTCGGAAGATAGACTTTGAACCTTTTCAATCAATAAAAAGTGACAATCGACCTCAATGGGCTTCAATGGAAGTAAATGGACGATTGCTGACAAAGTTATTTGCAAACTTACTCAATTATATAAGAATTGATGAGATTCGACTTCAAATTCGGGAAATAGATTTTGAAAATTCTCAAACAACAGAAAGTGACAATCGACCTCAATGGGCTTCAATGGAAGTAAATGGACGATTGCTGACAATGTTAGTTGCAAACTCACTCAATTATATGAGAATTGATGAGATTCGACTTCTCATTCGGAAGATAGACTTTGAACCTTTTCAATCAATACAAAGTGACAATCGACCTCAATGGGCTTCAATGGAAGTAAATGGACGATTGCTGAAAAAGTTAGTTGCATACTTACTCAATTATATAAGAATTGATGAGATTCGACTTCAAATTCGGAAGATAGACTTTGAACATTATCAATCAATACAAAGTGACAATCGAACTCAATGGGGCTTCAATAGAAGTAAATGGACGATTGCTGACAAAGTTAGTTGCAAACTCACTCAAATATATAAGAATTGATGAGATTCGACTTCAAATTCGGAAGATAGACTTTGAAAATTTTCAATCAATACAAAGTGACAATCGACCTGAATGGACTTCAATGGAAGTAAATGGACGATTGCTGACAAAGTTAGTTGCAAACTCACTCAATTATATAAGAATTGATGAGATTCGACTTCTAATTCGGAAGATAGACTTTGAAAATTTTCAAACAACAGAAAGTGACAATCGACCTCAATGGGCTTCAATGGAAGTAAATGGACGATTGCTGACAATGTTAGTTGCAAACTCACCCAATTATCTAAGAATTGATGAGATTCGACTTCTAATTCGGAAGATAGACTTTGAACATTATCAATCAATATAAAGTGACAATCGAAATCAATGGGCTTCAATGGAAGAGAATGGACGATTGCTGACAAAGTTAGTTGCAAACTCACTCAAATATAAGAATTGATGAGATTCGACTTCAAATTCGGAAGATAGACTTTGAACATTATCAATCAATATAAAGTGACAATCGAAATCAATGGGCTTCAACGGTAGTAAATGGACGATTGCTGACAAAGTTAGTTGCAAACTCACTCAAATATATGAGAATTGATGAGATTCGACTCCAAATTCGGAAGATAGACTTTGAAAATTTTCAAACAACAGAAAATGACAATCGACCTCAATGGGCTTCAATGGAAGTAAATGAACGATTGCTGACAATGTTAGTTGCAAACTCACTCAATTATATAAGAATTGATAAGATTCGACTTCAAATTCGGAAGATAGACTTTGAACCTTTCCAATCAATGAAAAGTGACAATCGACCTCAATGGGCTTCAATGGAAGTAAATGGACGATTGCTGACAAAGTTAGTTGTAAACTTACTCAATTATATAAGAATTGATGAGATTCGACTTCAAATTCGGGAAATAGATTTTGAAAATTTTCAAAAAACAGAAAGTGACAATCGACCTCAATGGGCTTCAATGGAAGTAAATGGACGATTTCTGACAATGTTAGTTGCAAACTTACTCAAATATATGAGAATTGATGAGATTCGACTTCAAATTCGGAAGATAGACTTTGAAAATTTTCAAACAACAGAAAGTGACAATCCACCTCAATGGGCTTCAATGGAAGTAAATGGACGATTGCTGACAAAGTTAGTTGCAAACTCACTCAAATATATAAGAATTGATAAGATTCGATTTCTAATTCGGAAGATAGACTTTGAACCTTTTCGATCAATACAAAGTGACAATCGACCTCAATGGGCTTCAATGGAAGTAAATGGACGATTGCTGACAAAGTTATTTGCAAACTTACTCAATTATATAAGAATTGATGAGATTCGACTTCAAATTCGGGAAATAGATTTTGAAAATTTTCAAACAACAGAAAGTGACAATCGACCTCAATGGGCTTCAATGGAAGTAAATGGACGATTTCTGACAATGTTAGCTGCAAACTCACTCAAATATATGAGAATTGATGAGATTCGACTTCAAATTCGGAAGATAGACTTTGAAAATTTTCAAACAACAGAAAGTGACAATCGACCTCAATGGGCTTCAATGGAAGTAAATGAACGATTGCTGACAATGTTAGTTGCAAACTCACTCAATTATATAAGAATTGATAAGATTCGACTTCAAATTCGGAAGATAGACTTTGAACCTTTTCAATCAATAAAAAGTGACAATCGACCTCAATGGGCTTCAATGGAAGTAAATGGACGATTGCTGACAAAGTTATTTGCAAACTTACTCAATTATATAAGAATTGATGAGATTCGACTTCAAATTCGGGAAATAGATTTTGAAAATTCTCAAACAACAGAAAGTGACAATCGACCTCAATGGGCTTCAATGGAAGTAAATGGACGATTGCTGACAATGTTAGTTGCAAACTCACTCAATTATATGAGAATTGATGAGATTCGACTTCTCATTCGGAAGATAGACTTTGAACCTTTTCAATCAATACAAAGTGACAATCGACCTCAATGGGCTTCAATGGAAGTAAATGGACGATTGCTGAAAAAGTTAGTTGCATACTTACTCAATTATATAAGAATTGATGAGATTCGACTTCAAATTCGGAAGATAGACTTTGAACATTATCAATCAATACAAAGTGACAATCGAACTCAATGGGGCTTCAATAGAAGTAAATGGACGATTGCTGACAAAGTTAGTTGCAAACTCACTCAAATATATAAGAATTGATGAGATTCGACTTCAAATTCGGAAGATAGACTTTGAAAATTTTCAATCAATACAAAGTGACAATCGACCTGAATGGACTTCAATGGAAGTAAATGGACGATTGCTGACAAAGTTAGTTGCAAACTCACTCAATTATATAAGAATTGATGAGATTCGACTTCTAATTCGGAAGATAGACTTTGAAAATTTTCAAACAACAGAAAGTGACAATCGACCTCAATGGGCTTCAATGGAAGTAAATGGACGATTGCTGACAATGTTAGTTGCAAACTCACCCAATTATCTAAGAATTGATGAGATTCGACTTCTAATTCGGAAGATAGACTTTGAAAATTTTCAAACAACAGAAAGTGACAATCGACCTCAATGGGCTTCAATGGAAGAGAATGGACGATTGCTGACAAAGTTAGTTGCAAACTCACTCAAATATAAGAATTGATGAGATTCGACTTCAAATTCGGAAGATAGACTTTGAACATTATCAATCAATATAAAGTGACAATCGAAATCAATGGGCTTCAACGGTAGTAAATGGACGATTGCTGACAAAGTTAGTTGCAAACTCACTCAAATATATGAGAATTGATGAGATTCGACTCCAAATTCGGAAGATAGACTTTGAAAATTTTCAAACAACAGAAAATGACAATCGACCTCAATGGGCTTCAATGGAAGTAAATGAACGATTGCTGACAATGTTAGTTGCAAACTCACTCAATTATATAAGAATTGATAAGATTCGACTTCAAATTCGGAAGATAGACTTTGAACCTTTCCAATCAATGAAAAGTGACAATCGACCTCAATGGGCTTCAATGGAAGTAAATGGACGATTGCTGACAAAGTTAGTTGTAAACTTACTCAATTATATAAGAATTGATGAGATTCGACTTCAAATTCGGGAAATAGATTTTGAAAATTTTCAAAAAACAGAAAGTGACAATCGACCTCAATGGGCTTCAATGGAAGTAAATGGACGATTTCTGACAATGTTAGTTGCAAACTTACTCAAATATATGAGAATTGATGAGATTCGACTTCAAATTCGGAAGATAGACTTTGAAAATTTTCAAACAACAGAAAGTGACAATCGACCTCAATGGGCTTCAATGGAAGTAAATGGACGATTGCTGACAAAGTTAGTTGCAAACTCACTCAAATATATAAGAATTGATAAGATTCGATTTCTAATTCGGAAGATAGACTTTGAACCTTTTCGATCAATACAAAGTGACAATCGACCTCAATGGGCTTCAATGGAAGTAAATGGACGATTGCTGACAAAGTTAGTTGCAAACTTACTCAATTATATAAGAATTGATGAGATTCGACTTTAAATTCGGAAGATAGACTTTGAACCTTCTCAATCAATGAAAAGTGACAATCGACCTCAATGGGCTTCAATGGAAGTAAATGGACGATTGCTGACAAAGTTAGTTGCAAACTCACTCAAATATATGAGAATTGATGAGATTCGACTTCAAATTCGGAAGATAGACTTTGAACCTTCTCAATCAATGAAAAGCGACAATCGACCTCAATGGGCTTCAATGGAAGTAAATGGACGATTGCTGACAAAGTTAGTTGCAAACTTACTCAATTATATAAGAATTGATGAGATTCGACTTCAAATTCGGGAAATAGATTTTGAAAATTTTCAAACAACAGAAAGTGACAATCGACCTCAATGGGCTTCAATGGAAGTAAATGGACGATTTCTGACAAAGTTATTTGCAAACTTACACAATTATATAAGAATTGATGAGATTCGACTTCAAATTCGGAAGAAAGACTTTGAAAATTTTCAATCGATACAAAGTAACAATCGACCTCAATGGGCTTCAATGGAAGAGAATGGACGATTGCTGACAAAGTTAGTTGCAAACTTACTCAAATATATAAGAATTGATGAGATTCGACTTTAAATTCGGAAGATAGACTTTGAACATTATCAATCAATATAAAGTGACAATCGAACTCAATGGGCTTCAACGGAAGTAAATGGACGATTGCTGACAAAGTTAGTTGCAAACTCACTCAAATATATGAGAATTGATGAGATTCGACTTCAAATTCGGAAGATAGACTTTGAAAATTTTCAAACAACAGAAAGTGACAATCGACCTCAATGGGCTTCAATGGAAGTAAATGGACGATTGCTGACAAAGTTAGTTGCAAACTCACTCAAATATATAAGAATTGATAAGATTCGATTTCTAATTCGGAAGATAGACTTTGAACCTTTTCAATCAATACAAAGTGACAATCGACCTCAATGGGCTTCAATGGAAGTAAATGGACGATTGCTGACAAAGTTAGTTGCAAACTTACTCAATTATATAAGAATTGATGAGATTCGACTTCAAATTCGGGAAATAGATTTTGAAAATTTTCAAACAACAGAAAGTGACAATCGACCTCAATGGGCTTCAATGGAAGTAAATGGACGATTGCTGACAAAGTTAGTTGCAAACTCACTCAAATATATAAGAATTGATAAGATTCGATTTCTAATTCGGAAGATACACTTTGAACCTTTTCAATCAATACAAAGTGACAATCGACCTCAATGGGCTTCAATGGAAGTAAATGGACGATTGCTGACAAAGTTAGTTGCAAACTTACTCAATTATATAAGAATTGATGAGATTCGACTTTAAATTCGGAAGATAGACTTTGAACATTATCAATCAATATAAAGTGACAATCGAACTCAATGGGCTTCAACGGAAGTAAATGGACGATTGCTGGCAAAGTTATTTGCAAACTTACTCAATTATATAAGAATTGATGAGATTCGACTTCAAATTCGGGAAATAGATTTTGAAAATTTTCAAACAACAGAAAGTGACAATCGACCTCAATGGGCTTCAATGGAAGTAAATGGACGATTTCTGACAATGTTAGCTGCAAACTAACTCAATTATATGAGAATTGATGAGATTCGACTTCAAATTCGGAAGATAGACTTTGAACATTTTCAAACAACAGAAAGTGACATTCGACCTCAATGGGCTTCAATGGAAGTAAATGAACGATTGCTGACAATGTTAGTTGCAAACTCACTCAATTATATAAGAATTGATAAGATTCGACTTCAAATTCGGAAGATAGACTTTGAACCTTTTCAATCAATAAAAAGTGAAAATCGACCTCAATGGGCTTCAATGGAAGTAAATGGACTATTTCTGACAATGTTAGTTGCAAACTTACTCAATTATATAAGAATTGATGAGATTCGACTTCAAATTCGGAAGATAGACTTTGAACCTTTTCAATCAATACAAAGTGACAATCGACCTCAATGGGCTTCAATGGAAGTAAATGGACGATTGCTGAAAAAGTTAGTTGCATACTTACTCAATTATATAAGAATTGATGAGATTCGACTTCAAATTCGGAAGATAGACTTTGAACATTATCAATCAATACAAAGTGACAATCGAACTGAATGGGGCTTCAATGGAAGTAAATGGACGATTGCTGACAAAGTTAGTTGCATACTTACTCAATTATATAAGAATTGATGAGATTCGACTTCAAATTCGGAAGATAGACTTTGAACATTATCAATCAATACAAAGTGACAATCGAACTGAATGGGGCTTCAATGGAAGTAAATGGACGATTGCTGACAAAGTTAGTTGCAAACTCACTCAAATATATAAGAATTGATGAGATTCGACTTCAAATTCGGAAGATAGACTTTGAAAATTTTCAAACAACAGAAAGTGACAATCGACCTCAATGGGCTTCAATGGAAGTAAATGGACGATTGCTGACAATGTTAGTTGCAAACTCACCCAATTATCTAGGAATTGATGAGATTCGACTTCTAATTCGGAAGATAGACTTTGAACCTTTTCAATCAATGAAAAGTGACAATCGACCTCAATGGGCTTCAATGGAAGTAAATGGACGATTGCTGACAAAGTTAGTTGTAAACTTACTCAATTATATAAGAATTGATGAGATTCGACTTCAAATTCGGGAAATAGATTTTGAAAATTTTCAAAAAACAGAAAGTGACAATCGACCTCAATGGGCTTCAATGGAAGTAAATGGACGATTTCTGACAATGTTAGTTGCAAACTTACTCAAATATATGAGAATTGATGAGATTCGACTTCAAATTCGGAAGATAGACTTTGAAAATTTTCAAACAACAGAAAGTGACAATCGACCTCAATGGGCTTCAATGGAAGTAAATGGACGATTGCTGACAAAGTTAGTTGCAAACTCACTCAAATATATAAGAATTGATAAGATTCGATTTCTAATTCGGAAGATAGACTTTGAACCTTTTCGATCAATACAAAGTGACAATCGACCTCAATGGGCTTCAATGGAAGTAAATGGACGATTGCTGACAAAGTTAGTTGCAAACTTACTCAATTATATAAGAATTGATGAGATTCGACTTTAAATTCGGAAGATAGACTTTGAACCTTCTCAATCAATGAAAAGTGACAATCGACCTCAATGGGCTTCAATGGAAGTAAATGGACGATTGCTGACAAAGTTAGTTGCAAACTCACTCAAATATATGAGAATTGATGAGATTCGACTTCAAATTCGGAAGATAGACTTTGAACCTTCTCAATCAATGAAAAGTGACAATCGACCTCAATGGGCTTCAATGGAAGTAAATGGACGATTGCTGACAAAGTTAGTTGCAAACTTACTCAATTATATAAGAATTGATGAGATTCGACTTCAAATTCGGGAAATAGATTTTGAAAATTTTCAAACAACAGAAAGTGACAATCGACCTCAATGGGCTTCAATGGAAGTAAATGGACGATTTCTGACAAAGTTATTTGCAAACTTACACAATTATATAAGAATTGATGAGATTCGACTTCAAATTCGGAAGAAAGACTTTGAAAATTTTCAATCGATACAAAGTAACAATCGACCTCAATGGGCTTCAATGGAAGAGAATGGACGATTGCTGACAAAGTTAGTTGCAAACTTACTCAAATATATAAGAATTGATGAGATTCGACTTTAAATTCGGAAGATAGACTTTGAACATTATCAATCAATATAAAGTGACAATCGAACTCAATGGGCTTCAACGGAAGTAAATGGACGATTGCTGACAAAGTTAGTTGCAAACTCACTCAAATATATGAGAATTGATGAGATTCGACTTCAAATTCGGAAGATAGACTTTGAAAATTTTCAAACAACAGAAAGTGACAATCGACCTCAATGGGCTTCAATGGAAGTAAATGGACGATTGCTGACAAAGTTAGTTGCAAACTCACTCAAATATATAAGAATTGATAAGATTCGATTTCTAATTCGGAAGATAGACTTTGAACCTTTTCAATCAATACAAAGTGACAATCGACCTCAATGGGCTTCAATGGAAGTAAATGGACGATTGCTGACAAAGTTAGTTGCAAACTTACTCAATTATATAAGAATTGATGAGATTCGACTTCAAATTCGGGAAATAGATTTTGAAAATTTTCAAACAACAGAAAGTGACAATCGACCTCAATGGGCTTCAATGGAAGTAAATGGACGATTGCTGACAAAGTTAGTTGCAAACTCACTCAAATATATAAGAATTGATAAGATTCGATTTCTAATTCGGAAGATAGACTTTGAACCTTTTCAATCAATACAAAGTGACAATCGACCTCAATGGGCTTCAATGGAAGTAAATGGACGATTGCTGACAAAGTTAGTTGCAAACTTACTCAATTATATAAGAATTGATGAGATTCGACTTTAAATTCGGAAGATAGACTTTGAACATTATCAATCAATATAAAGTGACAATCGAACTCAATGGGCTTCAACGGAAGTAAATGGACGATTGCTGACAAAGTTAGTTGCAAACTTACTCAATTATATAAGAATTGATGAGATTCGACTTCAAATTCGGAAGATAGACTTTGAAAATTTTCAAACAACAGAAAGTGACAATCGACCTCAATGGGCTTCAATGGAAGTAAATGGACGATTGCTGGCAAAGTTATTTGCAAACTTACTCAATTATATAAGAATTGATGAGATTCGACTTCAAATTCGGGAAATAGATTTTGAAAATTTTCAAACAACAGAAAGTGACAATCGACCTCAATGGGCTTCAATGGAAGTAAATGGACGATTTCTGACAATGTTAGCTGCAAACTAACTCAATTATATGAGAATTGATGAGATTCGACTTCAAATTCGGAAGATAGACTTTGAACATTTTCAAACAACAGAAAGTGACATTCGACCTCAATGGGCTTCAATGGAAGTAAATGAACGATTGCTGACAATGTTAGTTGCAAACTCACTCAATTATATAAGAATTGATAAGATTCGACTTCAAATTCGGAAGTTAGACTTTGAACCTTTTCAATCAATAAAAAGTGACAATCGACCTCAATGGGCTTCAATGGAAGTAAATGGACTATTTCTGACAATGTTAGTTGCAAACTTACTCAATTATATAAGAATTGATGAGATTCGACTTCAAATTCGGAAGATAGACTTTGAACCTTTTCAATCGATACAAAGTGACAATCGACCTCAATGGGCTTCAATGGAAGTAAATGGACGATTGCTGAAAAAGTTAGTTGCATACTTACTCAATTATATAAGAATTGATGAGATTCGACTTCAAATTCGGAAGATAGACTTTGAACATTATCAATCAATACAAAGTGACAATCGAACTGAATGGGGCTTCAATGGAAAAAAATGGACGATTGCTGACAAAGTTAGTTGCATACTTACTCAATTATATAAGAATTGATGAGATTCGACTTCAAATTCGGAAGATAGACTTTGAACATTATCAATCAATACAAAGTGACAATCGAACTGAATGGGGCTTCAATGGAAGTAAATGGACGATTGCTGACAAAGTTAGTTGCAAACTCACTCAAATATATAAGAATTGATGAGATTCGACTTCAAATTCGGAAGATAGACTTTGAAAATTTTCAATCAATACAAAGTGACAATCGACCTGAATGGACTTCAATGGAAGTAAATGGACGATTGCTGACAAAGTTAGTTGCAAACTCACTCAATTATATAAGAATTGATGAGATTCGACTTCTAATTCGGAAGATAGACTTTGAAAATTTTCAAACAACAGAAAGTGACAATCGACCTCAATGGGCTTCAATGGAAGTAAATGGACGATTGCTGACAATGTTAGTTGCAAACTCACTCAATTATATGAGAATTGATGAGATTCGACTTCTAATTCGGAAGATAGACTTTGAACCTTTTCAATCAATACAAAGTGACAATCGACCTCAATGGGCTTCAATGGAAGAGAATGGACTATTTCTGACAATGTTAGTTGCAAACTTACTCAATTATATAAGAATTGATGAGATTCGACTTCAAATTCGGAAGATAGACTTTGAAAATTTTCAAACAACAGAAAGTGACAATCGACCTCAATGGGCTTCAATGGAAGTAAATGGACGATTGCTGACAATGTTAGTTGCAAACTCACTCAATTATATGAGAATTGATGAGATTCGACTTCTCATTCGGAAGATAGACTTTGAACCTTTTCAATCAATACAAAGTGACAATCGACCTCAATGGGCTTCAATGGAAGTAAATGGACGATTGCTGAAAGAGTTAGTTGCATACTTACTCAATTATATAAGAATTGATGAGATTCGACTTCAAATTCGGAAGATAGACTTTGAACATTATCAATCAATACAAAGTGACAATCGAACTGAATGGGGCTTCAATGGAAGTAAATGGACGATTGCTGACAAAGTTAGTTGCAAACTCACTCAAATATATAAGAATTGATGAGATTCGACTTCAAATTCGGAAGATAGACTTTGAAAATTTTCAATCAATACAAAGTGACAATCGACCTGAATGGACTTCAATGGAAGTAAATGGACGATTGCTGACAAAGTTAGTTGCAAACTCACTCAATTATATAAGAATTGATGAGATTCGACTTCTAATTCGGAAGATAGACTTCGAAAGTTTTCAAATAACAGAAAGTGACAATCGACCTCAATGGGCTTCAATGGAAGTAAATGGACGATTGCTGACAATGTTAGTTGCAAACTCACTCAATTATATGAGAATTGATGAGATTCGACTTCTAATTCGGAAGATAGACTTTGAACCTTTTCAATCAATACAAAGTGACAATCGACCTCAATGGGCTTCAATGGAAGAGAATGGACGATTGCTGACAAAGTTAGTTGCAAACTCACTCAAATATATAAGAATTGATGAGATTCGACTTCAAATTCGGAAGATAGACTTTGAACATTATCAATAAATACAAAGTGACAATCGAACTCAATGGGCTTCAATGGAAGTAAATGGACGATTGCTGACAAAGTAAGTTGCAAACTCACTCAAATATATAAGAATTGATGAGACTCGACTTCAAATTCGGAAGATAGACTTTGAAAATTTTCAAACAACAGAAAGTGACAATCGACCTCAATGGGCTTTAATGGAAGTAAACGGACGATTGCTGACAATGTTAGTTGCAAACTCACTCAATTATATAAGAATTGATGAGATTCGACTTCTAATTCGGAAGATAGACTTTGAACCTTTTCAATCAATACAAAGTGACAATCGACCTCAATGGGCTTCAATGGAAGAGAATGGACGATTGCTGACAAAGTTAGTTGCAAACTCACTCAAATATATAAGAATTGATGAGATTCGACTTTAAATTCGGAAGATAGACTTTGAACATTATCAATCAATATAAAGTGACAATCGAACTCAATGGGCTTCAACGGAAGTAAATGGACGATTGCTGACAAAGTTAGTTGCAAACTCACTCAATTATATGAGAATTGATGAGATTCGACTTCAAATTCGGAAGATAGACTTTGAAAATTTTCAAACAACAGAAAGTGACAATCGACCTCAATGGGCTTCAATGGAAGTAAATGAAGGATTGCTGACAATGTTAGTTGCAAACTCACTCAATTATATGAGAATTGATAAGATTCGACTTCAAATTCGGAAGATAGACTTTGAACCTTTTCAATCAATAAAAAGTGACAATCGACCTCAATGGGCTTCAATGGAAGTAAATGGACGATAGCTGACAAAGTTAGTTGCAAACTTACTCAATTATATAAGAATTGATGAGATTCGACTTCAAATTCGGGAAATAGATTTTGAAAATTTTCAAACAACAGAGAGTGACAATCGACCTCAATGGGCTTCAATGGCAGTAAATGGACGATTTCTGACAATGTTAGTTGCAAACTTACTCAAATATATGAGAATTGATGAGATTCGACTTCAAATTCGGAAGATAGACTTTGAAAATTTTCAAACAACAGAAAGTGACAATCGACCTCAATGGGCTTCAATGGAAGTAAATAGACGATTGCTGACAAAGTTAGTTGCAAACTCACTCAAATATATAAGAATTGATAAGATTCGATTTCTAATTCGGAAGATAGACTTTGAACCTTTTCAATCAATACAAAGTGACAATCGACCTCAATGGGCTTCAATGGAAGTAAATGGACGATTGCTGACAAAGTTAGTTGCAAACTTACTCAATTATATAAGAATTGATGAGATTCGACTTTAAATTCGGAAGATAGACTTTGAACATTATCAATCAATATAAAGTGACAATCGAACTCAATGGGCTTCAACGGAAGTTAATGGACGATTGCTGACAAATTTAGTTGCAAACTCACTCAAATATAAGAGAATTGATGAGATTCGACTTCAAATTCGGAAGATAGACTTTGAAAATTTTCAAACAACAGAATGTGACAATCGACCTCAATGGGCTTCAATGGAAGTAAATGAACGATTGCTGACAATGTTAGTTGCAAACTCACTCAATTATATAAGAATTGATAAGATTCGACTTCAAATTCGGAAGATAGACTTTGAACCTTTTCAATGAATAAAAAGTGACAATCGACCTCAATGGGCTTCAATGGAAGTAAATGGACGATTGCTGACAAAGTTAGTTGCAAACTTACTCAATTATATAAGAATTGATGAGATTCGACTTCAAATTCGGGAAATAGATTTTGAAAATTTTCAAACAACAGAAAGTGACAATCGACCTCAATGGGCTTCAATGGAAGTATATGGACGATTTCTGACAATGTTAGTTGCAAACTTACTCAAATATATGAGAATTGATGAGATTCGACTTCAAATTCGGAAGATAGACTTTGAAAATTTTCAAACAACAGAAAGTGACAATCGACCTCAATGGGCTTCAATGGAGGTAATTGGTCGATTGCTGACAATGTTAGTTGCAAACTCACTCAATTATATAAGAATTGATGAGATTCGACTTCTCATTCGGAAGATAGACTTTGAACCTTTTCAATCAATACAAAGTGACAATCGACCTCAATGGGCTTCAATGGAAGTAAATGGACGATTGCTGGAAAAGTTAGTTGCATACTCACTCAATTATATAAGAATTGATGAGATTCGACTTCAAATTCGGAAGATAGACTGAAAATTTTCAATCAATACAAAGTAACAATCGACCTCAATGGGCTTCAATGGAAGAGAATGGACGATTGCTGACAAAGTTAGTTGCAAACTCACTCAAATATATAAGAATTGATGAGATTCGACTTCAAATTCGAAAGATAGACTTTGAACATTATCAATCAATACAAAGTGACAATCGACCTCAATGGGCTTCAATGGAAGTAAATGGACGATTTCTGACAATGTTAGTTGCAAACTTACTCAAATATATGAGAATTGATGAGATTCGACTTCAAATTCGGAAGATAGACTTTGAAAATTTTCAAACAACAGAAAGTGACAATCGACCTCAATGTGCTTCAATGGAAGTAAATGGACGATTGCTGACAAAGTTAGTTGCAAACTCACTCAAATATATAAGAATTGATGAGATTCGACTTCAAATTCGGAAGATAGACTTTGAACATTATCAATCAATACAAAGTGACAATCGACCTCAATGGGCTTCAATGGAAGTAAATGGACGATTGCTGACAAAGTTAGTTGCAAACTCACTCAAATATATAAGAATTGATGAGTTTCGACTTCAAATTCGGAAGATAGACTTTGAACCTTTTCAATCAATACAAAGTGACAATCGACCTCAATGGGCTTCAATGGAAGTAAATGGACGATTGCTGACAAAGTTAGTTGCAAACTTACTCAATTATATGAGAATTGATGAGATTCGACTTCAAATTCGGGAAATAGATTTTGAAAATTTTCAAACAACAGAAAGTGACAATCGACCTCAATGGGCTTCAATGGAAGTAAATGGACGATTGCTGACAATGTTAGTTGCAAACTCACTCAATTATATAAGAATTGATGAGATTCGACTTCTAATTCGGAAGATAGACTTTGAAAATTTTCAAACAACAGAAAGTGACAATCGACCGCAATGGGCTTCAATGGAAGTAAATGGACGATTGCTGACAATGTTAGTTGCAAACTCACCCAATTATCTAAGAATTGATGAGATTCGACTTCTAATTCGGAAGATAGACTTTGAAAATTTTCAAACAACAGAAAGTGACAATCGACATCAATGGGCTTCAATGGAAGTAAATGGACGATTGCTGACAATGTTAGTTGCAAACTCACTCAATTATATAAGAATTGATGAGATTCGACTTCTCATTCGGAAGATAGACTTTGAACCTTTTCAATCAATACAAAGTGACAATCGACCTCAATGGGCTTCAATGGAAGTAAATGGACGATTGCTGAAAAAGTTAGTTGCAAACTCACTCAAATATATAAGAATTGATGAGATTCGACTTCAAATTCGGAAGATAGACTTTGAACATTATCAATCAATACAAAGTGACAATCGACCTCAATGGGCTTCAATGGAAGTAAATGGACGATTGCTGACAAAGTTAGTTGCAAACTTACTCAATTATATGAGAATTGATGAGATTCGACTTCAAATTCGGGAAATAGATTTTGAAAATTTTCAAACAACAGAAAGTGACAATCGACCTCAATGGGCTTCAATGGAAGTAAATGGACGATTGCTGACAATGTTAGTTGCAAACTCACTCAATTATATAAGAATTGATGAGATTCGACTTCTAATTCGGAAGATAGACTTTGAAAATTTTCAAACAACAGAAAGTGACAATCGACCGCAATGGGCTTCAATGGAAGTAAATGGACGATTGCTGACAATGTTAGTTGCAAACTCACCCAATTATCTAAGAATTGATGAGATTCGACTTCTAATTCGGAAGATAGACTTTGAAAATTTTCAAACAACAGAAAGTGACAATCGACATCAATGGGCTTCAATGGAAGTAAATGGACGATTGCTGACAATGTTAGTTGCAAACTCACTCAATTATATAAGAATTGATGAGATTCGACTTCTCATTCGGAAGATAGACTTTGAACCTTTTCAATCAATACAAAGTGACAATCGACCTCAATGGGCTTCAATGGAAGTAAATGGACGATTGCTGACAATGTTAGTTGCAAACTCACTCAAATATATAAGAATTGATGAGATTCGACTTCAAATTCGGAAGATAGACTTTGAACATTATCAATCAATACAAAGTGACAATCGACCTCAATGGGCTTCAATGGAAGTAAATGGACGATTGCTGACAAAGTTAGTTGCAAACTCACTCAAATATATAAGAATTGATGAGTTTCGACTTCAAATTCGGAAGATAGACTTTGAACCTTTTCAATCAATACAAAGTGACAATCGACCTCAATGGGCTTCAATGGAAGTAAATGGACGATTGCTGACAAAGTTAGTTGCAAACTTACTCAATTATATGAGAATTGATGAGATTCGACTTCAAATTCGGGAAATAGATTTTGAAAATTTTCAAACAACAGAAAGTGACAATCGACCTCAATGGGCTTCAATGGAAGTAAATGGACGATTTCTGACAATGTAAGGTTGCAAACTTACTCAAATATATGAGAATTGATGAGATTCGACTTTAAATTCGGAAGATAGACTTTGAAAATTTTCAAACAACAGAAAGTGACAATCGACCTCAATGGGCTTCAATGGAAGTAAATGGACGATTGCTGACAATGTTAGTTGCAAACTCACTCAATTATATAAGAATTGATGAGATTCGACTTCTAATTCGGAAGATAGACTTTGAAAATTTTCAAACAACAGAAAGTGACAATCGACCGCAATGGGCTTCAATGGAAGTAAATGGACGATTGCTGACAATGTTAGTTGCAAACTCACCCAATTATCTAAGAATTGATGAGATTCGACTTCTAATTCGGAAGATAGACTTTGAAAATTTTCAAACAACAGAAAGTGACAATCGACCTCAATGGGCTTCAATGGAAGTAAATGGACGATTGCTGACAAAGTTAGTTGCAAACTCACTCAAATATATGAGAATTGATGAGATTCGACTTCAAATTCGGAAGATAGACTTTGAAAATTTTCAAACAACAGAAAGTGACAATCGACCTCAATGGGCTTCAATAGATGTAAATCGACGATTGCTGACAAAGTTAGTTGCAAAATCACTCAAATATATAAGAATTGATGAGATTCGACTTCAAATTCGGAAGAAGGACTTTGAAAATTTTCAATCAATACAAAGTAACAATCGACCTCAATGGGCTTCAATGGAAGTAAATGGACGACTGCTGACAAAGTTAGTTGCAAACTCACTCAAATATATAAGAATTGATGAGATTCGACTTCAAATTCGGAAGAAGGACTTTGAAAATTTTCAATCAATACAAAGTAACAATCGACCTTAATGGGCTTCAATGGAAGGAAATGGACGATTACTGACAATGTTAGTTGCAAACTTACTCAATTATATAAGAATTGATGAGATTCGACTTGAAATTCGGAAGAAGGACTTTGAAAATTTTCAATCAATACAAAGTAACAATCGACATCAATGGGCTTCAATGGAAGTGAATGGACGATTGCTGACAAAGTTAGTTGCAAACTTACTTAATTATATAAGAATTGATGAGATTCGACTTCAAATTCGGGAGAAGGACTTTGAAAATTTTCAATCAATACGAAGTAACAATCGACCTCAATGGGCTTCAATGGAAGTGAATGGACGATTGCTGACAAAGTTAGTTGCAAACTTACTTAATTATATAAGAATTGATGAGATTCGACTTCTTATTCGGAAGATAGACTTTGAACCTTTTCAATCAATACAAAGTGACAATCGACCTCAATGGGCTTCAATAGATGTAAATCGACGATTGCTGACAAAGTTAGTTGCAAACTCACTCAATTATATAAGAATTGATGAGATTCTACTTCAAATTCGGGAGAAGGATTTTGAAAATTTTCAATCAATACTAAGTAACAATCGACCTCAATGGGCTTCAATGGAAGTAAATGGACGACTGCTGACAAAGTTAGTTGCAAACTCACTCAAATATATGAGAATTGATGAGATTCGACTTCAAATTCGGAAAATAGACTTTGAAACTTTTCAATCAATACAAAGTAACAATCGACCTCAATGGGCTTCAATAGATGTAAATCGACGATTGCTGACAAAGTTAGTTGCAAACTCACTCAAATATATAAGAATTGATGAGATTCGACTTCAAATTCGGGAAATAGATTTTGAAAATTTTCAAACAACAGAAAGTGACAATCGACCTCAATGGGCTTCAATGGAAGTAAATGGACGATTTCTGACAATGTAAGGTTGCAAACTTACTCAAATATATGAGAATTGATGAGATTCGACTTTAAATTCGGAAGATAGACTTTGAAAATTTTCAAACAACAGAAAGTGACAATCGACCTCAATGGGCTTCAATGGAAGTAAATGGACGATTGCTGACAATGTTAGTTGCAAACTCACTCAATTATATAAGAATTGATGAGATTCGACTTCTAATTCGGAAGATAGACTTTGAAAATTTTCAAACAACAGAAAGTGACAATCGACCGCAATGGGCTTCAATGGAAGTAAATGGACGATTGCTGACAATGTTAGTTGCAAACTCACCCAATTATCTAAGAATTGATGAGATTCGACTTCTAATTCGGAAGATAGACTTTGAAAATTTTCAAACAACAGAAAGTGACAATCGACCTCAATGGGCTTCAATGGAAGTAAATGGACGATTGCTGACAAAGTTAGTTGCAAACTCACTCAAATATATGAGAATTGATGAGATTCGACTTCAAATTCGGAAGATAGACTTTGAAAATTTTCAAACAACAGAAAGTGACAATCGACCTCAATGGGCTTCAATAGATGTAAATCGACGATTGCTGACAAAGTTAGTTGCAAAATCACTCAAATATATAAGAATTGATGAGATTCGACTTCAAATTCGGAAGAAGGACTTTGAAAATTTTCAATCAATACAAAGTAACAATCGACCTCAATGGGCTTCAATGGAAGTAAATGGACGACTGCTGACAAAGTTAGTTGCAAACTCACTCAAATATATAAGAATTGATGAGATTCGACTTCAAATTCGGAAGAAGGACTTTGAAAATTTTCAATCAATACAAAGTAACAATCGACCTTAATGGGCTTCAATGGAAGGAAATGGACGATTACTGACAATGTTAGTTGCAAACTTACTCAATTATATAAGAATTGATGAGATTCGACTTGAAATTCGGAAGAAGGACTTTGAAAATTTTCAATCAATACAAAGTAACAATCGACATCAATGGGCTTCAATAGATGTAAATCGACAATTGCTGACAAAGTTAGTTGCAAACTCACTCAAATATATAAGAATTGATGAGATTCGACTTCAAATTCGGGAGAAGGACTTTGAAAATTTTCAATCAATACGAAGTAACAATCGACCTCAATGGGCTTCAATGGAAGTGAATGGACGATTGCTGACAAAGTTAGTTGCAAACTTACTTAATTATATAAGAATTGATGAGATTCGACTTCTAATTCGGAAGATAGACTTTGAACCTTTTCAATCAATACAAAGTGACAATCGACCTCAATGGGCTTCAATAGATGTAAATCGACGATTGCTGACAAAGTTAGTTGCAAACTCACTCAATTATATAAGAATTGATGAGATTCTACTTCAAATTCGGGAGAAGGACTTTGAAAATTTTCAATCAATACTAAGTAACAATCGACCTCAATGGGCTTCAATGGAAGTAAATGGACGACTGCTGACAAAGTTAGTTGCAAACTCACTCAAATATATGAGAATTGATGAGATTCGACTTCAAATTCGGAAAATAGACTTTGAAACTTTTCAATCAATACAAAGTAACAATCGACCTCAATGGGCTTCAATAGATGTAAATCGACGATTGCTGACAAAGTTAGTTGCAAACTCACTCAAATATATAAGAATTGATGAGATTCGACTTCAAATTCGGAAGAAGGACTTTGAAAATTTTCAATCAATACGAAGTAACAATCGACCTCAATGGGCTTCAATGGAAGTGAATGGACGATTGCTGAAAAAGTTAGTTGCAAACTTACTTAATTATATAAGAATTGATGAGATTCGACTTCTAATTCGGAAAATAGACTTTGAAACTTTTCAATCAATACAAAGTAACAATCGACCTCAATGGGCTTCAATAGATGTAAATCGACGATTGCTGACAAAGTTAGTTGCAAACTCACTCAAATATATAAGAATTGATGAGATTCGACTTCAAATTCGGAAGAAGGACTTTGAAAATTTTCAATAAATACGAAGTAACAACCGACCTCAATGGGCTTCAATGGAAGTAAATGGACGATTGCTGACAAAGTTAGTTGCAAACTTACTCAATTATATAAGAATTGATGAGATTCTACTTCAAATTCGGAAGAAGGACTTTGAAAATTTTCAATCAATACGAAGTTATAATCGACCTCAATGGGCTTCAATGGAAGTAAATGGACGATTGCTGACAAAGTTAGTTGCTAACTCACTCAAATATATGAGAATTGATGAGATTCGACTTCAAATTCGGAAGATAGACTTTGAAAATTTTCAAACAACAGAAAGTGACAATCGACCTCAATGGGCTTCAATAGATGTAAATCGACGATTGCTGACAAAGTTAGTTGCAAACTTACTCAATTATATAAGAATTGATGAGATTCTACTTCAAATTCGGAAGAAGGACTTTGAAAATTTTCAATCAATACGAAGTAACAATCGACCTCAATGGGCTTCAATGGAAGTAAATGGACGATTGCTGACAAAGTTAGTTGCAAACTCACTCAAATATATGAGAATTGATGAGATTCGACTTCAAATTCGGAAGATAGACTTTGAAAATTTTCAAACAACAGAAAGTGACAATCGACCTCAATGGGCTTCAATAGATGTAAATCGACGATTGCTGACAAAGTTAGTTGCAAAATCACTCAAATATATAAGAATTGATGAGATTCGACTTCAAATTCGGAAGAAGGACTTTGAAAATTTTCAATCAATACAAAGTAACAATCGACCTCAATGGGCTTCAATGGAAGTAAATGGACGACTGCTGACAAAGTTAGTTGCAAACTCACTCAAATATATAAGAATTGATGAGATTCGACTTCAAATTCGGAAAATAGACTTTGAAAATTTTTTAAACAACACAAAGTGACAATCGACCTCAATGGGCTTCAATGGATGTAAATCGACGATATCTGACAAAGTTAGTTGCAAACTCACTCAAACATATAAGAATTGATGAGATTCGACTTCAAATTCGGAAGAAGGACTTTGAAAATTTTCAATCAATACGAAGTAACAATCGATTTCAATGGGCTTCAATGGAAGTGAATGGACGACTGCTGAAGAAGTTAGTTGCAAACTCACTCAAATATATGAGAATTGATGAGATTCGACTTCAAATTCGGAAAATAGACTTTGAAAATTTTTTAAACAACACAAAGTGACAATCGACCTCAATGGGCTTCAATGGATGTAAATCGACGATATCTGACAAAGTTAGTTGCAAACTCACTCAAACATATAAGAATTGATGAGATTCGACTTCAAATTTGGAAGAAGGACTTTGAAAATTTTCAATCAATACAAAGTAACAATCGACCTTAATGGGCTTCAATGGAAGTAAATGGACGGTTACTGACAATGTTAGTTGCAAACTCACTAAATTATATAAGAATTGATGAGATTCGACTTCTAATTCGGAAGATAGACTTTGAACCTTTTCAATCAATACAAAGTGACAATCGACCTCAATGGGCTTCAATGGAAGTAAATGGACGATTGCTGACAAGTTAGTTGCAAACTTACTCAATTATATAAGAATTGATGAGATTCGACTTCAAATTCGGAAGAAGGACTTTGAAAATTTTCAATCAATACAAAGTGACAATCGACCTCAATGGGCTTCAATGGAAGTAAATGGACGATTGCTGACAAACTTAGTTGCAAACTTACTCAATTATATAAGAATTGATGAGATTCGACTTCAAATTCGGAAGATAGACTTTGAAAATTTTCAAACAACAGAAAGTGACAATCGACCTCAATGGGCTCCAATGGAAGTAAATGGACGATTGCTGATAATGTTAGTTGCAAACTCACTCAAATA
This sequence comes from Diorhabda elongata, assembly GCA_026230145.1. Taxonomy (NCBI): domain Eukaryota; kingdom Metazoa; phylum Arthropoda; class Insecta; order Coleoptera; family Chrysomelidae; genus Diorhabda; species Diorhabda elongata. The sequence goes on from JAOVVJ010000019.1 coordinate 464,453, forward strand.
TATAAGAATTGATGAAATTCGACTACAAATTCGGAAGAAGGACTTTGAAAATTTTCAAACAACAGAAAGTGACAATCGACCTCAATGGGCTTCAATAGATGTAAATCGACGATTGCTGACAAAGTTAGTTGCAAACTCACTCAAATATATAAGAATTGATGAGATTCGACTTCAAATTCGGAAGAAGGACTTTGAAAATTTTCAATCAATACAAAGTGACAATCGACCTCAATGGGCTTCAATAGATGTGAATCGACGATTGCTGACAAAGTTAGTTGCAAACTCACTCAAATATATAAGAATTGATGAGATTCGACTTCAAATTCGGAAGAAGGACTTTGAAAATTTTCAATCAATACAAAGTGACAATCGACCTCAATGGGCTTCAATGGAAGTAAATGGACGATTGCTGACAAACTTAGTTGCAAACTTACTCAATTATATAAGAATTGATGAGATTCGACTTCAAATTCGGAAGAAGGACTTTGAAAATTTTCAATAAATACGAAGTAACAACCGACCTCAATGGGCTTCAATGGAAGTAAATGGACGATTGCTGACAAAGTTAGTTGCAAACTTACTCAATTATATAAGAATTGATGAGATTCTACTTCAAATTCGGAAGAAGGACTTTGAAAATTTTCAATCAATACGAAGTTATAATCGACCTCAATGGGCTTCAATGGAAGTAAATGGACGATTGCTGACAAAGTTAGTTGCTAACTCACTCAAATATATGAGAATTGATGAGATTCGACTTCAAATTCGGAAGATAGACTTTGAAAATTTTCAAACAACAGAAAGTGACAATCGACCTCAATGGGCTTCAATAGATGTAAATCGACGATTGCTGACAAAGTTAGTTGCAAACTTACTCAATTATATAAGAATTGATGAGATTCTACTTCAAATTCGGAAGAAGGACTTTGAAAATTTTCAATCAATACGAAGTAACAATCGACCTCAATGGGCTTCAATGGAAGTAAATGGACGATTGCTGACAAAGTTAGTTGCAAACTCACTCAAATATATGAGAATTGATGAGATTCGACTTCAAATTCGGAAGATAGACTTTGAAAATTTTCAAACAACAGAAAGTGACAATCGACCTCAATGGGCTTCAATAGATGTAAATCGACGATTGCTGACAAAGTTAGTTGCAAAATCACTCAAATATATAAGAATTGATGAGATTCGACTTCAAATTCGGAAGAAGGACTTTGAAAATTTTCAATCAATACAAAGTAACAATCGACCTCAATGGGCTTCAATGGAAGTAAATGGACGACTGCTGACAAAGTTAGTTGCAAACTCACTCAAATATATAAGAATTGATGAGATTCGACTTCAAATTCGGAAGAAGGACTTTGAAAATTTTCAATCAATACAAAGTAACAATCGACCTTAATGGGCTTCAATGGAAGAAAATGGACGATTACTGACAATGTTAGTTGCAAACTTACTCAATTATATAAGAATTGATGAGATTCGACTTGAAATTCGGAAGAAGGACTTTGAAAATTTTCAATCAATACAAAGTAACAATCGATCTCAATGGGCTTCAATAGATGTAAATCGACGATTGCTGACAAAGTTAGTTGCAAACTCACTCAAATATATAAGAATTGATGAGTTTCGACTTCAAATTCGGGAGAAGGACTTTGAAAATTTTCAATCAATACGAAGTAACAATCGACCTCAATGGGCTTCAATGGAAGTGAATGGACGATTGCTGACAAAGTTAGTTGCAAACTTACTTAATTATATAAGAATTGATGAGATTCGACTTCTAATTCGGAAAATAGACTTTGAAACTTTTCAATCAATACAAAGTGACAATCGACCTCAATGGGCTTCATTAGATGTAAATCGACGATTGCTGACAAAGTTAGTTGCGAACTCACTCAATTATATAAGAATTGATGAGATTCTACTTCAAATTCGGAAGAAGGACTTTGAAAATTTTCAATCAATACGAAGTAACAATCGATTTCAATGGGCTTCAATGGAAGTGAATGGACGACTGCTGAAGAAGTTAGTTGCAAACTCACTCAAATATATGAGAATTGATGAGATTCGACTTCAAATTCGGAAAATAGACTTTGAAAATTTTTTAAACAACACAAAGTGACAATCGACCTCAATGGGCTTCAATGGATGTAAATCGACGATATCTGACAAAGTTAGTTGCAAACTCACTCAAACATATAAGAATTGATGAGATTCGACTTCAAATTTGGAAGAAGGACTTTGAAAATTTTCAATCAATACAAAGTAACAATCGACCTTAATGGGCTTCAATGGAAGTAAATGGACGGTTACTGACAATGTTAGTTGCAAACTCACTAAATTATATAAGAATTGATGAGATTCGACTTCTAATTCGGAAGATAGACTTTGAACCTTTTCAATCAATACAAAGTGACAATCGACCTCAATGGGCTTCAATGGAAGTAAATGGACGATTGCTGACAAACTTAGTTGCAAACTTACTCAATTATATAAGAATTGATGAGATTCGACTTCAAATTCGGAAGATAGACTTTGAAAATTTTCAAACAACAGAAAGTGACAATCGACCTCAATGGGCTCCAATGGAAGTAAATGGACGATTGCTGATAATGTTAGTTGCAAACTCACTCAAATATATAAGAATTGATGAAATTCGACTACAAATTCGGAAGAAGGACTTTGAAAATTTTCAAACAACAGAAAGTGACAATCGACCTCAATGGGCTTCAATAGATGTAAATCGACGATTGCTGACAAAGTTAGTTGCAAACTCACTCAAATATATAAGAATTGATGAGATTCGACTTCAAATTCGGAAGAAGGACTTTGAAAATTTTCAATCAATACAAAGTGACAATCGACCTCAATGGGCTTCAATAGATGTGAATCGACGATTGCTGACAAAGTTAGTTGCAAACTCACTCAAATATATAAGAATTGATGAGATTCGACTTCAAATTCGGAAGAAGGACTTTGAAAATTTTCAATCAATACAAAGTGACAATCGACCTCAATGGGCTTCAATGGAAGTAAATGGACGATTGCTGACAAACTTAGTTGCAAACTTACTCAATTATATAAGAATTGATGAGATTCGACTTCAAATTCGGAAGATAGACTTTGAAAATTTTCAAACAACAGAAAGTGACAATCGACCTCAATGGGCTCCAATGGAAGTAAATGGACGATTGCTGATAATGTTAGTTGCAAACTCACTCAAATATATAAGAATTGATGAAATTCGACTACAAATTCGGAAGAAGGACTTTGAAAATTTTCAAACAACAGAAAGTGACAATCGACCTCAATGGGCTTCAATAGATGTAAATCGACGATTGCTGACAAAGTTAGTTGCAAACTCACTCAAATATATAAGAATTGATGAGATTCGACTTCAAATTCGGAAGAAGGACTTTGAAAATTTTCAATCAATACAAAGTAACAATCGACCTTAATGGGCTTCAATGGAAGTAAATGGACGATCACTGACAATGTTATTTGCAAACTCACTCAATTATATGAGAATTGATGAGATTCGACTTCTAATTCGGAAGATAGACTTTGAAAATTTTCAATCAATACAAAGTAACAATCGACCTCAATGGGCTTCAATGGAAGTGAATGGACGATTGCTGACAAAGTTAGTTGCAAACTTACTCAATTATATAAGAATTGATGAGATTCTACTTCAAATTCGGAAAATAGACTTTGAACCTTTTCAATCAATACAAAGTAGCAATCGACCTCAATGGGCTTCAATGGAAGTGAATGGACGATTGCTGACAAAGTTAGTTGCAAACTCACTCAAATATATAAGAATTGATGAGATTCGACTTCAAATTCGGAAGAAGGACTTTGAACTTTTTCAATCAATACAAATTGACAATCGACCTCAATGGGCTTCAATAGATGTGAATCGACGATTGCTGACAAAGTTAGTTGCAAACTCACTCAAATATATAAGAATTGATGAGATTCGACTTCAAATTCGGAAGAAGGACTTTGAAAATTTTCAATCAATACAAAGTAGCAATCGACCTCAATGGGCTTCAATGGAAGTGAATGGACGATTGCTGACAAAGTTAGTTGCAAAATCACTCAAATATATAAGAATTGATGAGATTCGACTTCAAATTCGGAAGAAGGACTTTGAAAATTTTCAATCAATACAAAGTAACAATCGACCTCAATGGGCTTCAATGGAAGTAAATGGACGACTGCTGACAAAGTTAGTTGCAAACTCACTCAAATATATAAGAATTGATGAGATTCGACTTCAAATTCGGAAGAAGGACTTTGAAAATTTTCAATCAATACAAAGTAACAATCGACCTTAATGGGCTTCAATGGAAGAAAATGGACGATTACTGACAATGTTAGTTGCAAACTTACTCAATTATATAAGAATTGATGAGATTCGACTTGAAATTCGGAAGAAGGACTTTGAAAATTTTCAATCAATACAAAGTAACAATCGATCTCAATGGGCTTCAATAGATGTAAATCGACGATTGCTGACAAAGTTAGTTGCAAACTCACTCAAATATATAAGAATTGATGAGTTTCGACTTCAAATTCGGGAGAAGGACTTTGAAAATTTTCAATCAATACGAAGTAACAATCGACCTCAATGGGCTTCAATGGAAGTGAATGGACGATTGCTGACAAAGTTAGTTGCAAAATCACTCAAATATATAAGAATTGATGAGATTCGACTTCAAATTCGGAAGAAGGACTTTGAAAATTTTCAATCAATACAAAGTAACAATCGACCTCAATGGGCTTCAATGGAAGTAAATGGACGACTGCTGACAAAGTTAGTTGCAAACTCACTCAAATATATAAGAATTGATGAGATTCGACTTCAAATTCGGAAGAAGGACTTTGAAAATTTTCAATCAATACAAAGTAACAATCGACCTCAATGGGCTTCAATGGAAGTAAATGGACGACTGCTGACAAAGTTAGTTGCAAACTCACTCAAATATATAAGAATTGATGAGATTCGACTTCAAATTCGGAAGAAGGACTTTGAAAATTTTCAATCAATACAAAGTAACAATCGACCTTAATGGGCTTCAATGGAAGAAAATGGACGATTACTGACAATGTTAGTTGCAAACTTACTCAATTATATAAGAATTGATGAGATTCGACTTGAAATTCGGAAGAAGGACTTTGAAAATTTTCAATCAATACAAAGTAACAATCGATCTCAATGGGCTTCAATAGATGTAAATCGACGATTGCTGACAAAGTTAGTTGCAAACTCACTCAAATATATAAGAATTGATGAGTTTCGACTTCAAATTCGGGAGAAGGACTTTGAAAATTTTCAATCAATACGAAGTAACAATCGACCTCAATGGGCTTCAATGGAAGTGAATGGACGATTGCTGACAAAGTTAGTTGCAAACTTACTTAATTATATAAGAATTGATGAGATTCGACTTCTAATTCGGAAAATAGACTTTGAAACTTTTCAATCAATACAAAGTGACAATCGACCTCAATGGGCTTCATTAGATGTAAATCGACGATTGCTGACAAAGTTAGTTGCGAACTCACTCAATTATATAAGAATTGATGAGATTCTACTTCAAATTCGGAAGAAGGACTTTGAAAATTTTCAATCAATACGAAGTAACAATCGATTTCAATGGGCTTCAATGGAAGTGAATGGACGACTGCTGAAGAAGTTAGTTGCAAACTCACTCAAATATATGAGAATTGATGAGATTCGACTTCAAATTCGGAAAATAGACTTTGAAAATTTTTTAAACAACACAAAGTGACAATCGACCTCAATGGGCTTCAATGGATGTAAATCGACGATATCTGACAAAGTTAGTTGCAAACTCACTCAAACATATAAGAATTGATGAGATTCGACTTCAAATTTGGAAGAAGGACTTTGAAAATTTTCAATCAATACAAAGTAACAATCGACCTTAATGGGCTTCAATGGAAGTAAATGGACGGTTACTGACAATGTTAGTTGCAAACTCACTAAATTATATAAGAATTGATGAGATTCGACTTCTAATTCGGAAGATAGACTTTGAACCTTTTCAATCAATACAAAGTGACAATCGACCTCAATGGGCTTCAATGGAAGTAAATGGACGATTGCTGACAAGTTAGTTGCAAACTTACTCAATTATATAAGAATTGATGAGATTCGACTTCAAATTCGGAAGAAGGACTTTGAAAATTTTCAATCAATACAAAGTGACAATCGACCTCAATGGGCTTCAATGGAAGTAAATGGACGATTGCTGACAAACTTAGTTGCAAACTTACTCAATTATATAAGAATTGATGAGATTCGACTTCAAATTCGGAAGATAGACTTTGAAAATTTTCAAACAACAGAAAGTGACAATCGACCTCAATGGGCTCCAATGGAAGTAAATGGACGATTGCTGATAATGTTAGTTGCAAACTCACTCAAATATATAAGAATTGATGAAATTCGACTACAAATTCGGAAGAAGGACTTTGAAAATTTTCAAACAACAGAAAGTGACAATCGACCTCAATGGGCTTCAATAGATGTAAATCGACGATTGCTGACAAAGTTAGTTGCAAACTCACTCAAATATATAAGAATTGATGAGATTCGACTTCAAATTCGGAAGAAGGACTTTGAAAATTTTCAATCAATACAAAGTGACAATCGACCTCAATGGGCTTCAATAGATGTGAATCGACGATTGCTGACAAAGTTAGTTGCAAACTCACTCAAATATATAAGAATTGATGAGATTCGACTTCAAATTCGGAAGAAGGACTTTGAAAATTTTCAATCAATACAAAGTGACAATCGACCTCAATGGGCTTCAATGGAAGTAAATGGACGATTGCTGACAAACTTAGTTGCAAACTTACTCAATTATATAAGAATTGATGAGATTCGACTTCAAATTCGGAAGAAGGACTTTGAAAATTTTCAATAAATACGAAGTAACAACCGACCTCAATGGGCTTCAATGGAAGTAAATGGACGATTGCTGACAAAGTTAGTTGCAAACTTACTCAATTATATAAGAATTGATGAGATTCTACTTCAAATTCGGAAGAAGGACTTTGAAAATTTTCAATCAATACGAAGTTATAATCGACCTCAATGGGCTTCAATGGAAGTAAATGGACGATTGCTGACAAAGTTAGTTGCTAACTCACTCAAATATATGAGAATTGATGAGATTCGACTTCAAATTCGGAAGATAGACTTTGAAAATTTTCAAACAACAGAAAGTGACAATCGACCTCAATGGGCTTCAATAGATGTAAATCGACGATTGCTGACAAAGTTAGTTGCAAACTTACTCAATTATATAAGAATTGATGAGATTCTACTTCAAATTCGGAAGAAGGACTTTGAAAATTTTCAATCAATACGAAGTAACAATCGACCTCAATGGGCTTCAATGGAAGTAAATGGACGATTGCTGACAAAGTTAGTTGCAAACTCACTCAAATATATGAGAATTGATGAGATTCGACTTCAAATTCGGAAGATAGACTTTGAAAATTTTCAAACAACAGAAAGTGACAATCGACCTCAATGGGCTTCAATAGATGTAAATCGACGATTGCTGACAAAGTTAGTTGCAAAATCACTCAAATATATAAGAATTGATGAGATTCGACTTCAAATTCGGAAGAAGGACTTTGAAAATTTTCAATCAATACAAAGTAACAATCGACCTCAATGGGCTTCAATGGAAGTAAATGGACGACTGCTGACAAAGTTAGTTGCAAACTCACTCAAATATATAAGAATTGATGAGATTCGACTTCAAATTCGGAAGAAGGACTTTGAAAATTTTCAATCAATACAAAGTAACAATCGACCTTAATGGGCTTCAATGGAAGAAAATGGACGATTACTGACAATGTTAGTTGCAAACTTACTCAATTATATAAGAATTGATGAGATTCGACTTGAAATTCGGAAGAAGGACTTTGAAAATTTTCAATCAATACAAAGTAACAATCGATCTCAATGGGCTTCAATAGATGTAAATGGACGACTGCTGACAAAGTTAGTTGCAAACTCACTCAAATATATAAGAATTGATGAGATTCGACTTCAAATTCGGAAGAAGGACTTTGAAAATTTTCAATCAATACAAAGTAACAATCGACCTTAATGGGCTTCAATGGAAGAAAATGGACGATTACTGACAATGTTAGTTGCAAACTTACTCAAATATATAAGAATTGATGAGTTTCGACTTCAAATTCGGGAGAAGGACTTTGAAAATTTTCAATCAATACGAAGTAACAATCGACCTCAATGGGCTTCAATGGAAGTGAATGGACGATTGCTGACAAAGTTAGTTGCAAACTTACTTAATTATATAAGAATTGATGAGATTCGACTTCTAATTCGGAAAATAGACTTTGAAACTTTTCAATCAATACAAAGTGACAATCGACCTCAATGGGCTTCATTAGATGTAAATCGACGATTGCTGACAAAGTTAGTTGCGAACTCACTCAATTATATAAGAATTGATGAGATTCTACTTCAAATTCGGAAGAAGGACTTTGAAAATTTTCAATCAATACGAAGTAACAATCGATTTCAATGGGCTTCAATGGAAGTGAATGGACGACTGCTGAAGAAGTTAGTTGCAAACTCACTCAAATATATGAGAATTGATGAGATTCGACTTCAAATTCGGAAAATAGACTTTGAAAATTTTTTAAACAACACAAAGTGACAATCGACCTCAATGGGCTTCAATGGATGTAAATCGACGATATCTGACAAAGTTAGTTGCAAACTCACTCAAACATATAAGAATTGATGAGATTCGACTTCAAATTTGGAAGAAGGACTTTGAAAATTTTCAATCAATACAAAGTAACAATCGACCTTAATGGGCTTCAATGGAAGTAAATGGACGGTTACTGACAATGTTAGTTGCAAACTCACTAAATTATATAAGAATTGATGAGATTCGACTTCTAATTCGGAAGATAGACTTTGAACCTTTTCAATCAATACAAAGTGACAATCGACCTCAATGGGCTTCAATGGAAGTAAATGGACGATTGCTGACAAACTTAGTTGCAAACTTACTCAATTATATAAGAATTGATGAGATTCGACTTCAAATTCGGAAGATAGACTTTGAAAATTTTCAAACAACAGAAAGTGACAATCGACCTCAATGGGCTCCAATGGAAGTAAATGGACGATTGCTGATAATGTTAGTTGCAAACTCACTCAAATATATAAGAATTGATGAAATTCGACTACAAATTCGGAAGAAGGACTTTGAAAATTTTCAAACAACAGAAAGTGACAATCGACCTCAATGGGCTTCAATAGATGTAAATCGACGATTGCTGACAAAGTTAGTTGCAAACTCACTCAAATATATAAGAATTGATGAGATTCGACTTCAAATTCGGAAGAAGGACTTTGAAAATTTTCAATCAATACAAAGTGACAATCGACCTCAATGGGCTTCAATAGATGTGAATCGACGATTGCTGACAAAGTTAGTTGCAAACTCACTCAAATATATAAGAATTGATGAGATTCGACTTCAAATTCGGAAGAAGGACTTTGAAAATTTTCAATCAATACAAAGTGACAATCGACCTCAATGGGCTTCAATGGAAGTAAATGGACGATTGCTGACAAACTTAGTTGCAAACTTACTCAATTATATAAGAATTGATGAGATTCGACTTCAAATTCGGAAGATAGACTTTGAAAATTTTCAAACAACAGAAAGTGACAATCGACCTCAATGGGCTCCAATGGAAGTAAATGGACGATTGCTGATAATGTTAGTTGCAAACTCACTCAAATATATAAGAATTGATGAAATTCGACTACAAATTCGGAAGAAGGACTTTGAAAATTTTCAAACAACAGAAAGTGACAATCGACCTCAATGGGCTTCAATAGATGTAAATCGACGATTGCTGACAAAGTTAGTTGCAAACTCACTCAAATATATAAGAATTGATGAGATTCGACTTCAAATTCGGAAGAAGGACTTTGAAAATTTTCAATCAATACAAAGTAACAATCGACCTTAATGGGCTTCAATGGAAGTAAATGGACGATCACTGACAATGTTATTTGCAAACTCACTCAATTATATGAGAATTGATGAGATTCGACTTCTAATTCGGAAGATAGACTTTGAAAATTTTCAATCAATACAAAGTAACAATCGACCTCAATGGGCTTCAATGGAAGTGAATGGACGATTGCTGACAAAGTTAGTTGCAAACTTACTCAATTATATAAGAATTGATGAGATTCTACTTCAAATTCGGAAAATAGACTTTGAACCTTTTCAATCAATACAAAGTAGCAATCGACCTCAATGGGCTTCAATGGAAGTGAATGGACGATTGCTGACAAAGTTAGTTGCAAACTCACTCAAATATATAAGAATTGATGAGATTCGACTTCAAATTCGGAAGAAGGACTTTGAACTTTTTCAATCAATACAAATTGACAATCGACCTCAATGGGCTTCAATAGATGTGAATCGACGATTGCTGACAAAGTTAGTTGCAAACTCACTCAAATATATAAGAATTGATGAGATTCGACTTCAAATTCGGAAGAAGGACTTTGAAAATTTTCAATCAATACAAAGTAGCAATCGACCTCAATGGGCTTCAATGGAAGTGAATGGACGATTGCTGACAAAGTTAGTTGCAAACTTACTTAATTATATAAGAATTGATGAGATTCGACTTCTAATTCGGAAAATAGTCTTTGAACCTTTTCAATCAATACAAAGTGACAATCGACTCCAATGGGCTTCAATGGAAGTAAATGGACGTTTGCTGACAAAGTTAGTTGCAAACTCACTCAAATATATAAGAATTGATGAGATTCGACTTCTTATTCGGAAGATAGACTTTGAGCCTTTTCAATCAATACAAAGTGACATTCGACCTCAATGGGCTTCAATAGATGTAAATCGACGATTGCTGACAAAGTTAATTGCAAACTCACTCAAATATATAAGAATTGATGAAATTCGACTTCAAATTCGTAAGAAGGACTTTGAAAATTTTCAAACAACAGAAAGTGACAATCGACCTCAATGGGCTTCAATAGATGTAAATCGACGATTGATGACAAAGTTAGTTGCGAACTCACTCGAATATATAAAAATTGATGAGATTCGACTTCAAATTCGGAAGAAGGACTTTGAAAATTTTAATCAATACAAAGTAACAATCGACCTCAATGGGCTTCAATAGATGTAAATCGACGATTGCTGACAAAGTTAGTTGCAAACTCACTCAAATATATAAGAATTGATGAGATTCGACTTCAAATTCGGAAGAAGGACTTTGAAAATTTTCAATCAATACAAAGTGACAATCGACCTCAATGGGCTTCAATAGATGTAAATCGACGATTGCTGACAAAGTTAATTGCAAACTCACTCAAATATATAAGAATTGATGAAATTCGACTACAAATTCGGAAGATAGACTTTGAAAATTTTCAATCAATACAAAGTAACAATCGACCTCAATGGGCTTCAATGGAAGTGAATGGACGATTGCTGACAAAGTTAGTTGCAAACTTACTCAATTATATAAGAATTGATGAGATTCTACTTCAAATTCGGGAAATAGACTTTGGACCTTTTCAATCAATACAAAGTAGCAATCGACCTCAATGGGCTTCAATGGAAGTGAATGGACGATTGCTGACAAAGTTAGTTGCAAACTCACTCAAATATATAAGAATTGATGAGATTCGACTTCAAATTCGGAAGAAGGACTTTGAACTTTTTCAATCAATACAAATTGACAATCGACCTCAATGGGCTTCAATAGATGTGAATCGACGATTGCTGACAAAGTTAGTTGCAAACTCACTCAAATATATAAGAATTGATGAGATTCGACTTCAAATTCGGAAGAAGGACTTTGAAAATTTTCAATCAATACAAAGTAGCAATCGACCTCAATGGGCTTCAATGGAAGTGAATGGACGATTGCTGACAAAGTTAGTTGCAAACTTACTTAATTATATAAGAATTGATGAGATTCGACTTCTAATTCGGAAAATAGACTTTGAACCTTTTCAATCAATACAAAGTGACAATCGACTCCAATGGGCTTCAATGGAAGTAAATGGACGTTTGCTGACAAAGTTAGTTGCAAACTCACTCAAATATATAAGAATTGATGAGATTCGACTTCTTATTCGGAAGATAGACTTTGAGCCTTTTCAATCAATACAAAGTGACATTCGACCTCAATGGGCTTCAATAGATGTAAATCGACGATTGCTGACAAAGTTAATTGCAAACTCACTCAAATATATAAGAATTGATGAAATTCGACTTCAAATTCGTAAGAAGGACTTTGAAAATTTTCAAACAACAGAAAGTGACAATCGACCTCAATGGGCTTCAATAGATGTAAATCGACGATTGATGACAAAGTTAGTTGCGAACTCACTCAAATATATAAAAATTGATGAGATTCGACTTCAAATTCGGAAGAAGGACTTTGAAAATTTTCAATCAATACAAAGTAACAATCGACCTCAATGGGCTTCAATAGATGTAAATCGACGATTGCTGACAAAGTTAGTTGCAAACTCACTCAAATATATAAGAATTGATGAGATTCGACTTCAAATTCGGAAGAAGGACTTTGAAAATTTTCAATCAATACAAAGTGACAATCGACCTCAATGGGCTTCAATAGATGTAAATCGACGATTGCTGACAAAGTTAATTGCAAACTCACTCAAATATATAAGAATTGATGAAATTCGACTACAAATTTGGAAGAAGGACTTTGAAAATTTTCAAACAACAGAAAGTGACAATCGACCTCAATGGGCTTCAAAAGATGTAAATCGACGATTGCTGACAAAGTTAGTTGCGAACTTACTCAATTATATAAGAATTGATGAGATTCGACTTCAAATTCGGAAAATAGACCTTGAACCAATTCAATCAATACAAAGTGACAATCGACCTCAATGGGCTTCAATGGAAGTAAATGGACGATTGCTGACAAAGTTAGTTGCAAACTTACTTAATTATATAAGAATTGATGAGATTCGACTTCTAATTCGGAAAATAGACTTTGAACCTTTTCAATCAATACAAAGTGACAATCGACCTCAATGGGCTTCAATGGAAGTAAATGGACGATTGCTGACAAAGTTAGTTGCAAACTCACTCGAATATATAAGAATTGATGAGATTCGACTTCAACTTCTGAAGAAGGACTTTGAACTTTTTCAATCAATACAAAGTGACAATCGACCTCAATGGGCTTCAATAGATGTGAATAGACGATTGCTGACAAAGTTAGTTGCAAACTCACTCAAATATATAAGAATTGATGAGATTCGACTTCAAATTCGGAAAAAGGACTTTGAAAATTTTCAATCAATACAAAGAAACAATCGACCTTAATGGGCTTCAATGGAAGTAATGGGACGATTGCTGACAAAGTTAGTTGCAAACTCACTCAAATATATAAGAATTGATGAGATTCGATTTCAAATTCGGAAGAAGGACTTTGAAAATTTTCAATCAATACAAAGTGACAATCAACCTCAATGGGCTTCAATAGATGTAAATCGACGATTGCTGACAAAGTTAATTGCAAACTCACTCAAATATATAAGAATTGATGAAATTCGACTACAAATTCGGAAGAAGGACTTTGAAAATTTTCAAACAACAGAAAGTGACAATCGACCTCAATGGGCTTCAATAGATGTAAATCGACGATTGCTGACAAAGTTAGTTGCAAACTTACTCAATTATATAAGAATTGATGAGATTCGACTTCAAATTCGGAAAATAGACTTTGAACCTTTTCAATCAATACAAAGTGACAATCGACCTCAATGGGCTTCAATGGAAGTAAATGGACGATTGCTGACAAAGTTAGTTGCAAACTTACTTAATTATATAAGAATTGATGAGATTCGACTTCTAATTCGGAAAATAGACTTTAAACCTTTTCAATCAATACAAAGTGACAATCGACCTCAATGGGCTTCAATGGAAGTAAATGGACGAATGCTGACAAAGTTAGTTGCAAACTCACTCGAATATATAAGAATTGATGAGATTCGACTTCAAATTCTGAAGAAGGACTTTGAAAATTTTCAATCAATACAAAGTGACAATCGACCTCAATGGGCTTCAATAGATGTGAATCGAAGATTGCTGACAAAGTTAGTTGCAAACTCACTCAAATATATAAGAATTGATGAGATTCGACTTCAAATTCGGAAGAAGGACTTTGAAAATTTTCAATCAATACAAAGTAACAATCGACCTTAATGGGCTTCAATGGAAGTAAATGGACGATTGCTGACAAAGTTAGTTGCAAACTCACTCAAATATATAAGAATTGATGAGATTCGACTTCAAATTCGGAAGAAGGACTTTGAAAATTTTCAATCAATACAAAGTAACAATCGACCTCAATGGGCTTCAATGGAAGTGAATGGACGATTGCTGACAAAGTTAGTTGCAAACTCACTCAAATATATAAGAATTGATGAGATTCGACTCCAAATTCGGAAAATAGACTTTGAACCTTTTCAATCAATACAAAGTGACAATCGACCTCAATGGGCTTCAATAGATGTAAATCGACGATTGCTGACAAAGTTAGTTGCAAACTTACTCAATTATATAAGAATTGATGAGATTCGACTTCAAATTCGGAAGAAGGACTTTGAACTTTTTCAATCAATACAAAGTGACAATCGACCTCAATGGGCTTCAATGGAAGTGAATGGACGATTGCTGACAAAGTTAGTTGCAAACTTACTTAATTATATAAGAATTGATGAGATTCGACTTCAAATTCGGAAAAAGGACTTTGAACTTTTTCAATCAATACAAAGTGACAATCGACCTCAATGGGCTTCAATAGATGTGAATCGACGATTGCTGACAAAGTTAGTTGCAAACTCACTAAATTATATAAGAATTGATGAGATTCGACTTCTAATTCGGAAGATAGACTTTGAACCTTTTCAATCAATACAAAGTGACAGTCGACCTCAATGGGCTTCAATAGATGTAAATCGACGATTGCTGACAAAGTTAATTGCAAACTCACTCAAATATATAAGAATTGATGAGATTCGACTTCAAATTCGGAAGAAGGACTTTGAAAATTTTCAATCAATACAAAGTGACAATCGACCTCAATGGGCTTCAATGGAAGTAAATGGACGATTGCTGACAAAGTTAGTTGCAAACTTACTCAATTATATAAGAATTGATGAGATTCTACTTCAAATTCGGAAGAAGGACTTTGAAAATTTTCAAACAACAGAAAGTGACAATCGACCTCAATGGGCTCCAATGGAAGTAAATGGACGATTGCTGACAATGTTAGTTGCAAACTCACTGAATTATATAAGAATTGATGAGATTCGACTTCTAATTCGGAAGATAGACTTTGAACCTTTTCAATCAATACAAAGTGACAGTCGACCTCAATGGGCTTCAATAGATGTAAATCGACGATTGCTGACAAAGTTAATTGCAAACTCACTCAAATATATAAGAATTGATGAGATTCGACTTCAAATTCGGAAGAAGGACTTTGAAAATTTTCAATCAATACAAAGTGACAATCGACCTCAATGGGCTTCAATGGAAGTAAATGGACGATTGCTGACAAAGTTAGTTGCAAACTCACTCAATTATATAAGAATTGATGAGATTCGACTTCAAATTCGGAAAATAGACTTTGAAAATTTTTTAAACAACACAAAGTGACAATCGACCTTAATGGGCTTCAATGGAAGTAAATGGACGATTACTGACAATGTTAGTTGCAAACTCACTAAATTATATAAGAATTGATGAGATTCGACTTCTAATTCGGAAGATAGACTTTGAACCTTTTCAATCAATACAAAGTGACAGTCGACCTCAATGGGCTTCAATAGATGTAAATCGACGATTGCTGACAAAGTTAATTGCAAACTCACTCAAATATATAAGAATTGATGAGATTCGACTTCAAATTCGGAAGAAGGACTTTGAAAATTTTCAATCAATACAAAGTGACAATCGACCTCAATGGGCTTCAATGGAAGTAAATGGACGATTGCTGACAAAGTTAGTTGCAAACTTACTCAATTATATAAGAATTGATGAGATTCGACTTCAAATTCGGAAGAAGGACTTTGAAAATTTTCAATCAATACAAAGTGACAATCGACCTCAATGGGCTTCAATGGAAGTAAATGGACGATTGCTGACAAACTTAGTTGCAAACTTACTCAATTATATAAGAAATGATGAGATTCGACTTCAAATTCGGAAGATAGACTTTGAAAATTTTCAAACAACAGAAAGTGACAATCGACCTCAATGGGCTCCAATGGAAGTAAATGGACGATTGCTGACAATGTTAGTTGCAAACTCACTCAAATATATAAGAATTGATGAGACTCGACTTCTATTTCGGAAGATAGACTTTGAACCTTTTCAATCAATACCAAGTGACAGTCGACCTCAATGGGCTTCAATAGATGTAAATCGACGATTGCTGACAAAGTTAATTGCAAACTCACTCAAATATATAAGAATTGATGAGATTCGACTTCAAATTCGGAAGAAGGACTTTGAAAATTTTCAATCAATACAAAGTGACAATCGACCTCAATGGGCTTCAATGGAAGTAAATGGACGATTGCTGACAAAGTTAGTTGCAAACTCACTCAATTATATAAGAAATGATGAGATTCGACTTCAAATTCGGAAAATAGACTTTGAAAATTTTTTAAACAACACAAAGTGACAATCGACCTTAATGGGCTTCAATGGAAGTAAATGGACGATTACTGACAATGTTAGTTGCAAACTCACTAAATTATATAAGAATTGATGAGATTCGACTTCTAATTCGGAAGATAGACTTTGAACCTTTTCAATCAATACAAAGTGACAGTCGACCTCAATGGGCTTCAATAGATGTAAATCGACGATTGCTGACAAAGTTAATTGCAAACTCACTCAAATATATAAGAATTGATGAGATTCGACTTCAAATTCGGAAGAAGGACTTTGAAAATTTTCAATCAATACAAAGTGACAATCGACCTCAATGGGCTTCAATGGAAGTAAATGGACGATTGCTGACAAAGTTAGTTGCAAACTTACTCAATTATATAAGAATTGATGAGATTCGACTTCAAATTCGGAAGAAGGACTTTGAAAATTTTCAATCAATACAAAGTGACAATCGACCTCAATGGGCTTCAATGGAAGTAAATGGACGATTGCTGACAAACTTAGTTGCAAACTTACTCAATTATATAAGAAATGATGAGATTCGACTTCAAATTCGGAAGATAGACTTTGAAAATTTTCAAACAACAGAAAGTGACAATCGACCTCAATGGGCTCCAATGGAAGTAAATGGACGATTGCTGACAATGTTAGTTGCAAACTCACTCAAATATATAAGAATTGATGAGACTCGACTTCTATTTCGGAAGATAGACTTTGAACCTTTTCAATCAATACCAAGTGACAATCGACCTCAATGGGCTTCAATAGATGAATATCGACGATTGCTGACAAAGTTAATTGCAAACTCACTCAAATATATAAGAATTGATGAGATTCGACTTCAAATTCGGAAGAAGGACTTTGAAAATTTTCAATCAATACAAAGTGACAATCGACCTCAATGGGCTCCAATGGAAGTAAATGGACGATTGCTGACAATGTTAGTTGCAAACTTACTCAATTATATAAGAATTGATGAGATTCGACCTAAAATTCGGAAGAAGGACTTTGAAAATTTTCAATCAATACAAAGTGACAATCGACCTCAATGGGCTTCAATGGAAGTAAATGTACGATTGCTGACCATCTTAGTTGCAAACTTACTCAATTATATAAGAATTGATGAGATTCGACTTCAAATTCGGAAGATAGACTTTGAAAATTTTCAAACAACAGAAAGTGACAATCGACCTCAATGGGCTCCAATGGAAGTAAATGGACGATTGCTGACAATGTTAGTTGCAAACTCACTCAAATATATAAGAATTGATGAGACTCGACTTCTATTTCGGAAGATAGACTTTGAACCTTTTCAATCAATACAAAGTGACAATCGATCTTAATGGGCTTCAATAGATGAATATCGACGATTGCTGACAAAGTTAGTTGCAAACTCACTCAAATATATAAGAATTGATGAGATTCGACTTCAAATTCGGAAGAAGGACTTTGAACTTTTTCAATCAATACAAAGTGACAATCGACCTCAATGGGCTTCAATGGAAGTAAATGGACGATTGCTGACAAAGTTAGTTGCAAACTCACTCAAATATATAAGAATTGATGGAATTCGACTTCAAATTCGGAAGAAGGACTTTGAACTTTTTCAATCAATACAAAGTGACAATCGACCTCAATGGGCTTCAATAGATGTGAATCGACGATTGCAGACAAAGTTAGTTGCAAACTCACTCAAATATATAAGAATTGATGAGATTCGACTTCAAATTCGGAAAATAGAGTTTGAACCTTTTCAATCGATACAAAGTGACAATCGACCTCAATGGGCTTCAATAGATGTAAATCGACGATTGCTGACAAAGTTAGTTGCAACTTTACTCAATTATATAAGAATTGATGAGATTTGACTTCAAATTCGGAAGATGGACTTTGAAAATTTTCAATCAATACAAAGTAGCAATCGACCTCAATGGGCTTCATTGGAAGCGAATGGACGATTGCTGACAAAGTTAGTTGCAAACTCACTCAAATATATAAGAATTGATGAAATTCGATTTCTAATTCGGAAGAAGGACTTTGAAAATTTTCAAACAACAGAAAGTGACAATAGACCTCAATGGGCTTCAGTGGAAGTAAATGGACGATTGCTGACAAAGTTAGTTGCAAACTCACTCAAATATATAAGAATTGATGGAATTCGACTTCAAATTCGGAAGAAGGACTTTGAACTTTTTCAATCAATACAAAGTGACAATCGACCTCAATGGGCTTCAATAGATGTGAATCGACGATTGCAGACAAAGTTAGTTGCAAACTCACTCAAATATATAAGAATTGATGAGATTCGACTTCTAATTCGGAAGATAGACTTTGAACCTTTTCAATCAATACAAAGTGACAGTCGACCTCAATGGGCTTCAATAGATGTAAATCGACGATTGCTGACAAAGTTAATTGCAAACTCACTCAAATATATAAGAATTGATGAGATTCGACTTCAAATTCGGAAGAAGGACTTTGAAAATTTTCAATCAATACAAAGTGACAATCGACCTCAATGGGCTTCAATGGAAGTAAATGGACGATTGCTGACAAAGTTAGTTGCAAACTTACTCAATTATATAAGAATTGATGAGATTCGACTTCAAATTCGGAAGAAGGACTTTGAAAATTTTCAATCAATACAAAGTGACAATCGACCTCAATGGGCTTCAATGGAAGTAAATGGACGATTGCTGACAAACTTAGTTGCAAACTTACTCAATTATATAAGAAATGATGAGATTCGACTTCAAATTCGGAAGATAGACTTTGAAAATTTTCAAACAACAGAAAGTGACAATCGACCTCAATGGGCTCCAATGGAAGTAAATGGACGATTGCTGACAATGTTAGTTGCAAACTCACTCAAATATATAAGAATTGATGAGACTCGACTTCTATTTCGGAAGATAGACTTTGAACCTTTTCAATCAATACCAAGTGACAATCGACCTCAATGGGCTTCAATAGATGAATATCGACGATTGCTGACAAAGTTAATTGCAAACTCACTCAAATATATAAGAATTGATGAGATTCGACTTCAAATTCGGAAGAAGGACTTTGAAAATTTTCAATCAATACAAAGTGACAATCGACCTCAATGGGCTCCAATGGAAGTAAATGGACGATTGCTGACAATGTTAGTTGCAAACTTACTCAATTATATAAGAATTGATGAGATTCGACCTAAAATTCGGAAGAAGGACTTTGAAAATTTTCAATCAATACAAAGTGACAATCGACCTCAATGGGCTTCAATGGAAGTAAATGGACGATTGCTGACAAACTTAGTTGCAAACTTACTCAATTATATAAGAATTGATGAGATTCGACTTCAAATTCGGAAGATAGACTTTGAAAATTTTCAAACAACAGAAAGTGACAATCGACCTCAATGGGCTCCAATGGAAGTAAATGGACGATTGCTGACAATGTTAGTTGCAAACTCACTCAAATATATAAGAATTGATGAGATTCGACTTCAAATTCGGAAGAAGGACTTTGAACTTTTTCAATCAATACAAAGTGACAATCGACCTCAATGGGCTTCAATGGAAGTAAATGGACGATTGCTGACAAAGTTAGTTGCAAACTCACTCAAATATATAAGAATTGATGGAATTCGACTTCAAATTCGGAAGAAGGACTTTGAACTTTTTCAATCAATACAAAGTGACAATCGACCTCAATGGGCTTCAATAGATGTGAATCGACGATTGCAGACAAAGTTAGTTGCAAACTCACTCAAATATATAAGAATTGATGAGATTCGACTTCAAATTCGGAAAATAGAGTTTGAACCTTTTCAATCGATACAAAGTGACAATCGACCTCAATGGGCTTCAATAGATGTAAATCGACGATTGCTGACAAAGTTAGTTGCAACTTTACTCAATTATATAAGAATTGATGAGATTTGACTTCAAATTCGGAAGATGGACTTTGAAAATTTTCAATCAATACAAAGTAGCAATCGACCTCAATGGGCTTCATTGGAAGCGAATGGACGATTGCTGACAAAGTTAGTTGCAAACTCACTCAAATATATAAGAATTGATGAAATTCGATTTCTAATTCGGAAGAAGGACTTTGAAAATTTTCAAACAACAGAAAGTGACAATAGACCTCAATGGGCTTCAGTGGAAGTAAATGGACGATTGCTGACAAAGTTAGTTGCAAACTCACTCAAATATATAAGAATTGATGGAATTCGACTTCAAATTCGGAAGAAGGACTTTGAACTTTTTCAATCAATACAAAGTGACAATCGACCTCAATGGGCTTCAATAGATGTGAATCGACGATTGCAGACAAAGTTAGTTGCAAACTCACTCAAATATATAAGAATTGATGAGATTCGACTTCTAATTCGGAAGATAGACTTTGAACCTTTTCAATCAATACAAAGTGACAGTCGACCTCAATGGGCTTCAATAGATGTAAATCGACGATTGCTGACAAAGTTAATTGCAAACTCACTCAAATATATAAGAATTGATGAGATTCGACTTCAAATTCGGAAGAAGGACTTTGAAAATTTTCAATCAATACAAAGTGACAATCGACCTCAATGGGCTTCAATGGAAGTAAATGGACGATTGCTGACAAAGTTAGTTGCAAACTTACTCAATTATATAAGAATTGATGAGATTCGACTTCAAATTCGGAAGAAGGACTTTGAAAATTTTCAATCAATACAAAGTGACAATCGACCTCAATGGGCTTCAATGGAAGTAAATGGACGATTGCTGACAAACTTAGTTGCAAACTTACTCAATTATATAAGAAATGATGAGATTCGACTTCAAATTCGGAAGATAGACTTTGAAAATTTTCAAACAACAGAAAGTGACAATCGACCTCAATGGGCTCCAATGGAAGTAAATGGACGATTGCTGACAATGTTAGTTGCAAACTCACTCAAATATATAAGAATTGATGAGACTCGACTTCTATTTCGGAAGATAGACTTTGAACCTTTTCAATCAATACCAAGTGACAATCGACCTCAATGGGCTTCAATAGATGAATATCGACGATTGCTGACAAAGTTAATTGCAAACTCACTCAAATATATAAGAATTGATGAGATTCGACTTCAAATTCGGAAGAAGGACTTTGAAAATTTTCAATCAATACAAAGTGACAATCGACCTCAATGGGCTCCAATGGAAGTAAATGGACGATTGCTGACAATGTTAGTTGCAAACTTACTCAATTATATAAGAATTGATGAGATTCGACCTAAAATTCGGAAGAAGGACTTTGAAAATTTTCAATCAATACAAAGTGACAATCGACCTCAATGGGCTTCAATGGAAGTAAATGGACGATTGCTGACAAACTTAGTTGCAAACTTACTCAATTATATAAGAATTGATGAGATTCGACTTCAAATTCGGAAGATAGACTTTGAAAATTTTCAAACAACAGAAAGTGACAATCGACCTCAATGGGCTCCAATGGAAGTAAATGGACGATTGCTGACAATGTTAGTTGCAAACTCACTCAAATATATAAGAATTGATGAGACTCGACTTCTATTTCGGAAGATAGACTTTGAACCTTTTCAATCAATACAAAGTGACAATCGATCTTAATGGGCTTCAATAGATGAATATCGACGATTGCTGACAAAGTTAGTTGCAAACTTACTCAATTATATAAGAATTGATGAGATTCGACCTAAAATTCGGAAGAAGGACTTTGAAAATTTTCAATCAATACAAAGTGACAATCGACCTCAATGGGCTTCAATGGAAGTAAATGGACGATTGCTGACAAACTTAGTTGCAAACTTACTCAATTATATAAGAATTGATGAGATTCGACTTCAAATTCGGAAGATAGACTTTGAAAATTTTCAAACAACAGAAAGTGACAATCGACCTCAATGGGCTCCAATGGAAGTAAATGGACGATTGCTGACAATGTTAGTTGCAAACTCACTCAAATATATAAGAATTGATGAGACTCGACTTCTATTTCGGAAGATAGACTTTGAACCTTTTCAATCAATACAAAGTGACAATCGATCTTAATGGGCTTCAATAGATGAATATCGACGATTGCTGACAAAGTTAGTTGCAAACTCACTCAAATATATAAGAATTGATGAGATTCGACTTCAAATTCGGAAGAAGGACTTTGAACTTTTTCAATCAATACAAAGTGACAATCGACCTCAATGGGCTTCAATGGAAGTAAATGGACGATTGCTGACAAAGTTAGTTGCAAACTCACTCAAATATATAAGAATTGATGGAATTCGACTTCAAATTCGGAAGAAGGGCTTTGAACTTTTTCAATCAATACAAAGTGACAATCGACCTCAATGGGCTTCAATAGATGTGAATCGACGATTGCAGACAAAGTTAGTTGCAAACTCACTCAAATATATAAGAATTGATGAGATTCGACTTCAAATTCGGAAAATAGAGTTTGAACCTTTTCAATCAATACAAAGTGACAATCGACCTCAATGGGCTTCAATAGATGTAAATCGACGATTGCTGACAAAGTTAGTTGCAACTTTACTCAATTATATAAGAATTGATGAGATTTGACTTCAAATTCGGAAGATGGACTTTGAAAATTTTCAATCAATACAAAGTAGCAATCGACCTCAATGGGCTTCATTGGAAGCGAATGGACGATTGCTGACAAAGTTAGTTGCAAACTCACTCAAATATATAAGAATTGATGAAATTCGATTTCTAATTCGGAAGAAGGACTTTGAAAATTTTCAATCAATACAAAGTGACAATCGACCTCAATGGGCTTCAATGGAAGTAAATGGACGATCGCTGACAAACTTAGTTGCAAACTCACTCAATTATATAAGAATTGATGAGATTCGACTTCAAATTCGGAAGATAGACTTTGAAAATTTTCAAACAACAGAAAGTGACAATCGACCTCAATGGGCTTCAATGGAAGTAAATGGACGATTGCTGACAAAGTTAGTTGCAAACTCACTCAAATATATAAGAATTGATGAAATTCCACTTCTAATTCGGAAGAAGGACTTTGAAATTTTTCAATCAATACGAAGTAACAATCGACCTTAATGGGCTTCAATGGAAGTGAATGGACGATTACTGACAATGTTAGTTGCAAACTCACTAAATTATATAGGAATTGATGAGATTCGACTTCTAATTCGGAAGATACACTTTGAACCTTTTCAATCAATACAAAGTGACAATCGACCTCAATGGGCTTCAATAGATGTAAATCGACGATTGCTGACAAAGTTAGTTGCAAACTCACTCAATTATATAAGAATTGATGAGATTCTACTTCAAATTCGGGAGAAGGACTTTGAAAATTTTCAATCAATACGAAGTAACAATCGACCTCAATGGGCTTCAATGAAAGTAAATGAACGACTGCTGACAAAGTTAGTTGCAGACTCACTCAAATATATGAGAATTGATGAGATTCGACTTCAAATTCGGAAAATAGACTTTGAAAATTTTCAATCAATACAAAGTGACAATCGACCTTAATGGGCTTCAATGGAAGTAAATGGACGATTACTGACAATGTTAGTTGCAAACTCACTAAATTATATAAGAATTGATGAGATTCGACTTCTAATTCGGAAGATAGACTTTGAACCTTTTCAATCAATACAAAGTGACAATCGACCTCAATGGGCTTCAATGGAAGTAAATGGACGATTGCTGACAAGTTAGTTGCAAACTTACTCAATTATATAAGAATTGATGAGATTCGACTTCTAATTCGGAAGATAGACTTTGAACCTTTTCAATCAATACAAAGTGACAATCGACCTCAATGGGCTTCAATGGAAGTAAATGGACGATTGCTGACAAAGTTAGTTGCAAACTCACTCAAATATATAAGAATTGATGAAATTCCACTTCTAATTCGGAAGAAGGACTTTGAAAATTTTCAATCAATACAAAGTGACAATCGACCTCAATGGGCTTCAATGGAAGTAAATGGACGATCGCTGACAAACTTAGTTGCAAACTTACTCAATTATATAAGAATTGATGAGATTCGACTTCAAATTCGGAAGATAGACTTTGAAACTTTTCAATCAATACAAAGTGACAATCGACCTCAATGGGCTTCATTAGATGTAAGTCGACGATTGCTGACAAAGTTAGTTGCGAACTCACTCAATTATATAAGAATTGATGAGATTCTACTTCAAATTCGGAAGAAGGACTTTGAAATTTTTCAATCAATACGAAGTAACAATCGATTTCAATGGGCTTCAATGGAAGTAAATGGACGACTGCTGAAGAAGTTAGTTGCAAACTCACTCAAATATATAAGAATTGATGAGATTCGACTTCAAATTCGGAAAATAGACTTTGAAAATTTTTTAAACAACACAAATTGACAATCGACCTCAATGGGCTTCAATGGATGTAAATCGACGATATCTGACAAAGTTAGTTGCAAACTCACTCAAATATATAAGAATTGATGAGATTCGACTTCAAATTCGGAAGAAGGACTTTGAAAATTTTCAATCAATACGAAGTAACAATCGACCTTTAATGGGCTTCAATGGAAGTGAATGGACGATTACTGACAATGTTAGTTGCAAACTCACTAAATTATATAGGAATTGATGAGATTCGACTTCTAATTCGGAAGATACACTTTGAACCTTTTCAATCAATACAAAGTGACAATCGACCTCAATGGGCTTCAATAGATGTAAATCGACGATTGCTGACAAAGTTAGTTGCAAACTCACTCAATTATATAAGAATTGATGAGATTCTACTTCAAATTCGGGAGAAGGACTTTGAAAATTTTCAATCAATCCGAAGTAACAATCGACCTCAATGGGCTTCAATGAAAGTAAATGGACGACTGATGACAAAGTTAGTTGCAAACTCACTCAAATATATGAGAATTGATGAGATTCGACTTCAAATTCGGAAAATAGACTTTGAAAATTTTCAATCAATACAAAGTGACAATCGACCTTAATGGGCTTCAATGGAAGTAAATGGACGATTACTGACAATGTTAGTTGCAAACTCACTAAATTATATAAGAATTGATGAGATTCTACTTCAAATTCGGGAGAAGGACTTTGAAAATTTTCAATCAATACGAAGTAACAATCGACCTCAATGGGCTTCAATGAAAGTAAATGGACGACTGCTGACAAAGTTAGTTGCAAACTCACTCAAATATATGAGAATTGATGAGATTCGACTTCAAATTCGGAAAATAGACTTTGAAAATTTTCAATCAATACAAAGTGACAATCGACCTTAATGGGCTTCAATGGAAGTAAATGGACGATTACTGACAATGTTAGTTGCAAACTCACTAAATTATATAAGAATTGATGAGATTCGACTTCTAATTCGGAAGATAGACTTTGAACCTTTTCAATCAATACAAAGTGACAATCGACCTCAATGGGCTTCAATGGAAGTAAATGGACGATTGCTGACAAACTTAGTTGCAAACTTACTCAATTATATAAGAATTGATGAGATTCGACTTCAAATTCGGAAGATAGACTTTGAAAATTTTCAAACAACAGAAAGTGACAATCGACCTCAATGGGCTCCAATGGAAGTGAATAGACGATTGCTGATAATGTTAGTTGCAAACTCACTCAAATATATAAGAATTGATGAAATTCGACTACAAATTCGGAAGAAGGACTTTGAAAATTTTCAAACAACAGAAAGTGACAATCGACCTCAATGGGCTTCAATAGATGTAAATCGACGATTGCTGACAAAGTTAGTTGCAAACTCACTCAAATATATAAGAATTGATGAGATTCGACTTCAAATTCGGAAGAAGGACTTTGAACTTTTTCAATCAATACAAAGTGACAATCGACCTCAATGGGCTTCAATAGATGTGAATCGACGATTGCTGACAAAGTTAGTTGCAAACTCACTCAAATATATAAGAATTGATGAGATTCGACTTCAAATTCGGAAGAAGGACTTTGAAAATTTTCAATCAATACAAAGTAACAATCGACCTTAATGGGCTTCAATGGAAGTAAATGGACGATCACTGACAATGTTATTTGCAAACTCACTCAATTATATGAGAATTGATGAGATTCGACTTCTAATTCGGAAGATAGACTTTGAAAATTTTCAATCAATACAAAGTAACAATCGACCTCAATGGGCTTCAATGGAAGTGAATGGACGATTGCTGACAAAGTTAGTTGCAAACTTACTCAATTATATAAGAATTGATGAGATTCTACTTCAAATTCGGAAAATAGACTTTGAACCTTTTCAATCAATACAAAGTAGCAATCGACCTCAATGGGCTTCAATGGAAGTGAATGGACGATGGCTGACAAAGTTAGTTGCAAACTCACTCAAATATATAAGAATTGATGAGATTCGACTTCAAATTCGGAAGAAGGACTTTGAACTTTTTCAATCAATACAAAGTGACAATCGACCTCAATGGGCTTCAATAGATGTGAATCGACGATTGCTGACAAAGTTAGTTGCAAACTCACTCAAATATATAAGAATTGATGAGATTCGACTTCAAATTCGGAAGAAGGACTTTGAAAATTTTCAATCAATACAAAGTAGCAATCGACCTCAATGGGCTTCAATGGAAGTGAATGGACGATTGCTGACAAAGTTAGTTGCAAACTTACTCAATTATATAAGAATTGATGAGATTCGACTTCTAATTCG
This sequence comes from Diorhabda elongata, assembly GCA_026230145.1. NCBI lineage: Eukaryota > Metazoa > Arthropoda > Insecta > Coleoptera > Chrysomelidae > Diorhabda > Diorhabda elongata. The sequence goes on from JAOVVJ010000019.1 coordinate 491,979, forward strand.
GAAAATAGACTTTGAAACTTTTCAATCAATACAAAGTGACAATCGACTCCAATGGGCTTCAATGGAAGTAAATGGACGTTTGCTGACAAAGTTAGTTGCAAACTCACTCAAATATATAAGAATTGATGAGATTCGACTTCTTATTCGGAAGATAGACTTTGAGCCTTTTCAATCAATACAAAGTGACATTCGACCTCAATGGGCTTCAATAGATGTAAATCGACGATTGCTGACAAAGTTAATTGCAAACTCACTCAAATATATAAGAATTGATGAAATTCGACTTCAAATTCGTAAGAAGGACTTTGAAAATTTTCAAACAACAGAAAGTGACAATCGACCTCAATGGGCTTCAATAGATGTAAATCGACGATTGATGACAAAGTTAGTTGCGAACTCACTCAAATATATAAAAATTGATGAGATTCGACTTCAAATTCGGAAGAAGGACTTTGAAAATTTTCAATCAATACAAAGTAACAATCGACCTCAATGGGCTTCAATAGATGTAAATCGACGATTGCTGACAAAGTTAGTTGCAAACTCACTCAAATATATAAGAATTGATGAGATTCGACTTCAAATTCGGAAGAAGGACTTTGAAAATTTTCAATCAATACAAAGTGACAATCGACCTCAATGGGCTTCAATAGATGTAAATCGACGATTGCTGACAAAGTTAGTTGCAAACTTACTCAATTATATAAGAATTGATGAGATTCGACTTCAAATTCGGAAGATAGACTTTGAATATTTTTAATCAATACAAAGTGACAATCGACCTCAATGGGCTTCAATAGAAGTAAATGGACGATTGCTGACAAAGTTAGTTGCAAACTTACTCAATTATATAAGAATTGATGAGATTCGACTTCAAATTCGGAAGATAGACTTTGAAAATTTTTAATCAATACAAAGTGACAATCGACCTCAATGGGCTTCAATGGAAGTAAATGGACGATTGCTGACAAAGTTAGTTGCAAACTTACTTAATTATATAAGAATTGATGAGATTCGAATTCTAATTCGGAAAATAGACTTTGAACTTTTTCAATCAATACAAAGTGACAATCGACCTCAATGGGCTTCAATGGAAGTAAATGGACGATTGCTGACAAAGTTAGTTGCAAACTCACTCGAATATATAAGAATTGATGAGATTCGACTTCAAATTCGGAAGAAGGACTTTGGAAATTTTCAATCAATACAAAGTGACAATCGACCTCAATGGGCTTCAATAGATGTAAATCGAAGATTGCTGACAAAGTTAATTGCAAACTCACTCAAATATATAAGAATTGATGAAATTCGACTACAAATTCGGAAGAAGGACTTTGGAAATTTTCAATCAATACAAAGTGACAATCGACCTCAATGGGCTTCAATAGATGTAAATCGACGATTGCTGACAAAGTTAATTGCAAACTCACTCAAATATATAAGAATTGATGAAATTCGACTACAAATTCGGAAGAAGGACTTTGAAAATTTTCAAACAACAGAAAGTGACAATCGACCTCAATGGGCTTCAATAGATGTAAATCGACGATTGATGACAAAGTTAGTTGCGAACTCACTCAAATATATAAAAATTGATGAGATTCGACTTCAAATTCGGAAGAAGGACTTTGAAAATTTTCAATCAATACAAAGTAACAATCGACCTCAATGGGCTTCAATAGATGTAAATCGACGATTGCTGACAAAGTTAGTTGCAAACTCACTCAAATATATAAGAATTGATGAGATTCGACTTCAAATTCGGAAGAAGGACTTTGAAAATTTTCAATCAATACAAAGTGACAATCGACCTCAATGGGCTTCAATAGATGTAAATCGACGATTGCTGACAAAGTTAGTTGCAAACTTACTCAATTATATAAGAATTGATGAGATTCGACTTCAAATTCGGAAGATAGACTTTGAATATTTTTAATCAATACAAAGTGACAATCGACCTCAATGGGCTTCAATAGAAGTAAATGGACGATTGCTGACAAAGTTAGTTGCAAACTTACTCAATTATATAAGAATTGATGAGATTCGACTTCAAATTCGGAAGATAGACTTTGAAAATTTTTAATCAATACAAAGTGACAATCGACCTCAATGGGCTTCAATGGAAGTAAATGGACGATTGCTGACAAAGTTAGTTGCAAACTTACTTAATTATATAAGAATTGATGAGATTCGAATTCTAATTCGGAAAATAGACTTTGAACTTTTTCAATCAATACAAAGTGACAATCGACCTCAATGGGCTTCAATGGAAGTAAATGGACGATTGCTGACAAAGTTAGTTGCAAACTCACTCGAATATATAAGAATTGATGAGATTCGACTTCAAATTCGGAAGAAGGACTTTGGAAATTTTCAATCAATACAAAGTGACAATCGACCTCAATGGGCTTCAATAGATGTAAATCGAAGATTGCTGACAAAGTTAATTGCAAACTCACTCAAATATATAAGAATTGATGAAATTCGACTACAAATTCGGAAGAAGGACTTTGGAAATTTTCAATCAATACAAAGTGACAATCGACCTCAATGGGCTTCAATAGATGTAAATCGACGATTGCTGACAAAGTTAATTGCAAACTCACTCAAATATATAAGAATTGATGAAATTCGACTACAAATTCGGAAGAAGGACTTTGAAAATTTTCAAACAACAGAAAGTGACAATCGACCTCAATGGGCTTCAATGGAAGTAAATGGACGATTGCTGACAATGTTAGTTGCAAACTTACTTAATTATATAAGAATTGATGAGATTCGAATTCTAATTCGGAAAATAGACTTTGAACTTTTTCAATCAATACAAAGTGACAATCGACCTCAATGGGCTTCAAAAGATGTAAATCGACGATTGCTGACAAAGTTAATTGCAAACTCACTCAAATATATAAGAATTGATGAAATTCGACTACAAATTCGGAAGAAGGACTTTGAAAATTTTCAAACAACAGAAAGTGACAATCGACCTCAATGGGCTTCAATAGATGTAAATCGACGATTGCTGACAAAGTTAGTTGCAAACTTACTCAATTATATAAGAATTGATGAGATTCGACTTCAAATTCGGAAAAAGGACTTTGAAAATTTTCAATCAATACAAAGAAACAATCGACCTTAATGGGCTTCAATGGAAGTAATGAGACGATTGCTGACAAAGTTAGTTGCAAACTCACTCAAATATATAAGAATTGATGAGATTCGACTTCAAATTCGGAAGAAGGACTTTGAACCTTTTCAATCAATACAAAGTGACAATCGACCTCAATGGGCTTCAATGGAAGTAAATGGACGATTGCTGACAAAGTTAGTTGCAAACTTACTGCATTATATAAGAATTGATGAGATTCGAATTCTAATTCGGAAAATAGACTTTGAACTTTTTCAATCAATACAAAGTGACAATCGACCTCAATGGGCTTCAATGGAAGTAAATGGACGATTGCTGACAAAGTTAGTTGCAAACTCACTCGAATATATAAGAATTGATGGGATTCGACTTCAAATTCGGAAGAAGGACTTTGAAAATTTTCAATCAATACAAAGTGACAATCGACCTCAATGGGCTTCAATAGATGTGAATCGAAGATTGCTGACAAAGTTAGTTGCAAACTCACTCAAATATATAAGAATTGATGAGATTCGACTTCAAATTCGGAAGAAGGACTTTGAAAATTTTCAATCAATACAAAGTAACAATCGACCTTAATGGGCTTCAATGGAAGTAAATGGACGATTGCTGACAAAGTTAGTTGCAAACTCACTCAAATATATAAGAATTGATGAGATTCGACTTCAAATTCGGAAGAAGGACTTTGAAAATTTTCAATCAATACAAAGTAACAATCGACCTCAATCGGCTTCAATGGAAGTGAATGGACGATTGCTGACAAAGTTAGTTGCAAACTCACTCAAATATATAAGAATTGATGAGATTCGACTCCAAATTCGGAGAATAGACTTTGAACCTTTTCAATCAATACAAAGTAACAATCGACCTCAATGGGCTTCAATAGATGTAAATCGACGATTGCTGACAAAGTTAGTTGCAAACTCACTCAAATATATAAGAATTGATGAGATTCGACTTCAAATTCGGAAGAAGGACTTTGAAAATTTTCAATCAATACAAAGTGACAATCGACCTCAATGGGCTTCAATAGATGTAAATCGACGATTGCTGACAAAGTTAATTGCAAACTCACTCAAATATATAAGAATTGATGAAAATCGACTACAAATTCGGAAGAAGGACTTTGAAAATTTTCAAACAACAGAAAGTGACAATCGACCTCAATGGGCTTCAAAAGATGTAAATCGACGATTGCTGACAAAGTTAGTTGCGAACTTACTCAATTATATAAGAATTGATGAGATTCGACTTCAAATTCGGAAAATAGACTTTGAACCTTTTCAATCAATACAAAGTGACAATCGACCTCAATGGGCTTCAATGGAAGTAAGTGGACAATTGCTGACAAAGTTAGTTGCAAACTTACTTAATTATATAAGAATTGATGAGATTCGACTTCTAATTCGGAAAATAGACTTTGAACCTTTTCAATCAATACAAAGTGACAATCGACCTCAATGGGCTTCAATGGAAGTAAATGGACGATTGCTGACAAAGTTAGTTGCAAACTCACTCGAATATATAAGAATTGATGAGATTCGACTTCAAATTCGGAAGAAGGACTTTGAACCTTTTCAATCAATACAAAGTGACAATCGACCTCAATGGGCTTCAATGGAAGTAAATGGACGATTGCTGACAAAGTTAGTTGCAAACTTACTTAATTATATAAGAATTGATGAGATTCGAATTCTAATTCGGAAAATAGACTTTGAACTTTTTCAATCAATACAAAGTGACAATCGACCTCAATGGGCTTCAATGGAAGTAAATGGACGATTGCTGACAAAGTTAGTTGCAAACTCACTCGAATATATAAGAATTGATGAGATTCGACTTCAAATTCGGAAGAAGGACTTTGGAAATTTTCAATCAATACAAAGTGACAATCGACCTCAATGGGCTTCAATAGATGTAAATCGACGATTGCTGACAAAGTTAATTGCAAACTCACTCAAATATATAAGAATTGATGAAATTCGACTACAAATTCGGAAGAAGGACTTTGAAAATTTTCAAACAACAGAAAGTGACAATCGACCTCAATGGGCTTCAATAGATGTAAATCGACGATTGCTGACAAAGTTAGTTGCAAACTTACTCAATTATATAAGAATTGATGAGATTCGACTTCAAATTCGGAAAAAGGACTTTAAAAATTTTCAATCAATACAAAGTAACAATCGACCTCAATGGGCTTCAATGGAAGTAAATGGACGATTGCTGACAATGTTAGTTGCAAACTTACTTAATTATATAAGAATTGATGAGATTCGAATTCTAATTCGGAAAATAGACTTTGAACTTTTTCAATCAATACAAAGTGACAATCGACGTCAATGGGCTTCAAAAGATGTAAATCGACGATTGCTGACAAAGTTAATTGCAAACTCACTCAAATATATAAGAATTGATGAAATTCGACTACAAATTCGGAAGAAGGACTTTGAAAATTTTCAAACAACAGAAAGTGACAATCGACCTCAATGGGCTTCAATAGATGTAAATCGACGATTGCTGACAAAGTTAGTTGCAAACTTACTCAATTATATAAGAATTGATGAGATTCGACTTCAAATTCGGAAAAAGGACTTTGAAAATTTTCAATCAATACAAAGAAACAATCGACCTTAATGGGCTTCAATGGAAGTAATGAGACGATTGCTGACAAAGTTAGTTGCAAACTCACTCAAATATATAAGAATTGATGAGATTCGACTTCAAATTCGGAAGAAGGACTTTGAACCTTTTCAATCAATACAAAGTGACAATCGACCTCAATGGGCTTCAATGGAAGTAAATGGACGATTGCTGACAAAGTTAGTTGCAAACTTACTGCATTATATAAGAATTGATGAGATTCGAATTCTAATTCGGAAAATAGACTTTGAACTTTTTCAATCAATACAAAGTGACAATCGACCTCAATGGGCTTCAATGGAAGTAAATGGACGATTGCTGACAAAGTTAGTTGCAAACTCACTCGAATATATAAGAATTGATGGGATTCGACTTCAAATTCGGAAGAAGGACTTTGAAAATTTTCAATCAATACAAAGTGACAATCGACCTCAATGGGCTTCAATAGATGTGAATCGAAGATTGCTGACAAAGTTAGTTGCAAACTCACTCGAATATATAAGAATTGATGAGATTCGACTTCAAATTCGGAAGAAGGACTTTGAAAATTTTCAATCAATACAAAGTAACAATCGACCTTAATGGGCTTCAATGGAAGTAAATGGACGATTGCTGACAAAGTTAGTTGCAAACTCACTCAAATATATAAGAATTGATGAGATTCGACTTCAAATTCGGAAGAAGGACTTTGAAAATTTTCAATCAATACAAAGTAACAATCGACCTTAATGGGCTTCAATGGAAGTAAATGGACGATCACTGACAATGTTATTTGCAAACTCACTCAATTATATGAGAATTGATGAGATTCGACTTCTAATTCGGAAGATAGACTTTGAAAATTTTCAATCAATACAAAGTAACAATCGACCTCAATGGGCTTCAATGGAAGTGAATGGACGATTGCTGACAAAGTTAGTTGCAAACTTACTCAATTATATAAGAATTGATGAGATTCTACTTCAAATTCGGAAAATAGACTTTGAACCTTTTCAATCAATACAAAGTAGCAATCGACCTCAATGGGCTTCAATGGAAGTGAATGGACGATGGCTGACAAAGTTAGTTGCAAACTCACTCAAATATATAAGAATTGATGAGATTCGACTTCAAATTCGGAAGAAGGACTTTGAAAATTTTCAATCAATACAAAGTAACAATCGACCTCAATGGGCTTCAATAGATGTGAATCGACGATTGCTGACAAAGTTAGTTGCAAACTTACTCAATTATATAAGAATTGATGAGATTCGACTTCTAATTCGGAAAATAGACTTTGAAACTTTTCAATCAATACAAAGTGACAATCGACTCCAATGGGCTTCAATGGAAGTAAATGGACGTTTGCTGACAAAGTTAGTTGCAAACTCACTCAAATATATAAGAATTGATGAGATTCGACTTCTTATTCGGAAGATAGACTTTGAGCCTTTTCAATCAATACAAAGTGACATTCGACCTCAATGGGCTTCAATAGATGTAAATCGACGATTGCTGACAAAGTTAATTGCAAACTCACTCAAATATATAAGAATTGATGAAATTCGACTTCAAATTCGTAAGAAGGACTTTGAAAATTTTCAAACAACAGAAAGTGACAATCGACCTCAATGGGCTTCAATAGATGTAAATCGACGATTGATGACAAAGTTAGTTGCGAACTCACTCAAATATATAAAAATTGATGAGATTCGACTTCAAATTCGGAAGAAGGACTTTGAAAATTTTCAATCAATACAAAGTAACAATCGACCTCAATGGGCTTCAATAGATGTAAATCGACGATTGCTGACAAAGTTAGTTGCAAACTCACTCAAATATATAAGAATTGATGAGATTCGACTTCAAATTCGGAAGAAGGACTTTGAAAATTTTCAATCAATACAAAGTGACAATCGACCTCAATGGGCTTCAATAGATGTAAATCGACGATTGCTGACAAAGTTAGTTGCAAACTTACTCAATTATATAAGAATTGATGAGATTCGACTTCAAATTCGGAAGATAGACTTTGAATATTTTTAATCAATACAAAGTGACAATCGACCTCAATGGGCTTCAATAGAAGTAAATGGACGATTGCTGACAAAGTTAGTTGCAAACTTACTCAATTATATAAGAATTGATGAGATTCGACTTCAAATTCGGAAGATAGACTTTGAAAATTTTTAATCAATACAAAGTGACAATCGACCTCAATGGGCTTCAATGGAAGTAAATGGACGATTGCTGACAAAGTTAGTTGCAAACTTACTTAATTATATAAGAATTGATGAGATTCGAATTCTAATTCGGAAAATAGACTTTGAACTTTTTCAATCAATACAAAGTGACAATCGACCTCAATGGGCTTCAATGGAAGTAAATGGACGATTGCTGACAAAGTTAGTTGCAAACTCACTCGAATATATAAGAATTGATGAGATTCGACTTCAAATTCGGAAGAAGGACTTTGGAAATTTTCAATCAATACAAAGTGACAATCGACCTCAATGGGCTTCAATAGATGTAAATCGAAGATTGCTGACAAAGTTAATTGCAAACTCACTCAAATATATAAGAATTGATGAAATTCGACTACAAATTCGGAAGAAGGACTTTGGAAATTTTCAATCAATACAAAGTGACAATCGACCTCAATGGGCTTCAATAGATGTAAATCGACGATTGCTGACAAAGTTAATTGCAAACTCACTCAAATATATAAGAATTGATGAAATTCGACTACAAATTCGGAAGAAGGACTTTGAAAATTTTCAAACAACAGAAAGTGACAATCGACCTCAATGGGCTTCAATAGATGTAAATCGACGATTGATGACAAAGTTAGTTGCGAACTCACTCAAATATATAAAAATTGATGAGATTCGACTTCAAATTCGGAAGAAGGACTTTGAAAATTTTCAATCAATACAAAGTAACAATCGACCTCAATGGGCTTCAATAGATGTAAATCGACGATTGCTGACAAAGTTAGTTGCAAACTCACTCAAATATATAAGAATTGATGAGATTCGACTTCAAATTCGGAAGAAGGACTTTGAAAATTTTCAATCAATACAAAGTGACAATCGACCTCAATGGGCTTCAATAGATGTAAATCGACGATTGCTGACAAAGTTAGTTGCAAACTTACTCAATTATATAAGAATTGATGAGATTCGACTTCAAATTCGGAAGATAGACTTTGAATATTTTTAATCAATACAAAGTGACAATCGACCTCAATGGGCTTCAATAGAAGTAAATGGACGATTGCTGACAAAGTTAGTTGCAAACTTACTCAATTATATAAGAATTGATGAGATTCGACTTCAAATTCGGAAGATAGACTTTGAAAATTTTTAATCAATACAAAGTGACAATCGACCTCAATGGGCTTCAATGGAAGTAAATGGACGATTGCTGACAAAGTTAGTTGCAAACTTACTTAATTATATAAGAATTGATGAGATTCGAATTCTAATTCGGAAAATAGACTTTGAACTTTTTCAATCAATACAAAGTGACAATCGACCTCAATGGGCTTCAATGGAAGTAAATGGACGATTGCTGACAAAGTTAGTTGCAAACTCACTCGAATATATAAGAATTGATGAGATTCGACTTCAAATTCGGAAGAAGGACTTTGGAAATTTTCAATCAATACAAAGTGACAATCGACCTCAATGGGCTTCAATAGATGTAAATCGAAGATTGCTGACAAAGTTAATTGCAAACTCACTCAAATATATAAGAATTGATGAAATTCGACTACAAATTCGGAAGAAGGACTTTGGAAATTTTCAATCAATACAAAGTGACAATCGACCTCAATGGGCTTCAATAGATGTAAATCGACGATTGCTGACAAAGTTAATTGCAAACTCACTCAAATATATAAGAATTGATGAAATTCGACTACAAATTCGGAAGAAGGACTTTGAAAATTTTCAAACAACAGAAAGTGACAATCGACCTCAATGGGCTTCAATGGAAGTAAATGGACGATTGCTGACAATGTTAGTTGCAAACTTACTTAATTATATAAGAATTGATGAGATTCGAATTCTAATTCGGAAAATAGACTTTGAACTTTTTCAATCAATACAAAGTGACAATCGACCTCAATGGGCTTCAAAAGATGTAAATCGACGATTGCTGACAAAGTTAATTGCAAACTCACTCAAATATATAAGAATTGATGAAATTCGACTACAAATTCGGAAGAAGGACTTTGAAAATTTTCAAACAACAGAAAGTGACAATCGACCTCAATGGGCTTCAATAGATGTAAATCGACGATTGCTGACAAAGTTAGTTGCAAACTTACTCAATTATATAAGAATTGATGAGATTCGACTTCAAATTCGGAAAAAGGACTTTGAAAATTTTCAATCAATACAAAGAAACAATCGACCTTAATGGGCTTCAATGGAAGTAATGAGACGATTGCTGACAAAGTTAGTTGCAAACTCACTCAAATATATAAGAATTGATGAGATTCGACTTCAAATTCGGAAGAAGGACTTTGAACCTTTTCAATCAATACAAAGTGACAATCGACCTCAATGGGCTTCAATGGAAGTAAATGGACGATTGCTGACAAAGTTAGTTGCAAACTTACTGCATTATATAAGAATTGATGAGATTCGAATTCTAATTCGGAAAATAGACTTTGAACTTTTTCAATCAATACAAAGTGACAATCGACCTCAATGGGCTTCAATGGAAGTAAATGGACGATTGCTGACAAAGTTAGTTGCAAACTCACTCGAATATATAAGAATTGATGGGATTCGACTTCAAATTCGGAAGAAGGACTTTGAAAATTTTCAATCAATACAAAGTGACAATCGACCTCAATGGGCTTCAATAGATGTGAATCGAAGATTGCTGACAAAGTTAGTTGCAAACTCACTCAAATATATAAGAATTGATGAGATTCGACTTCAAATTCGGAAGAAGGACTTTGAAAATTTTCAATCAATACAAAGTAACAATCGACCTTAATGGGCTTCAATGGAAGTAAATGGACGATTGCTGACAAAGTTAGTTGCAAACTCACTCAAATATATAAGAATTGATGAGATTCGACTTCAAATTCGGAAGAAGGACTTTGAAAATTTTCAATCAATACAAAGTAACAATCGACCTCAATCGGCTTCAATGGAAGTGAATGGACGATTGCTGACAAAGTTAGTTGCAAACTCACTCAAATATATAAGAATTGATGAGATTCGACTCCAAATTCGGAGAATAGACTTTGAACCTTTTCAATCAATACAAAGTAACAATCGACCTCAATGGGCTTCAATAGATGTAAATCGACGATTGCTGACAAAGTTAGTTGCAAACTCACTCAAATATATAAGAATTGATGAGATTCGACTTCAAATTCGGAAGAAGGACTTTGAAAATTTTCAATCAATACAAAGTGACAATCGACCTCAATGGGCTTCAATAGATGTAAATCGACGATTGCTGACAAAGTTAATTGCAAACTCACTCAAATATATAAGAATTGATGAAAATCGACTACAAATTCGGAAGAAGGACTTTGAAAATTTTCAAACAACAGAAAGTGACAATCGACCTCAATGGGCTTCAAAAGATGTAAATCGACGATTGCTGACAAAGTTAGTTGCGAACTTACTCAATTATATAAGAATTGATGAGATTCGACTTCAAATTCGGAAAATAGACTTTGAACCTTTTCAATCAATACAAAGTGACAATCGACCTCAATGGGCTTCAATGGAAGTAAGTGGACAATTGCTGACAAAGTTAGTTGCAAACTTACTTAATTATATAAGAATTGATGAGATTCGACTTCTAATTCGGAAAATAGACTTTGAACCTTTTCAATCAATACAAAGTGACAATCGACCTCAATGGGCTTCAATGGAAGTAAATGGACGATTGCTGACAAAGTTAGTTGCAAACTCACTCGAATATATAAGAATTGATGAGATTCGACTTCAAATTCGGAAGAAGGACTTTGAACCTTTTCAATCAATACAAAGTGACAATCGACCTCAATGGGCTTCAATGGAAGTAAATGGACGATTGCTGACAAAGTTAGTTGCAAACTTACTTAATTATATAAGAATTGATGAGATTCGAATTCTAATTCGGAAAATAGACTTTGAACTTTTTCAATCAATACAAAGTGACAATCGACCTCAATGGGCTTCAATGGAAGTAAATGGACGATTGCTGACAAAGTTAGTTGCAAACTCACTCGAATATATAAGAATTGATGAGATTCGACTTCAAATTCGGAAGAAGGACTTTGGAAATTTTCAATCAATACAAAGTGACAATCGACCTCAATGGGCTTCAATAGATGTAAATCGACGATTGCTGACAAAGTTAATTGCAAACTCACTCAAATATATAAGAATTGATGAAATTCGACTACAAATTCGGAAGAAGGACTTTGAAAATTTTCAAACAACAGAAAGTGACAATCGACCTCAATGGGCTTCAATAGATGTAAATCGACGATTGCTGACAAAGTTAGTTGCAAACTTACTCAATTATATAAGAATTGATGAGATTCGACTTCAAATTCGGAAAAAGGACTTTAAAAATTTTCAATCAATACAAAGTAACAATCGACCTCAATGGGCTTCAATGGAAGTAAATGGACGATTGCTGACAATGTTAGTTGCAAACTTACTTAATTATATAAGAATTGATGAGATTCGAATTCTAATTCGGAAAATAGACTTTGAACTTTTTCAATCAATACAAAGTGACAATCGACGTCAATGGGCTTCAAAAGATGTAAATCGACGATTGCTGACAAAGTTAATTGCAAACTCACTCAAATATATAAGAATTGATGAAATTCGACTACAAATTCGGAAGAAGGACTTTGAAAATTTTCAAACAACAGAAAGTGACAATCGACCTCAATGGGCTTCAATAGATGTAAATCGACGATTGCTGACAAAGTTAGTTGCAAACTTACTCAATTATATAAGAATTGATGAGATTCGACTTCAAATTCGGAAAAAGGACTTTGAAAATTTTCAATCAATACAAAGAAACAATCGACCTTAATGGGCTTCAATGGAAGTAATGAGACGATTGCTGACAAAGTTAGTTGCAAACTCACTCAAATATATAAGAATTGATGAGATTCGACTTCAAATTCGGAAGAAGGACTTTGAACCTTTTCAATCAATACAAAGTGACAATCGACCTCAATGGGCTTCAATGGAAGTAAATGGACGATTGCTGACAAAGTTAGTTGCAAACTTACTGCATTATATAAGAATTGATGAGATTCGAATTCTAATTCGGAAAATAGACTTTGAACTTTTTCAATCAATACAAAGTGACAATCGACCTCAATGGGCTTCAATGGAAGTAAATGGACGATTGCTGACAAAGTTAGTTGCAAACTCACTCGAATATATAAGAATTGATGGGATTCGACTTCAAATTCGGAAGAAGGACTTTGAAAATTTTCAATCAATACAAAGTGACAATCGACCTCAATGGGCTTCAATAGATGTGAATCGAAGATTGCTGACAAAGTTAGTTGCAAACTCACTCGAATATATAAGAATTGATGAGATTCGACTTCAAATTCGGAAGAAGGACTTTGAAAATTTTCAATCAATACAAAGTAACAATCGACCTTAATGGGCTTCAATGGAAGTAAATGGACGATTGCTGACAAAGTTAGTTGCAAACTCACTCAAATATATAAGAATTGATGAGATTCGACTTCAAATTCGGAAGAAGGACTTTGAAAATTTTCAATCAATACAAAGTAACAATCGACCTCAATCGGCTTCAATGGAAGTGAATGGACGATTGCTGACAAAGTTAGTTGCAAACTCACTCAAATATATAAGAATTGATGAGATTCGACTCCAAATTCGGAGAATAGACTTTGAACCTTTTCAATCAATACAAAGTGACAATCGACCTCAATGGGCTTCAATGGAAGTGAATGGACGATTGCTGACAAAGTTAGTTGCAAACTCACTCAAATATATAAGAATTGATGAGATTTGACTTCAAATTCGGAAGAAGGACTTTGAACTTTTTCAATCAATACAAAGTAACAATCGACCTCAATGGGCTTCAATGGAAGTAAATGGACGATTGCTGACAAAGTTAGTTGCAAACTTACTTAATTATATAAGAATTGATGAGATTCGACTTCAAATTCGGAAAAAGGACTTTGAACTTTTTCAATCAATACAAAGTGACAATCGACCTCAATGGGCTTCAATAGATGTGAATCGACGATTGCTGACAAAGTTAGTTGCAAACTCACTCAAATATATAAGAATTGATGAGATTCGACTTCAAATTCGGAAAATAGACTTTGAAAATTTTTTAAACAACACAAAGTGACAATCGACCTTAATGGGCTTCAATGGAAGTGAATGGACGATTACTGACAATGTTAGTTGCAAACTCACTAAATTATATAAGAATTGATGAGATTCGACTTCTAGTTCGGAAGATAGACTTTGAACCTTTTCAATCAATACAAAGTGACAGTCGACCTCAATGGGCTTCAATAGATGTTAATCGACGATATCTGACAGTAAAATGCGAACTTACTCTAATATATAAGAATTGATGAGATTCGACTTCAAATTCGGAAGAAGGACTTTGAAAATTTTCAATCAATACAAAGTGACAATCGACCTCAATGGGCTTCAATGGAAGTAAATGGACGATTGCTGACAAAGTTAGTTGCAAACTTACTCAATTATATAAGAATTGATGAGATTCGACTTCAAATTCGGAAGAAGGACTTTGAAAATTTTCAATCAATACAAAGTGACAATCGACCTCAATGGGCTTCAATGGAAGTAAATGGACGATTGCTGACAAACTTAGTTGCAAACTTACTCAATTATATAAGAATTGATGAGATTCGACTTCAAATTCGGAAGATAGACTTTGAAAATTTTCAAACAACAGAAAGTGACAATCGACCTCAATGGGCTCCAATGGAAGTAAATGGACGATTGCTGACAATGTTAGTTGCAAACTCACTCAAATATATAAGAATTGATGAGATTCGACTTCAAATTCGGAAGAAGGACTTTGAAAATTTTCAATCAATACAAAGTAACAATCGACCTTAATGGGCTTCAATGGAAGTAAATGGACGATTGCTGACAAATTTAGTTGCAAACTCACTCAAATATATAAGAATTGATGAGATTCGACTTCAAATTCGGAAGAAGGACTTTGAACCTTCTCAATCCATGAAAAGTGACAATCGACCTCAATGGGCTTCAATGGAAGTAAATGGACGATTGCTGACAAAGTTAGTTGCAAACTCACTCAAATATATGAGAATTGATGAGATTCGACTTCAAATTCGGAAGAAGGACTTTAAACTTTTTCAATCAATACAAAGTGACAATCGACCTCAATGGGCTTCAATGGAAGTGAATGGACGATTGCTGACAAAGTTAGTTGCAAACTTACTTAATTATATAAGAATTGATGAGATTCGACTTCAAATTCGGAAAAAGGACTTTGAACTTTTTCAATCAATACAAAGTGACAATCGACCTCAATGGGCTTCAATAGATGTGAATCGACGATTGCTGACAAAGTTAGTTGCAAACTCACTCAAATATATAAGAATTGATGAGATTCGACTTCAAATTCGGAAAATAGTCTTTGAAAATTTTTTAAACAACACAAAGTGACAATCGACCTTAATGGGCTTCAATGGAAGTGAATGGAC
This sequence comes from Diorhabda elongata, assembly GCA_026230145.1. Taxonomy (NCBI): domain Eukaryota; kingdom Metazoa; phylum Arthropoda; class Insecta; order Coleoptera; family Chrysomelidae; genus Diorhabda; species Diorhabda elongata. Next base: position 507,491 of record JAOVVJ010000019.1, read on the forward strand.
GATTACTGACAATGTTAGTTGCAAACTCACTGAATTATATAAGAATTGATGAGATTCGACTTCTAGTTCGGAAGATAGACTTTGAACCTTTTCAATCAATACAAAGTGACAGTCGACCTCAATGGGCTTCAATAGATGTTAATCGACGATATCTGACAGTAAAATGCAAACTTACTCTAATATATAAGAATTGATGAGATTCGACTTCAAATTCGGAAGAAGGACTTTGAAAATTTTCAATCAATACAAAGTGACAATCGACCTCAATGGGCTTCAATGGAAGTAAATGGACGATTGCTGACAAAGTTAGTTGCAAACTTACTCAATTATATAAGAATTGATGAGATTCGACTTCAAATTCGGAAGAAGGACTTTGAAAATTTTCAATCAATACAAAGTGACAATCGACCTCAATGGGCTTCAATGGAAGTAAATGGACGATTGCTGACAAACTTAGTTGCAAACTTACTCAATTATATAAGAATTGATGAGATTCGACTTCAAATTCGGAAGATAGACTTTGAAAATTTTCAAACAACAGAAAGTGACAATCGACCTCAATGGGCTCCAATGGAAGTAAATGGACGATTGCTGACAATGTTAGTTGCAAACTCACTCAAATATATAAGAATTGATGAGATTCGACTTCAAATTCGGAAGAAGGACTTTGAAAATTTTCAATCAATACAAAGTAACAATCGACCTTAATGGGCTTCAATGGAAGTAAATGGACGATTGCTGACAAAGTTAGTTGCAAACTCACTCAAATATATAAGAATTGATGAGATTCGACTTCAAATTCGGAAGAAGGACTTTGAAAATTTTCAATCAATACAAAGTAACAATCGACCTCAATGGGCTTCAATGGAAGTGAATGGACGATTGCTGACAAAGTTAGTTGCAAACTCACTCAAATATATAAGAATTGATGAGATTCGACTCCAAATTCGGAAAATAGACTTTGAACCTTTTCAATCAATACAAAGTGACAATCGACCTCAATGGGCTTCAATAGATGTAAATCGACGATTGCTGACAAAGTTAGTTGCAAACTTACTCAATTATATAAGAATTGATGAGATTCGACTTCAAATTCGGAAGAAGGACTTTGAACTTTTTCAATCAATACAAAGTGACAATCGACCTCAATGGGCTTCAATGGAAGTGAATGGACGATTGCTGACAAAGTTAGTTGCAAACTCACTCAAATATATAAGAATTGATGAGATTCGACTCCAAATTCGGAAAATAGACTTTGAACCTTTTCAATCAATACAAAGTGACAATCGACCTCAATGGGCTTCAATAGATGTAAATCGACGATTGCTGACAAAGTTAGTTGCAAACTTACTCAATTATATAAGAATTGATGAGATTCGACTTCAAATTCGGAAGAAGGACTTTGAACTTTTTCAATCAATACAAAGTGACAATCGACCTTAATGGGCTTCAATGGAAGTGAATGGACGATTGCTGACAAAGTTAGTTGCAAACTTACTTAATTATATAAGAATTGATGAGATTCGACTTCAAATTCGGAAAATAGACTTTGAAAATTTTTTAAACAACACAAAGTGACAATCGACCTCAATGGGCTTCAATAGATGTGAATCGACGATTGCTGACAAAGTTAGTTGCAAACTCACTCAAATATATAAGAATTGATGAGATTCGACTTCATATTCGGAAAATAGACTTTGAAAATTTTTTAAACAACACAAAGTGACAATCGACCTTAATGGGCTTCAATGGAAGTGAATGGACGATTACTGACAAAGTTAGTTGCAAACTCACTCAAATATATAAGAATTGATGAGATTCGACTTCTAATTCGGAAGATAGACTTTGAACCTTTTCAATCAATACAAAGTGACAGTCGACCTCAATGGGCTTCAATAGATGTTAATCGACGATATCTGACAGTAAAATGCAAACTTACTCTAATATATAAGAATCGATGAGATTCGACTTCAAATTCGGAAGAAGGACTTTGAAAATTTTCAATCAATACAAAGTGACAATCGACCTCAATGGGCTTCAATGGAAGTGAATGGACGATTGCTGACAAAGTTAGTTGCAAACTTACTCAATTATATAAGAATTGATGAGATTCGACTTCAAATTCGGAAGAAGGACTTTGAAAATTTTCAATCAATACAAAGTGACAATCGACCTCAATGGGCTTCAATGGAAGTAAATGGACGATTGCTGACAAACTTAGTTGCAAACTTACTCAATTATATAAGAATTGATGAGATTCGACTTCAAATTCGGAAGATAGACTTTGAAAATTTTCAAACAACAGATAGTGACAATCGACCTCAATGGGCTCCAATGGAAGTAAATGGACGATTGCTGACAATGTTAGTTGCAAACTCACTCAAATATATAAGAATTGATGAGACTCGACTTCTATTTCGGAAGATAGACTTTGAACCTTTTCAATCAATACCAAGTGACAATCGACCTCAATGGGCTTCAATAGATGAATATCGACGATTGCTGACAAAGTTAATTGCAAACTCACTCAAATATATAAGAATTGATGAGATTCGACTTCAAATTCGGAAGAAGGACTTTGAAAATTTTCAATCAATACAAAGTGACAATCGACCTCAATGGGCTTCAATGGAAGTAAATGGACGATTGCTGACAATGTTAGTTGCAAACTTACTCAATTATATAAGAATTGATGAGATTCGACTTCAAATTCGGAAGAAGGACTTTGAAAATTTTCAATCAATACAAAGTGACAATCGACCTCAATGGGCTTCAATGGAAGTAAATGGACGATTGCTGACAAACTTAGTTGCAAACTTACTCAATTATATAAGAATTGATGAGATTCGACTTCAAATTCGGAAGATAGACTTTGAAAATTTTCAAACAACAGAAAGTGACAATCGACCTCAATGGGCTCCAATGGAAGTAAATGGACGATTGCTGACAATGTTAGTTGCAAACTCACTCAAATATATAAGAATTGATGAGACTCGACTTCTATTTCGGAAGACAGACTTTGAACCTTTTCAATCGATACAAAGTGACAATCGACCTCAATGGGCTTCAATAGATGAATATCGACGATTGCTGACAAAGTTAGTTGCAAACTCACTCAAATATATAAGAATTGATGAGATTCGACTTCAAATTCGGAAGAAGGACTTTGAACTTTTTCAATCAATACAAAGTGACAATCGACCTCAATGGGCTTCAATGGAAGTAAATGGACGATTGCTGACAAAGTTAGTTGCAAACTCACTCAAATATATAAGAATTGATGGAATTCGACTTCAAATTCGGAAGAAGGACTTTGAACTTTTTCAATCAATACAAAGTGACAATCGACCTCAATGGGCTTCAATAGATGTGAATCGACGATTGCAGACAAAGTTAGTTGCAAACTCACTCAAATATATAAGAATTGATGAGATTCGACTTCAAATTCGGAAAATAGAGTTTGAACCTTTTCAATCAATACAAAGTGACAATCGACCTCAATGGGCTTCAATAGATGTAAATCGACGATTGCTGACAAAGTTAGTTGCAACTTTACTCAATTATATGAGAATTGATGAGATTCGACTTCAAATTCGGAAGATAGACTTTGAACCTTTTCAATCAATACAAAGTGACAATCGACCTCAATGGGCTTCATTGGAAGCGAATGGACGATTGCTGACAAAGTTAGTTGCAAACTCACTCAAATATATAAGAATTGATGAAATTCGATTTCTAATTCGGAAGAAGGACTTTGAAAATTTTCAATCAATACAAAGTGACAATCGACCTCAATGGGCTTCAATGGAAGTAAATGGACGATCGCTGACAAACTTAGTTGCAAACTTACTCAATTATATAAGAATTGATGAGATTCGACTTCAAATTCGGAAGATAGACTTTGAAAATTTTCAAACAACAGAAAGTGACAATCGACCTCAATGGGCTTCAATGGAAGTAAATGGACGATTGCTGACAAAGTTAGTTGCAAACTCACTCAAATATATAAGAATTGATGAAATTCCACTTCTAATTCGGAAGAAGGACTTTGAAAATTTTCAATCAATACAAAGTGACAATCGACCTCAATGGGCTTCAATGGAAGTAAATGGACGATCGCTGACAAACTTAGTTGCAAACTTACTCAATTATATTAGAATTGATGAGATTCGACTTCAAATTCGGAAGATAGACTTTGAAAATTTTCAATCAATTACAAAGTGACAATCGACCTCAATGGGCTTCAATAGATGTGAATCGACGATTGCTGACAAAGTTAGTTGCAAACTCACTCAAATATATAAGAATTGATGAGATTCGACTTCAAATTCGGAAAATAGACTTTGAAAATTTTTTAAACAACAGAAAGTGACAATCGACCTCAATAGGCTCCAATGGAAGTAAATGGACGATCGCTGACAAACTTAGTTGCAAACTTACTCAATTATATAAGAATTGATGAGATTCGACTTCAAATTCGGAAGATAGACTTTGAAAATTTTCAATCAATTACAAAGTGACAATCGACCTCAATGGGCTTCAATAGATGTGAATCGACGATTGCTGACAAAGTTAGTTGCAAACTCACTCAAATATATAAGAATTGATGAGATTCGACTTCAAATTCGGAAAATAGACTTTGAAAATTTTTTAAACAACAGAAAGTGACAATCGACCTCAATAGGCTCCAATGGAAGTAAATGGACGATCGCTGACAAACTTAGTTGCAAACTTACTCAATTATATAAGAATTGATGAGATTCGACTTCAAATTCGGAAGATAGACTTTGAAAATTTTCAATCAATTACAAAGTGACAATCGACCTCAATGGGCTTCAATAGATGTGAATCGACGATTGCTGACAAAGTTAGTTGCAAACTCACTCAAATATATAAGAATTGATGAGATTCGACTTCAAATTCGGAAAATAGACTTTGAAAATTTTTTAAACAACAGAAAGTGACAATCGACCTCAATAGGCTCCAATGGAAGTAAATGGACGATCGCTGACAAACTTAGTTGCAAACTTACTCAATTATATAAGAATTGATGAGATTCGACTTCAAATTCGGAAGATAGACTTTGAAAATTTTCAATCAATTACAAAGTGACAATCGACCTCAATGGGCTTCAATGGAAGTAAATGGACGATTGCTAACAAAGTTAGTTGCAAACTCACTCAATTATATAAGAATTGATGAGATTCGACTTCAAATTCGGAAGATAGACTTTGAAAATTTTCAAACAACACAAAGTGACAATCGACCTCAATGGGCTTCAATGGAAGTAAATGGACGATTGCTGACAATGTTAGTTGCAAACTCACTCAAATATATAAGAATTGATGAGATTCGACTCCTAATTCGGAAGATAGACTTTGAAAATTTTCAATCAATACAAAGTGACAATCGACCTCAATGGGCTTTAATGGAAGTAAATGAACGATTGCTGACAAACTTAGTTGCAAACTTACTCAAATATATAAGAATTGATGAGATTCGACTTCAAATTCGGAAGATAGACTTTGAAAATTGTCAAACAACACAAAGTGACAATCGACCTCAATGGGCTTCAATGGAAGTAAATGGACGATTGCTGACAATGTTAGTTGCAAACTCACTCAAAGATATAAGAATTGATGAGATTCGACTTCTAATTCGGAAGATAGACTTCGAGCATTTTCAAACAATACAAAGTGACAATCGACCTCAATGGGCTTCAATGGAAGTAAATGGAATATTGCTGACAAAGTTAGTTGCAAACTTACTCAAATATATAAGAATTGATGAGATTCGACTTTAAATTCGGAGGAAGGACTTTGAAAATTTTCAAACAACACAAAGTGACAATCGACCTCAATGGGCTTCAATGGAAGTAAATGGACGATTGCTGACAATGTTAGTTGCAAACTCACTCAAATATATAAGAATTGATGAGATTCGACTTCAAATTCGGAAGATAGACTTCGAACATTTTCAATCAATACAAAGTGACAATCGACCTCAATGGGCTTCAATGGAAGTAAATGGACAATAGCTGACAATGTTAGTCACAAACTCACTCAAATATATAAGAATTGATGAGATTCGACTCCTAATTCGGAAGATAGACTTTGAAAATTTTCAATCAATACAAAGTGACAATCGACCTCAATGGGCTTTAATGGGAGTAAATGAACGATTGCTGACAAACTTAGTTGCAAATTTACTCAATTATATAAGAATTGATGAGATTCGACTTCAAATTCGGAAGATAGACTTTGAAAATTTTCAAACAACACAAAGTGACAATCGACCTCAATGGGCTTCAATGGAAGTAAATGGACAATAGCTGACAATGTTAGTTACAAACTCACTCAAATATATAAGAATTGATGAGATTCGACTTCTAATTCGGAAGATAGACTTCAAACATTTTCAATCAATACAAATTGACAATCGACCTCAATGGGCTTCAATGGAAGTAAATGGACGATAGGTGACAATGTTAGTTGCAAACTCACTCAAATATATAAAAATTGATGAGATTCGACTTCAAATTCGGAAGATAGACTTCGAACATTTTCAATCAATACAAAGTGACAATCGACCTCAATGGGCTTCAATGGAAGTAAATGGACGATAGCTGACAATGTTAGTTGCAAACTCACTCAAATATATAAGAATTGATGAGATTCGACTTCTAATTCGGAAGATAGACTTCGAACATTTTCAATCAATACAAATTGACATTCGACCTCAATGGGCTTCAATGGAAGTAAATGGAGGATTGCTGACGAAGTTAGTTGCAAACTCACTCAATTATATAAGAATTGATGAGATTCGACTTCAAATTCGGAAGATAGACTTTGAAAATTTTCAATCAATACAAAGTGACAATCGACCTCAATGGGCTTCAATGGAAGTAAATGGACGATTGCTGACAAAGTTAGTTGCAAACTTACTCAAATATATAAGAATTGATGAGATTCGACTTTAAATTCGGAGGAAGGACTTTGAAAATTTTCAATCAATACAAAGTGTCAATCGTCCTCAATGGGCTTCAATGGAAGTAAATGAACGATTGCTGACAAACTTAGTTGCAAACTTACTCAAATATATAAGAATTGATGAGATTCGACTTCAAATTCGGAAGATAGACTTCGAACATTTTCAATCAATACAAAGTGACAATCGACCTCAATGGGCTTCAATGGAAGTAAATGGACGATAGCTGACAATGTTAGTTGCAAACTCACTCAAATATATAAGAATTGATGAGATTCGACTTCTAATTCGGAAGATAGACTTCGAACATTTTCAATCAATACAAATTGACATTCGACCTCAATGGGCTTCAATGGAAGTAAATGGACGATAGCTGACAATGTTAGTTACAAACTCACTCAAATATATAAGAATTGATGAGATTCGACTTCTAATTCGGAAGATAGACTTCAAACATTTTCAATCAATACAAATTGACAATCGACCTCAATGGGCTTCAATGGAAGTAAATGGACGATAGCTGACAATGTTAGTTGCAAACTCACTCAAATATATAAGAATTGATGAGATTCGACTTCAAATTCGGAAGATAGACTTCGAACATTTTCAATCAATACAAAGTGACAATCGACCTCAATGGGCTTCAATGGAAGTAAATGGAGGATTGCTGACGAAGTTAGTTGCAAACTCACTCAATTATATAAGAATTGATGAGATTCGACTTCAAATTCGGAAGATAGACTTTGAAAATTTTCAATCAATACAAAGTGACAATCGACCTCAATGGGCTTCAATGGAAGTAAATGGACGATTGCTGACAAAGTTAGTTGCAAACTTACTCAAATATATAAGAATTGATGAGATTCGACTTTAAATTCGGAGGAAGGACTTTGAAAATTTTCAATCAATACAAAGTGTCAATCGTCCTCAATGGGCTTCAATGGAAGTAAATGAACGATTGCTGACAAACTTAGTTGCAAACTTACTCAAATATATAAGAATTGATGAGATTCGACTTCAAATTCGGAAGATAGACTTCGAACATTTTCAATCAATACAAAGTGACAATCGACCTCAATGGGCTTCAATGGAAGTAAATGGACGATAGCTGACAATGTTAGTTGCAAACTCACTCAAATATATAAGAATTGATGAGATTCGACTTCTAATTCGGAAGATAGACTTCGAACATTTTCAATCAATACAAATTGACATTCGACCTCAATGGGCTTCAATGGAAGTAAATGGACGATAGCTGACAATGTTAGTTACAAACTCACTCAAATATATAAGAATTGATGAGATTCGACTTCTAATTCGGAAGATAGACTTCAAACATTTTCAATCAATACAAATTGACAATCGACCTCAATGGGCTTCAATGGAAGTAAATGGACGATAGCTGACAATGTTAGTTGCAAACTCACTCAAATATATAAGAATTGATGAGATTCGACTTCAAATTCGGAAGATAGACTTCGAACATTTTCAATCAATACAAAGTGACAATCGACCTCAATGGGCTTCAATGGAAGTAAATGGACAATAGCTGACAATGTTAGTCACAAACTCACTCAAATATATAAGAATTGATGAGATTCGACTCCTAATTCGGAAGATAGACTTTGAAAATTTTCAATCAATACAAAGTGACAATCGACCTCAATGGGCTTTAATGGAAGTAAATGAACGATTGCTGACAAACTTAGTTGCAAACTTACTCAAATATATAAGAATTGATGAGATTCGACTTCAAATTCGGAAGATAGACTTTGAAAATTTTCAAACAACATAAAGTGACAATCGACCTCAATGGGCTTCAATGGAAGTAAATGGACGATTGCTGACAATGTTAGTTGCAAACTCACTCAAATATATAAGAATTGATGAGATTCGACTTCAAATTCGGAAGATAGACTTCGAACATTTTCAATCAATACAAAGTGACAATCGACCTCAATGGGCTTCAATGGAAGTAAATGGACAATAGCTGACAATGTTAGTCACAAACTCACTCAAATATATAAGAATTGATGAGATTCGACTCCTAATTCGGAAGATAGACTTTGAAAATTTTCAATCAATACAAAGTGACAATCGACCTCAATGGGCTTTAATGGGAGTAAATGAACGATTGCTGACAAACTTAGTTGCAAACTTACTCAAATATATAAGAATTGATGAGATTCGACTTCAAATTCGGAAGATAGACTTTGAAAATTTTCAAACAACAGAAAGTGACAATCGACCTCAATGGGCTCCAATGGAAGTAAATGGACGATTGCTGACAATGTTAGTTGCAAACTCACTCAAATATATAAGAATTGATGAGACTCGACTTCTATTTCGGAAGACAGACTTTGAACCTTTTCAATCGATACAAAGTGACAATCGACCTCAATGGGCTTCAATAGATGAATATCGACGATTGCTGACAAAGTTAGTTGCAAACTCACTCAAATATATAAGAATTGATGAGATTCGACTTCAAATTCGGAAGAAGGACTTTGAACTTTTTCAATCAATACAAAGTGACAATCGACCTCAATGGGCTTCAATGGAAGTAAATGGACGATTGCTGACAAAGTTAGTTGCAAACTCACTCAAATATATAAGAATTGATGGAATTCGACTTCAAATTCGGAAGAAGGACTTTGAACTTTTTCAATCAATACAAAGTGACAATCGACCTCAATGGGCTTCAATAGATGTGAATCGACGATTGCAGACAAAGTTAGTTGCAAACTCACTCAAATATATAAGAATTGATGAGATTCGACTTCAAATTCGGAAAATAGAGTTTGAACCTTTTCAATCAATACAAAGTGACAATCGACCTCAATGGGCTTCAATAGATGTAAATCGACGATTGCTGACAAAGTTAGTTGCAACTTTACTCAATTATATGAGAATTGATGAGATTCGACTTCAAATTCGGAAGATAGACTTTGAACCTTTTCAATCAATACAAAGTGACAATCGACCTCAATGGGCTTCATTGGAAGCGAATGGACGATTGCTGACAAAGTTAGTTGCAAACTCACTCAAATATATAAGAATTGATGAAATTCGATTTCTAATTCGGAAGAAGGACTTTGAAAATTTTCAATCAATACAAAGTGACAATCGACCTCAATGGGCTTCAATGGAAGTAAATGGACGATCGCTGACAAACTTAGTTGCAAACTTACTCAATTATATAAGAATTGATGAGATTCGACTTCAAATTCGGAAGATAGACTTTGAAAATTTTCAAACAACAGAAAGTGACAATCGACCTCAATGGGCTTCAATGGAAGTAAATGGACGATTGCTGACAAAGTTAGTTGCAAACTCACTCAAATATATAAGAATTGATGAAATTCCACTTCTAATTCGGAAGAAGGACTTTGAAAATTTTCAATCAATACAAAGTGACAATCGACCTCAATGGGCTTCAATGGAAGTAAATGGACGATCGCTGACAAACTTAGTTGCAAACTTACTCAATTATATGAGAATTGATGAGATTCGACTTCAAATTCGGAAGATAGACTTTGAAAATTTTCAATCAATTACAAAGTGACAATCGACCTCAATGGGCTTCAATAGATGTGAATCGACGATTGCTGACAAAGTTAGTTGCAAACTCACTCAAATATATAAGAATTGATGAGATTCGACTTCAAATTCGGAAAATAGACTTTGAAAATTTTTTAAACAACAGAAAGTGACAATCGACCTCAATAGGCTCCAATGGAAGTAAATGGACGATCGCTGACAAACTTAGTTGCAAACTTACTCAATTATATAAGAATTGATGAGATTCGACTTCAAATTCGGAAGATAGACTTTGAAAATTTTCAATCAATTACAAAGTGACAATCGACCTCAATGGGCTTCAATAGATGTGAATCGACGATTGCTGACAAAGTTAGTTGCAAACTCACTCAAATATATAAGAATTGATGAGATTCGACTTCAAATTCGGAAAATAGACTTTGAAAATTTTTTAAACAACAGAAAGTGACAATCGACCTCAATAGGCTCCAATGGAAGTAAATGGACGATCGCTGACAAACTTAGTTGCAAACTTACTCAATTATATAAGAATTGATGAGATTCGACTTCAAATTCGGAAGATAGACTTTGAAAATTTTCAATCAATTACAAAGTGACAATCGACCTCAATGGGCTTCAATGGAAGTAAATGGACGATTGCTAACAAAGTTAGTTGCAAACTCACTCAATTATATAAGAATTGATGAGATTCGACTTCAAATTCGGAAGATAGACTTTGAAAATTTTCAAACAACACAAAGTGACAATCGACCTCAATGGGCTTCAATGGAAGTAAATGGACGATTGCTGACAATGTTAGTTGCAAACTCACTCAAATATATAAGAATTGATGAGATTCGACTCCTAATTCGGAAGATAGACTTTGAAAATTTTCAATCAATACAAAGTGACAATCGACCTCAATGGGCTTTAATGGAAGTAAATGAACGATTGCTGACAAACTTAGTTGCAAACTTACTCAAATATATAAGAATTGATGAGATTCGACTTCAAATTCGGAAGATAGACTTTGAAAATTGTCAAACAACACAAAGTGACAATCGACCTCAATGGGCTTCAATGGAAGTAAATGGACGATTGCTGACAATGTTAGTTGCAAACTCACTCAAAGATATAAGAATTGATGAGATTCGACTTCTAATTCGGAAGATAGACTTCGAGCATTTTCAAACAATACAAAGTGACAATCGACCTCAATGGGCTTCAATGGAAGTAAATGGAATATTGCTGACAAAGTTAGTTGCAAACTTACTCAAATATATAAGAATTGATGAGATTCGACTTTAAATTCGGAGGAAGGACTTTGAAAATTTTCAAACAACACAAAGTGACAATCGACCTCAATGGGCTTCAATGGAAGTAAATGGACGATTGCTGACAATGTTAGTTGCAAACTCACTCAAATATATAAGAATTGATGAGATTCGACTTCAAATTCGGAAGATAGACTTCGAACATTTTCAATCAATACAAAGTGACAATCGACCTCAATGGGCTTCAATGGAAGTAAATGGACAATAGCTGACAATGTTAGTCACAAACTCACTCAAATATATAAGAATTGATGAGATTCGACTCCTAATTCGGAAGATAGACTTTGAAAATTTTCAATCAATACAAAGTGACAATCGACCTCAATGGGCTTTAATGGGAGTAAATGAACGATTGCTGACAAACTTAGTTGCAAATTTACTCAATTATATAAGAATTGATGAGATTCGACTTCAAATTCGGAAGATAGACTTTGAAAATTTTCAAACAACACAAAGTGACAATCGACCTCAATGGGCTTCAATGGAAGTAAATGGACAATAGCTGACAATGTTAGTTACAAACTCACTCAAATATATAAGAATTGATGAGATTCGACTTCTAATTCGGAAGATAGACTTCAAACATTTTCAATCAATACAAATTGACAATCGACCTCAATGGGCTTCAATGGAAGTAAATGGACGATAGGTGACAATGTTAGTTGCAAACTCACTCAAATATATAAAAATTGATGAGATTCGACTTCAAATTCGGAAGATAGACTTCGAACATTTTCAATCAATACAAAGTGACAATCGACCTCAATGGGCTTCAATGGAAGTAAATGGACGATAGCTGACAATGTTAGTTGCAAACTCACTCAAATATATAAGAATTGATGAGATTCGACTTCTAATTCGGAAGATAGACTTCGAACATTTTCAATCAATACAAATTGACATTCGACCTCAATGGGCTTCAATGGAAGTAAATGGAGGATTGCTGACGAAGTTAGTTGCAAACTCACTCAATTATATAAGAATTGATGAGATTCGACTTCAAATTCGGAAGATAGACTTTGAAAATTTTCAATCAATACAAAGTGACAATCGACCTCAATGGGCTTCAATGGAAGTAAATGGACGATTGCTGACAAAGTTAGTTGCAAACTTACTCAAATATATAAGAATTGATGAGATTCGACTTTAAATTCGGAGGAAGGACTTTGAAAATTTTCAATCAATACAAAGTGTCAATCGTCCTCAATGGGCTTCAATGGAAGTAAATGAACGATTGCTGACAAACTTAGTTGCAAACTTACTCAAATATATAAGAATTGATGAGATTCGACTTCAAATTCGGAAGATAGACTTCGAACATTTTCAATCAATACAAAGTGACAATCGACCTCAATGGGCTTCAATGGAAGTAAATGGACGATAGCTGACAATGTTAGTTGCAAACTCACTCAAATATATAAGAATTGATGAGATTCGACTTCTAATTCGGAAGATAGACTTCGAACATTTTCAATCAATACAAATTGACATTCGACCTCAATGGGCTTCAATGGAAGTAAATGGACGATAGCTGACAATGTTAGTTACAAACTCACTCAAATATATAAGAATTGATGAGATTCGACTTCTAATTCGGAAGATAGACTTCAAACATTTTCAATCAATACAAATTGACAATCGACCTCAATGGGCTTCAATGGAAGTAAATGGACGATAGCTGACAATGTTAGTTGCAAACTCACTCAAATATATAAGAATTGATGAGATTCGACTTCAAATTCGGAAGATAGACTTCGAACATTTTCAATCAATACAAAGTGACAATCGACCTCAATGGGCTTCAATGGAAGTAAATGGACAATAGCTGACAATGTTAGTCACAAACTCACTCAAATATATAAGAATTGATGAGATTCGACTCCTAATTCGGAAGATAGACTTTGAAAATTTTCAATCAATACAAAGTGACAATCGACCTCAATGGGCTTTAATGGAAGTAAATGAACGATTGCTGACAAACTTAGTTGCAAACTTACTCAAATATATAAGAATTGATGAGATTCGACTTCAAATTCGGAAGATAGACTTTGAAAATTTTCAAACAACATAAAGTGACAATCGACCTCAATGGGCTTCAATGGAAGTAAATGGACGATTGCTGACAATGTTAGTTGCAAACTCACTCAAATATATAAGAATTGATGAGATTCGACTTCAAATTCGGAAGATAGACTTCGAACATTTTCAATCAATACAAAGTGACAATCGACCTCAATGGGCTTCAATGGAAGTAAATGGACAATAGCTGACAATGTTAGTCACAAACTCACTCAAATATATAAGAATTGATGAGATTCGACTCCTAATTCGGAAGATAGACTTTGAAAATTTTCAATCAATACAAAGTGACAATCGACCTCAATGGGCTTTAATGGGAGTAAATGAACGATTGCTGACAAACTTAGTTGCAAACTTACTCAAATATATAAGAATTGATGAGATTCGACTTCAAATTCGGAAGATAGACTTTGAAAATTTTCAAACAACACAAAGTGACAATCGACCTCAATGGGCTTCAATGGAAGTAAATGGACAATAGCTGACAATGTTAGTTACAAACTCACTCAAATATATAAGAATTGATGAGATTCGACTCCTAATTCGGAAGATAGACTTTGAAAATTTTCAATCAATACAAAGTGACAATCGACCTCAATGGGCTTTAATGGGAGTAAATGAACGATTGCTGACAAACTTAGTTGCAAACTTACTCAAATATATAAGAATTGATGAGATTCGACTTCAAATTCGGAAGATAGACTTTGAAAATTTTCAAACAACACAAAGTGACAATCGACCTCAATGGGCTTCAATGGAAGTAAATGGACAATAGCTGACAATGTTAGTTACAAACTCACTCAAATATATAAGAATTGATGAGATTCGACTTCTAATTCGGAAGATAGACTTCGAACATTTTCAATCAATACAAAGTGACAATCGACCTCAATGGGCTTCAATGGAAGTAAATGGACGATAGCTGACAATGTTAGTTGCAAACTCACTCAAATATATAAGAATTGATGAGATTCGACTTCTAATTCGGAAGATAGACTTCGAACATTTTCAATCAATACAAATTGACATTCGACCTCAATGGGCTTCAATGGAAGTAAATGGAGGATTGCTGACGAAGTTAGTTGCAAACTCACTCAAATATATAAAAATTGATGAGATTCGACTTCAAATTCGGAAGATAGACTTCGAACATTTTCAATCAATACAAAGTGACAATCGACCTCATTGGGCTTCAATGGAAGTAAATGGACGATAGCTGACAATGTTAGTTGCAAACTCACTCAAATATATAAGAATTGATGAGATTCGACTTCTAATTCGGAAGATAGACTTCGAACATTTTCAATCAATACAAATTGACATTCGACCTCAATGGGCTTCAATGGAAGTAAATGGAGGATTGCTGACGAAGTTAGTTGCAAACTCACTCAATTATATAAGAATTGATGAGATTCGACTTCAAATTCGGAAGATAGACTTTGAAAATTTTCAATCAATACAAAGTGACAATCGACCTCAATGGGCTTCAATGGAAGTAAATGGACGATTGCTGACAAAGTTAGTTGCAAACTTACTCAAATATATAAGAATTGATGAGATTCGACTTCAAATTCGGAAGATAGACTTTGAAAATTTTCATTCAATACAAAGTGACAATCGACCTCAATGGGCTTCAATGGAAGTAAATGGACGATTGCTGACAAAGTTAGTTGCAAACTTACTCAAATATATAAGAATTGATGAGATTCGACTTTAAATTCGGAGGAAGGACTTTGAAAATTTTCAATCAATACAAAGTGTCAATCGTCCTCAATGGGCTTCAATGGAAGTAAATGAAGGATTGCTGACAAACTTAGTTGCAAACTTACTCAAATATATAAGAATTGATGAGATTCGACTTCAAATTCGGAAGATAGACTTCGAACATTTTCAATCAATACAAATTGACATTCGACCTCAATGGGCTTCAATGGAAGTAAATGGACGATAGCTGACAATGTTAGTTGCAAACTCACTCAAATATATAAGAATTGATGAGATTCGACTTCAAATTCGGAAGATAGACTTCGAACATTTTCAATCAATACAAAGTGACAATCGACCTCATTGGGCTTCAATGGAAGTAAATGGACGATAGCTGACAATGTTAGTTGCAAACTCACTCAAATATATAAGAATTGATGAGATTCGACTTCTAATTCGGAAGATAGACTTCGAACATTTTCAATCAATACAAATTGACATTCGACCTCAATGGGCTTCAATGGAAGTAAATGGACGATAGCTGACAATGTTAGTTGCAAACTCACTCAAATATATAAGAATTGATGAGATTCGACTTCAAATTCGGAAGATAGACTTCGAACATTTTCAATCAATACAAAGTGACAATCGACCTCAATGGGCTTCAATGGAAGTAAATGGACAATAGCTGACAATGTTAGTCACAAACTCACTCAAATATATAAGAATTGATGAGATTCGACTCCTAATTCGGAAGATAGACTTTGAAAATTTTCAATCAATACAAAGTGACAATCGACCTCAATGGGCTTTAATGGAAGTAAATGAACGATTGCTGACAAACTTAGTTGCAAACTTACTCAAATATATAAGAATTGATGAGATTCGACTTCAAATTCGGAAGATAGACTTTGAAAATTTTCAAACAACACAAAGTGACAATCGACCTCAATGGGCTTCAATGGAAGTAAATGGACGATAGCTGACAATGTTAGTTGCAAACTCACTCAAATATATAAGAATTGATGAGATTCGACTTCTAATTCGGAAGATAGACTTCGAACATTTTCAATCAATACAAATTGACATTCGACCTCAATGGGCTTCAATGGAAGTAAATGGAGGATTGCTGACGAAGTTAGTTGCAAACTCACTCAATTATATAAGAATTGATGAGATTCGCCTTCAAATTCGGAAGATAGACTTTGAAAATTTTCAATCAATACAAAGTGACAATCGACCTCAATGGGCTTCAATGGAAGTAAATGGACGATTGCTGACAAAGTTAGTTGCAAACTTACTCAAATATATAAGAATTGATGAGATTCGACTTTAAATTCGGAGGAAGGACTTTGAAAATTTTCAATCAATACAAAGTGACAATCGACCTCAATGGGCTTCAATGGAAGTAAATGGACGATTGCTGACAAAGTTAGTTGCAAACTTACTCAAATATATAAGAATTGATGAGATTCGACTTTAAATTCGGAGGAAGGACTTTGAAAATTTTCAATCAATACAAAGTGTCAATCGTCCTCAATGGGCTTCAATGGAAGTAAATGAACGATTGCTGACAAACTTAGTTGCAAACTTACTCAAATATATAAGAATTGATGAGATTCGACTTCAAATTCGGAAGATAGACTTCGAACATTTTCAATCAATACAAAGTGACAATCGACCTCAATGGGCTTCAATGGAAGTAAATGGACGATAGCTGACAATGTTAGTTGCAAACTCACTCAAATATATAAGAATTGATGAGATTCGACTTCTAATTCGGAAGATAGACTTCGAACATTTTCAATCAATACAAATTGACATTCGACCTCAATGGGCTTCAATGGAAGTAAATGGAGGATTGCTGACGAAGTTAGTTGCAAACTCACTCAATTATATAAGAATTGATGAGATTCGACTCCTAATTCGGAAGATAGACTTTGAAAATTTTCAATCAATACAAAGTGACAATCGACCTCAATGGGCTTTAATGGGAGTAAATGAACGATTGCTGACAAACTTAGTTGCAAACTTACTCAAATATATAAGAATTGATGAGATTCGACTTCAAATTCGGAAGATAGACTTTGAAAATTTTCAAACAACAGAAAGTGACAATCGACCTCAATGGGCTCCAATGGAAGTAAATGGACGATTGCTGACAATGTTAGTTGCAAACTCACTCAAATATATAAGAATTGATGAGATTCGACTTTAAATTCGGAGGAAGGACTTTGAAAATTTTCAATCAATACAAAGTGACAATCGACCTCAATGGGCTTCAATGGAAGTAAATGGACGATTGCTGACAAAGTTAGTTGCAAACTTACTCAAATATATAAGAATTGATGAGATTCGACTTTAAATTCGGAGGAAGGACTTTGAAAATTTTCAATCAATACAAAGTGTCAATCGTCCTCAATGGGCTTCAATGGAAGTAAATGAACGATTGCTGACAAACTTAGTTGCAAACTTACTCAAATATATAAGAATTGATGAGATTCGACTTCAAATTCGGAAGATAGACTTCGAACATTTTCAATCAATACAAAGTGACAATCGACCTCAATGGGCTTCAATGGAAGTAAATGGACGATAGCTGACAATGTTAGTTGCAAACTCACTCAAATATATAAGAATTGATGAGATTCGACTTCTAATTCGGAAGATAGACTTCGAACATTTTCAATCAATACAAATTGACATTCGACCTCAATGGGCTTCAATGGAAGTAAATGGACGATAGCTGACAATGTTAGTTACAAACTCACTCAAATATATAAGAATTGATGAGATTCGACTTCTAATTCGGAAGATAGACTTCAAACATTTTCAATCAATACAAATTGACAATCGACCTCAATGGGCTTCAATGGAAGTAAATGGACGATAGCTGACAATGTTAGTTGCAAACTCACTCAAATATATAAGAATTGATGAGATTCGACTTCAAATTCGGAAGATAGACTTCGAACATTTTCAATCAATACAAAGTGACAATCGACCTCAATGGGCTTCAATGGAAGTAAATGGACAATAGCTGACAATGTTAGTCACAAACTCACTCAAATATATAAGAATTGATGAGATTCGACTCCTAATTCGGAAGATAGACTTTGAAAATTTTCAATCAATACAAAGTGACAATCGACCTCAATGGGCTTTAATGGAAGTAAATGAACGATTGCTGACAAACTTAGTTGCAAACTTACTCAAATATATAAGAATTGATGAGATTCGACTTCAAATTCGGAAGATAGACTTTGAAAATTTTCAAACAACATAAAGTGACAATCGACCTCAATGGGCTTCAATGGAAGTAAATGGACGATTGCTGACAATGTTAGTTGCAAACTCACTCAAATATATAAGAATTGATGAGATTCGACTTCAAATTCGGAAGATAGACTTCGAACATTTTCAATCAATACAAAGTGACAATCGACCTCAATGGGCTTCAATGGAAGTAAATGGACAATAGCTGACAATGTTAGTCACAAACTCACTCAAATATATAAGAATTGATGAGATTCGACTCCTAATTCGGAAGATAGACTTTGAAAATTTTCAATCAATACAAAGTGACAATCGACCTCAATGGGCTTTAATGGGAGTAAATGAACGATTGCTGACAAACTTAGTTGCAAACTTACTCAAATATATAAGAATTGATGAGATTCGACTTCAAATTCGGAAGATAGACTTTGAAAATTTTCAAACAACACAAAGTGACAATCGACCTCAATGGGCTTCAATGGAAGTAAATGGACAATAGCTGACAATGTTAGTTACAAACTCACTCAAATATATAAGAATTGATGAGATTCGACTCCTAATTCGGAAGATAGACTTTGAAAATTTTCAATCAATACAAAGTGACAATCGACCTCAATGGGCTTTAATGGGAGTAAATGAACGATTGCTGACAAACTTAGTTGCAAACTTACTCAAATATATAAGAATTGATGAGATTCGACTTCAAATTCGGAAGATAGACTTTGAAAATTTTCAAACAACACAAAGTGACAATCGACCTCAATGGGCTTCAATGGAAGTAAATGGACAATAGCTGACAATGTTAGTTACAAACTCACTCAAATATATAAGAATTGATGAGATTCGACTTCTAATTCGGAAGATAGACTTCGAACATTTTCAATCAATACAAAGTGACAATCGACCTCAATGGGCTTCAATGGAAGTAAATGGACGATAGCTGACAATGTTAGTTGCAAACTCACTCAAATATATAAGAATTGATGAGATTCGACTTCTAATTCGGAAGATAGACTTCGAACATTTTCAATCAATACAAATTGACATTCGACCTCAATGGGCTTCAATGGAAGTAAATGGAGGATTGCTGACGAAGTTAGTTGCAAACTCACTCAAATATATAAAAATTGATGAGATTCGACTTCAAATTCGGAAGATAGACTTCGAACATTTTCAATCAATACAAAGTGACAATCGACCTCATTGGGCTTCAATGGAAGTAAATGGACGATAGCTGACAATGTTAGTTGCAAACTCACTCAAATATATAAGAATTGATGAGATTCGACTTCTAATTCGGAAGATAGACTTCGAACATTTTCAATCAATACAAATTGACATTCGACCTCAATGGGCTTCAATGGAAGTAAATGGAGGATTGCTGACGAAGTTAGTTGCAAACTCACTCAATTATATAAGAATTGATGAGATTCGACTTCAAATTCGGAAGATAGACTTCAAACATTTTCAATCAATACAAATTGACAATCGACCTCAATAGGCTTCAATGGAAGTAAATGGACGATAGGTGACAATGTTAGTTGCAAACTCACTCAAATATATAAAAATTGATGAGATTCGACTTCAAATTCGGAAGATAGACTTCGAACATTTTCAATCAATACAAAGTGACAATCGACCTCAATGGGCTTCAATGGAAGTAAATGGACGATAGCTGACAATGTTAGTTGCAAACTCACTCAAATATATAAGAATTGATGAGATTCGATTTCTAATTCGGAAGATAGACTTCGAACATTTTCAATCAATACAAATTGACATTCGACCTCAATGGGCTTCAATGGAAGTAAATGGAGGATTGCTGACGAAGTTAGTTGCAAACTCACTCAATTATATAAGAATTGATGAGATTCGACTTCAAATTCGGAAGATAGACTTTGAAAATTTTCAATCAATACAAAGTGACAATCGACCTCAATGGGCTTCAATGGAAGTAAATGGACGATTGCTGACAAAGTTAGTTGCAAACTTACTCAAATATATAAGAATTGATGAGATTCGACTTTAAATTAGGAGGAAGGACTTTGAAAATTTTCAATCAATACAAAGTGTCCATCGTCCTCAATGGGCTTCAATGGAAGTAAATGAACGATTGCTGACAAACTTAGTTGCAAACTTACTCAAATATATAAGAATTGATGAGATTCGACTTCAAATTCGGAAGATAGACTTTGAAAATTTTCATTCAATACAAAGTGACAATCGACCTCAATGGGCTTCAATGGAAGTAAATGGACGATTGCTGACAAAGTTAGTTGCAAACTTACTCAAATATATAAGAATTGATGAGATTCGACTTTAAATTCGGAGGAAGGACTTTGAAAATTTTCAATCAATACAAAGTGTCAATCGTCCTCAATGGGCTTCAATGGAAGTAAATGAAGGATTGCTGACAAACTTAGTTGCAAACTTACTCAAATATATAAGAATTGATGAGATTCGACTTCAAATTCGGAAGATAGACTTCGAACATTTTCAATCAATACAAATTGACATTCGACCTCAATGGGCTTCAATGGAAGTAAATGGACGATAGCTGACAATGTTAGTTGCAAACTCACTCAAATATATAAGAATTGATGAGATTCGACTTCAAATTCGGAAGATAGACTTCGAACATTTTCAATCAATACAAAGTGACAATCGACCTCATTGGGCTTCAATGGAAGTAAATGGACGATAGCTGACAATGTTAGTTGCAAACTCACTCAAATATATAAGAATTGATGAGATTCGACTTCTAATTCGGAAGATAGACTTCGAACATTTTCAATCAATACAAATTGACATTCGACCTCAATGGGCTTCAATGGAAGTAAATGGACGATAGCTGACAATGTTAGTTGCAAACTCACTCAAATATATAAGAATTGATGAGATTCGACTTCAAATTCGGAAGATAGACTTCGAACATTTTCAATCAATACAAAGTGACAATCGACCTCAATGGGCTTCAATGGAAGTAAATGGACAATAGCTGACAATGTTAGTCACAAACTCACTCAAATATATAAGAATTGATGAGATTCGACTCCTAATTCGGAAGATAGACTTTGAAAATTTTCAATCAATACAAAGTGACAATCGACCTCAATGGGCTTTAATGGAAGTAAATGAACGATTGCTGACAAACTTAGTTGCAAACTTACTCAAATATATAAGAATTGATGAGATTCGACTTCAAATTCGGAAGATAGACTTTGAAAATTTTCAAACAACACAAAGTGACAATCGACCTCAATGGGCTTCAATGGAAGTAAATGGACGATAGCTGACAATGTTAGTTGCAAACTCACTCAAATATATAAGAATTGATGAGATTCGACTTCTAATTCGGAAGATAGACTTCGAACATTTTCAATCAATACAAATTGACATTCGACCTCAATGGGCTTCAATGGAAGTAAATGGAGGATTGCTGACGAAGTTAGTTGCAAACTCACTCAATTATATAAGAATTGATGAGATTCGCCTTCAAATTCGGAAGATAGACTTTGAAAATTTTCAATCAATACAAAGTGACAATCGACCTCAATGGGCTTCAATGGAAGTAAATGGACGATTGCTGACAAAGTTAGTTGCAAACTTACTCAAATATATAAGAATTGATGAGATTCGACTTCAAATTCGGAGGAAGGACTTTGAAAATTTTCAATCAATACAAAGTGTCAATCGTTCTCAATGGGCTTCAATGGAAGTAAATGAACGATTGCTGACAAACTTAGTTGCAAACTTACTCAAATATATAAGAATTGATGAGATTCGACTTCAAATTCGGAAGATAGACTTCGAACATTTTCAATCAATACAAATTGACATTCGACCTCAATGGGCTTCAATGGAAGTAAATGGACGATAGCTGACAATGTTAGTTGCAAACTCACTCAAATATATAAGAATTGATGAGATTCGACTTCAAATTCGGAAGATAGACTTCGAACATTTTCAATCAATACAAAGTGACAATCGACCTCAATGGGCTTCAATGGAAGTAAATGGACGATAGCTGACAATGTTAGTTGCAAACTCACTCAAATATATAAGAATTGATGAGATTCGACTTCTAATTCGGAAGATAGACTTCGAACATTTTCAATCAATACAAATTGACATTCGACCTCAATGGGCTTCAATGGAAGTAAATGGACGATAGCTGACAATGTTAGTTGCAAACTCACTCAAATATATAAGAATTGATGAGATTCGACTTCAAATTCGGAAGATAGACTTCGAACATTTTCAATCAATACAAAGTGACAATCGACCTCAATGGGCTTCAATGGAAGTAAATGGACAATAGCTGACAATGTTAGTCACAAACTCACTCAAATATATAAAAAATTGATGAGATTCGACTCCTAATTCGGAAGATAGACTTTGAAAATTTTCAATCAATACAAAGTGACAATCGACCTCAATGGCCTTTAATGGAAGTAAATGAACGATTGCTGACAAACTTAGTTGCAAACTTACTCAAATATATAAGAATTGATGAGATTCGACTCCTAATTCGGAAGATAGACTTTGAAAATTTTCAATCAATACAAAGTGACAATCGACCTCAATGGCCTTTAATGGAAGTAAATGAACGATTGCTGACAAACTTAGTTGCAAACTTACTCAAATATATAAGAATTGATGAGATTCGACTTCAAATTCGGAAGATAGACTTTGAAAATTTTCAAACAACACAAAGTGACAATCGACCTCAATGGGCTTCAATGGAAGTAAATGGACGATTGCTGACAATGTTAGTTGCGAACTCACCCAAATATATAAGAATTGATGAGATTCGACTCCTAATTCGGAAGATAGACTTTGAAAATTTTCAATCAATACAAAGTGACAATCGACCTCAATGGGCTTTAATGGGAGTAAATGAACGATTGCTGACAAACTTAGTTGCAAACTTACTCAAATATATAAGAATTGATGAGATTCGACTTCAAATTCGGAAGATAGACTTTGAAAATTTTCAAACAACACAAAGTGACAATCGACCTCAATGGGCTTCAATGGAAGTAAATGGACAATAGCTGACAATGTTAGTTACAAACTCACTCAAATATATAAGAATTGATGAGATTCGACTTCTAATTCGGAAGATAGACTTCAAACATTTTCAATCAATACAAATTGACAATCGACCTCAATGGGCTTCAATGGAAGTAAATGGACGATAGGTGACAATGTTAGTTGCAAACTCACTCAAATATATAAAAATTGATGAGTTTCGACTTCAAATTCGGAAGATAGACTTCGAACATTTTCAATCAATACAAAGTGACAATCGACCTCAATGGGCTTCAATGGAAGTAAATGGACGATAGCTGACAATGTTAGTTGCAAACTCACTCAAATATATAAGAATTGATGAGATTCGACTTCTAATTCGGAAGATAGACTTCGAACATTTTCAATCAATACAAATTGACATTCGACCTCAATGGGCTTCAATGGAAGTAAATGAAGGATTGCTGACGAATTTAGTTGCAAACTCACTCAATTATATAAGAATTCATGAGATTCGACTTCAAATTCGGAAGATAGACTTTGAAAATTTTCAATCAATACAAAGTGACAATCGACCTCAATGGGCTTCAATGGAAGTGAATGGACGATTGCTGACAAAGTTAGTTGCAAACTTACTCAAATATATAAGAATTGATGAGATTCGACTTTAAATTCGGAGGAAGGACTTTGAAAATTTTCAATCAATACAAAGTGTCAATCGTCCTCAATGGGCTTCAATGGAAGTAAATGAACGATTGCTGACAAACTTAGTTGCAAACTTACTCAAATATATAAGAATTGATGAGATTCGACTTCAAATTCGGAAGATAGACTTTGAAAATTTTCAAACAACACAAAGTGACAATCGACCTCAATGGGCTTCAATGGAAGTAAATGGACGATAGCTGACAATGTTAGTTGCAAACTCACTCAAATATATAAGAATTGATGAGATTCGACTTCAAATTCGGAAGATAGACTTCTAACATTTTCAATCAATACAAAGTGACAATCGACCTCAATGGGCTTCAATGGAAGTAAATGGACGATAGCTGACAATGTTAGTTACAAACTCACTCAAATATATAAGAATTGATGAGATTCGACTTCTAATTCGGAAGATAGACTTCAAACATTTTTAATCAATACAAAGTGACAATCGACCTCAATGGGCTTCAATGGAAGTAAATGGACGATTGCTGACAAAGTTAGTTGCAAACTTACTCAAATATATAAGAATTGATGAGATTCGACTTTAAATTCGGAGGAAGGACTTTGAAAATTTTCAATCAATACAAAGTGTCAATCGTCCTCAATGGGCTTCAATGGAAGTAAATGAACGATTGCTGACAAACTTAGTTGCAAACTTACTCAAATATATAAGAATTGATGAGATTCGACTCCTAATTCGGAAGATAGACTTTGAGAATTTTCAATCAATACAAAGTGACAATCGACCTCAATGGGCTTTAATGGGAGTAAATGAACGATTGCTGACAAACTTAGTTGCAAACTTACTCAAATATATAAGAATTGATGAGATTCGACTTCAAATTCGGAAGATAGACTTTGAAAATTTTCAAACAACACAAAGTGACAATCGACCTCAATGGGCTTCAATGGAAGTAAATGGACAATAGCTGACAATGTTAGTTACAAACTCACTCAAATATATAAGAATTGATGAGATTCGACTTCTAATTCGGAAGATAGACTTCAAACATTTTCAATCAATACAAAGTGACAATCGACCTCATTGGGCTTCAATGGAAGTAAATGGACGATAGCTGACAATGTTAGTTGCAAACTCACTCAAATATATAAGAATTGATGAGATTCGACTTCTAATTCGGAAGATAGACTTCGAACATTTTCAATCAATACAAATTGACATTCGACCTCAATGGGCTTCAATGGAAGTAAATGGACGATAGCTGACAATGTTAGTTGCAAACTCACTCAAATATATAAGAATTGATGAGATTCGACTTCAAATTCGGAAGATAGACTTCGAACATTTTCAATCAATACAAAGTGACAATCGACCTCAATGGGCTTCAATGGAAGTAAATGGACAATAGCTGACAATGTTAGTCACAAACTCACTCAAATATATAAGAATTGATGAGATTCGACTCCTAATTCGGAAGATAGACTTTGAAAATTTTCAATCAATACAAAGTGACAATCGACCTCAATGGGCTTTAATGGAAGTAAATGAACGATTGCTGACAAACTTAGTTGCAAACTTACTCAAATATATAAGAATTGATGAGATTCGACTTCAAATTCGGAAGATAGACTTTGAAAATTTTCAAACAACACAAAGTGACAATCGACCTCAATGGGCTTCAATGGAAGTAAATGGACGATAGCTGACAATGTTAGTTGCAAACTCACTCAAATATATAAGAATTGATGAGATTCGACTTCTAATTCGGAAGATAGACTTCGAAAATTTTCAATCAATACAAATTGACATTCGACCTCAATGGGCTTCAATGGAAGTAAATGGAGGATTGCTGACGAAGTTAGTTGCAAACTCACTCAATTATATAAGAATTGATGAGATTCGCCTTCAAATTCGGAAGATAGACTTTGAAAATTTTCAATCAATACAAAGTGACAATCGACCTCAATGGGCTTCAATGGAAGTAAATGGACGATTGCTGACAAAGTTAGTTGCAAACTTACTCAAATATATAAGAATTGATGAGATTCGACTTTAAATTCGGAGGAAGGACTTTGAAAATTTTCAATCAATACAAAGTGTCAATCGTTCTCAATGGGCTTCAATGGAAGTAAATGAACGATTGCTGACAAACTTAGTTGCAAACTTACTCAAATATATAAGAATTGATGAGATTCGACTTCAAATTCGGAAGATAGACTTCGAACATTTTCAATCAATACAAATTGACATTCGACCTCAATGGGCTTCAATGGAAGTAAATGGACGATAGCTGACAATGTTAGTTGCAAACTCACTCAAATATATAAGAATTGATGAGATTCGACTTCAAATTCGGAAGATAGACTTCGAACATTTTCAATCAATACAAAGTGACAATCGACCTCAATGGGCTTCAATGGAAGTAAATGGACGATAGCTGACAATGTTAGTTGCAAACTCACTCAAATATATAAGAATTGATGAGATTCGACTTCTAATTCGGAAGATAGACTTCGAACATTTTCAATCAATACAAATTGACATTCGACCTCAATGGGCTTCAATGGAAGTAAATGGACGATAGCTGACAATGTTAGTTGCAAACTCACTCAAATATATAAGAATTGATGAGATTCGACTTCAAATTCGGAAGATAGACTTCGAACATTTTCAATCAATACAAAGTGACAATCGACCTCAATGGGCTTCAATGGAAGTAAATGGACAATAGCTGACAATGTTAGTCACAAACTCACTCAAATATATAAAAAATTGATGAGATTCGACTCCTAATTCGGAAGATAGACTTTGAAAATTTTCAATCAATACAAAGTGACAATCGACCTCAATGGCCTTTAATGGAAGTAAATGAACGATTGCTGACAAACTTAGTTGCAAACTTACTCAAATATATAAGAATTGATGAGATTCGACTTCAAATTCGGAAGATAGACTTTGAAAATTTTCAAACAACACAAAGTGACAATCGACCTCAATGGGCTTCAATGGAAGTAAATGGACGATTGCTGACAATGTTAGTTGCGAACTCACCCAAATATATAAGAATTGATGAGATTCGACTCCTAATTCGGAAGATAGACTTTGAAAATTTTCAATCAATACAAAGTGACAATCGACCTCAATGGGCTTTAATGGGAGTAAATGAACGATTGCTGACAAACTTAGTTGCAAACTTACTCAAATATATAAGAATTGATGAGATTCGACTTCAAATTCGGAAGATAGACTTTGAAAATTTTCAAACAACACAAAGTGACAATCGACCTCAATGGGCTTCAATGGAAGTAAATGGACAATAGCTGACAATGTTAGTTACAAACTCACTCAAATATATAAGAATTGATGAGATTCGACTTCTAATTCGGAAGATAGACTTCAAACATTTTCAATCAATACAAATTGACAATCGACCTCAATGGGCTTCAATGGAAGTAAATGGACGATAGGTGACAATGTTAGTTGCAAACTCACTCAAATATATAAAAATTGATGAGTTTCGACTTCAAATTCGGAAGATAGACTTCGAACATTTTCAATCAATACAAAGTGACAATCGACCTCAATGGGCTTCAATGGAAGTAAATGGACGATAGCTGACAATGTTAGTTGCAAACTCACTCAAATATATAAGAATTGATGAGATTCGACTTCTAATTCGGAAGATAGACTTCGAACATTTTCAATCAATACAAATTGACATTCGACCTCAATGGGCTTCAATGGAAGTAAATGAAGGATTGCTGACGAATTTAGTTGCAAACTCACTCAATTATATAAGAATTCATGAGATTCGACTTCAAATTCGGAAGATAGACTTTGAAAATTTTCAATCAATACAAAGTGACAATCGACCTCAATGGGCTTCAATGGAAGTGAATGGACGATTGCTGACAAAGTTAGTTGCAAACTTACTCAAATATATAAGAATTGATGAGATTCGACTTTAAATTCGGAGGAAGGACTTTGAAAATTTTCAATCAATACAAAGTGTCAATCGTCCTCAATGGGCTTCAATGGAAGTAAATGAACGATTGCTGACAAACTTAGTTGCAAACTTACTCAAATATATAAGAATTGATGAGATTCGACTTCAAATTCGGAAGATAGACTTTGAAAATTTTCAAACAACACAAAGTGACAATCGACCTCAATGGGCTTCAATGGAAGTAAATGGACGATAGCTGACAATGTTAGTTGCAAACTCACTCAAATATATAAGAATTGATGAGATTCGACTTCAAATTCGGAAGATAGACTTCTAACATTTTCAATCAATACAAAGTGACAATCGACCTCAATGGGCTTCAATGGAAGTAAATGGACGATAGCTGACAATGTTAGTTACAAACTCACTCAAATATATAAGAATTGATGAGATTCGACTTCTAATTCGGAAGATAGACTTCAAACATTTTTAATCAATACAAAGTGACAATCGACCTCAATGGGCTTCAATGGAAGTAAATGGACGATTGCTGACAAAGTTAGTTGCAAACTTACTCAAATATATAAGAATTGATGAGATTCGACTTTAAATTCGGAGGAAGGACTTTGAAAATTTTCAATCAATACAAAGTGTCAATCGTCCTCAATGGGCTTCAATGGAAGTAAATGAACGATTGCTGACAAACTTAGTTGCAAACTTACTCAAATATATAAGAATTGATGAGATTCGACTCCTAATTCGGAAGATAGACTTTGAGAATTTTCAATCAATACAAAGTGACAATCGACCTCAATGGGCTTTAATGGGAGTAAATGAACGATTGCTGACAAACTTAGTTGCAAACTTACTCAAATATATAAGAATTGATGAGATTCGACTTCAAATTCGGAAGATAGACTTTGAAAATTTTCAAACAACACAAAGTGACAATCGACCTCAATGGGCTTCAATGGAAGTAAATGGACAATAGCTGACAATGTTAGTTACAAACTCACTCAAATATATAAGAATTGATGAGATTCGACTTCTAATTCGGAAGATAGACTTCAAACATTTTCAATCAATACAAATTGACAATCGACCTCAATGGGCTTCAATGGAAGTAAATGGACGATAGGTGACAATGTTAGTTGCAAACTCACTCAAATATATAAAAATTGATGAGATTCGACTTCAAATTCGGAAGATAGACTTCGAACATTTTCAATCAATACAAAGTGACAATCGACCTCAATGGGCTTCAATGGAAGTAAATGGACGATAGCTGACAATGTTAGTTGCAAACTCACTCAAATATATAAGAATTGATGAGATTCGACTACTAATTCGGAAGATAGACTTTGAAAATTTTCAATCAATACAAAGTGACAATCGACCTCAATGGGCTTCAATGGAAGTAAATGGACGATTGCTGACAAAGTTAGTTGCAAACTTACTCAAATATATAAGAATTGATGAGATTCGACTTTAAATTAGGAGGAAGGACTTTGAAAATTTTCAATCAATACAAAGTGTCCATCGTCCTCAATGGGCTTCAATGGAAGTAAATGAACGATTGCTGACAAACTTAGTTGCAAACTTACTCAAATATATAAGAATTGATGAGATTCGACTTCAAATTCGGAAGATAGACTTTGAAAATTTCCAAACAACACAAAGTGACAATCGACCTCAATGGGCTTCAATGGAAGTAAATGGACGATAGCTGACAATGTTAGTTGCAAACTCACTCAAATATATAAGAATTGATGAGATTCGACTTCAAATTCGGAAGATAGACTTCGAACATTTTCAATCAATACAAAGTGACAATCGACCTCAATGGGCTTCAATGGAAGTAAATGGACGATAGCTGACAATGTTAGTTACAAACTCACTCAAATATATAAGAATTGATGAGATTCGACTTCTAATTCGGAAGATAGACTTCAAACATTTTCAATCAATACAAATTGACAATCGACCTCAATGGGCTTCAATGGAAGTAAATGGACGATAGGTGACAATGTTAGTTGCAAACTCACTCAAATATATGAGAATTGATGAGATTCGACTTCAAATTCGGAAGATAGACTTCGAACATTTTCAATCAATACAAAGTGACAATCGACCTCAATGGGCTTCAATGGAAGTAAATGGACGATAGCTGACAATGTTAGTTGCAAACTCACTCAAATATATAAGAATTGATGAGATTCGACTTCTAATTCGGAAGATAGACTTCGAACATTTTCAATCAATACTAATTGACATTCGACCTCAATGGGCTTCAATGGAAGTAAATGGACGATAGCTGACAATGTTAGTTACAAACTCACTCAAATATATAAGAATTGATGAGATTCGACTTCTAATTCGGAAGATAGACTTCAAACATTTTCAATCAATACAAATTGACAATCGACCTCAATGGGCTTCAATGGAAGTAAATGGACGATAGCTGACAATGTTAGTTGCAAACTCACTCAAATATATAAGAATTGATGAGATTCGACTTCTAATTCGGAAGATAGACTTCGAACATTTTCAATCAATACAAATTGACATTCGACCTCAATGGGCTTCAATGGAAGTAAATGGACGATAGCTGACAATGTTAGTTGCAAACTCACTCAAATATATAAGAATTGATGAGATTCGACTTCAAATTCGGAAGATAGACTTCGAACATTTTCAATCAATACAAAGTGACAATCGACCTCAATGGGCTTCAATGGAAGTATATGGACAATAGCTGACAATGTTAGTCACAAACTCACTCAAATATATAAGAATTGATGAGATTCGACTCCTAATTCGGAAGATAGACTTTGAAAATTTTCAATCAATACAAAGTGACAATCGACCTCAATGGGCTTTAATGGAAGTAAATGAACGATTGCTGACAAACTTAGTTGCAAACTTACTCAAATATATAAGAATTGATGAGATTCGACTTCAAATTCGGAAGATAGACTTTGAAAATTTTCAAACAACACAAAGTGACAATCGACCTCAATGGGCTTCAATGGAAGTAAATGGACAATAGCTGACAATGTTAGTCACAAACTCACTCAAATATATAAGAATTGATGAGATTCGACTCCTAATTCGGAAGATAGACTTTGAAAATTTTCAATCAATACAAAGTGACAATCGACCTCAATGGGCTTTAATGGGAGTAAATGAACGATTGCTGACAAACTTAGTTGCAAACTTACTCAAATATATAAGAATTGATGAGATTCGACTTCAAATTCGGAAGATAGACTTTGAAAATTTTCAAACAACACAAAGTGACAATCGACCTCAATGGGCTTCAATGGAAGTAAATGGACAATAGCTGACAATGTTAGTTACAAACTCACTCAAATATATGAGAATTGATGAGATTCGACTTCTAATTCGGAAGATAGACTTCAAACATTTTCAATCAATACAAATTGACAATCGACCTCAATGGGCTTCAATGGAAGTAAATGGACGATAGGTGACAATGTTAGTTGCAAACTCACTCAAATATATAAAAATTGATGAGATTCGACTTCAAATTCGGAAGATAGACTTCGAACATTTTCAATCAATACAAAGTGACAATCGACCTCAATGGGCTTCAATGGAAGTAAATGGACGATAGCTGACAATGTTAGTTGCAAACTCACTCAAATATATAAGAATTGATGAGATTCGACTCCTAATTCGGAAGATAGACTTTGAAAATTTTCAATCAATACAAAGTGACAATCGACCTCAATGGGCTTTAATGGGAGTAAATGAACGATTGCTGACAAACTTAGTTGCAAACTCACTCAAATATATAAGAATTGATGAGATTCGACTTCAAATTCGGAAGATAGACTTCGAACATTTTCAATCAATACAAAGTGACAATCGACCTCAATGGGCTTCAATGGAAGTAAATGGACAATAGCTGACAATGTTAGTTACAAACTCACTCAAATATATAAGAATTGATGAGATTCGACTTCTAATTCGGAAGATAGACTTCAAACATTTTCAATCAATACAAATTGACAATCGACCTCAATGGGCTTCAATGGAAGTAAATGGACGATAGGTGACAATGTTAGTTGCAAACTCACTCAAATATATAGAAATTGATGAGATTCGACTTCAAATTCGGAAGATAGACTTCGAACATTTTCAATCAATACAAAGTGACAATCGACCTCAATGGGCTTCAATGGAAGTAAATGGACGATAGCTGACAATGTTAGTTGCAAACTCACTCAAATATATAAGAATTGATGAGATTCGACTTCTAATTCGGAAGATAGACTTCGAACATTTTCAATCAATACAAATTGACATTCGACCTCAATGGGCTTCAATGGAAGTAAATGGAGGATTGCTGACGAAGTTAGTTGCAAACTCACTCAATTATATAAGAATTGATGAGATTCGACTTCAAATTCGGAAGATAGACTTCAAACATTTTCAATCAATACAAATTGACAATCGACCTCAATGGGCTTCAATGGAAGTAAATGGACGATAGGTGACAATGTTAGTTGCAAACTCACTC
The DNA here is from genome assembly GCA_026230145.1 of Diorhabda elongata. Lineage (NCBI taxonomy): Eukaryota > Metazoa > Arthropoda > Insecta > Coleoptera > Chrysomelidae > Diorhabda > Diorhabda elongata. The sequence goes on from JAOVVJ010000019.1 coordinate 540,610, forward strand.
AAATATATAAGAATTGATGAGATTCGACTTCAAATTCGGAAGATAGACTTCGAACATTTTCAATCAATACAAAGTGACAATCGACCTCAATGGGCTTCAATGGAAGTAAATGGACGATAGCTGACAATGTTAGTTGCAAACTCACTCAAATATATAAGAATTGATGAGATTCGACTTCTAATTCGGAAGATAGACTTCGAACATTTTCAATCAATACAAATTGACATTCGACCTCAATGGGCTTCAATGGAAGTAAATGGACGATTGCTGACAAAGTTAGTTGCAAACTCACTCAATTATATAAGAATTGATGAGATTCGACTTCAAATTCGGAAGATAGACTTTGAAAATTTTCAATCAATACAAAGTGACAATCGACCTCAATGGGCTTCAATGGAAGTAAATGGACGATTGCTGACAAAGTTAGTTGCAAACTTACTCAAATATATAAGAATTGATGAGATTCGACTTTAAATTCGGAGGAAGGACTTTGAAAATTTTCAATCAATACAAAGTGTCAATCGACCTCAATGGGCTTCAATGGAAGTAAATGGACGATTGCTGACAAAGTTAGTTGCAAACTCACTCAATTATATGAGAATTGATGAGATTCGACTTCAAATTCGGAAGAAGGACTTTCAAAATTTTCAATCAATACAAAGTGACAATCGACCTCAATGGGCTTCAATGGAAGTGAATGGAAGATTGCTGACAATGTTAGTTGCAAACTCACTCAAATATATTAGAATTGATGAGATTCGACTTCTAATTCGGAAGATAGACTTCGAACATTTTCAATCATTACAAAGTGACAATCGACCTCAATGGGCTTCAATGGAAGTAAATGGTCGATTGCTGACAAACTTAGTTGCAAACTTACTCAAATATATAAGAATTGATGAGATTCGACTCCAAATTCGGAAGATAGACTCTGAAAATTTTCAAACAATAGAAAGTGACAATCGACCTCAATGAGCTCCAATGGAAGTAAATGGACGATTGCTGACAAACTTAGTTGCAAACTTAGTCAAATATATAAGAATTGATGAGATTCGACTTCAAATTCGGAAGATAGACTTTGAAAATTTTCAAACAACACAAAGTGACAATCGACCTCAATGGGCTTCAATGGAAGTAAATGGACGATTGCTGACAATGTTAGTTGCAAACTCACTCTAATATATAAGAATTGATGAGATTCGACTTCAAATTCGGAAGAAGGATTTTGAAAACTTTCAATCAATACAAAGTGACAATCGACCTCAATGGGCTTCAATGGAAGTAAATGGACGATTGCTGACAATGTTAGTTGCAAACTCACTCAAATATATAAGAATTGATGAGATTCGACTTCAAATTCGGAAGATAGACTTTGAAAATTTTCAAACAACACAAAGTGACAATCGACCTCAATGGGCTTCAATGGAAGTAAATGGACGATTGCTGACAATGTTAGTTGCAAACTCACTCAAATATATAAGAATTGATGAGATTCGACTTCAAATTCGGAAGATAGACTTTGAAAATTTTCAAACAACACAAAGTGACAATCGACCTCAATGGGCTTCAATGGAAGTAAATGGACGATTGCTGACAATGTTAGTTGCAAACTCACTCTAATATATAAGAATTGATGAGATTCGACTTCAAATTCGGAAGAAGGATTTTGAAAACTTTCAATCAATACAAAGTGACAATCGACCTCAATGGGCTTCAATGGAAGTAAATGGACGATTGCTGACAATGTTAGTTGCAAACTCACTCAAATATATAAGAATTGATGAGATTCGACTTCAAATTCGAAAGATAGACTTTGAAAATTTTCGAACAACACAAAGTGACAATCGACCGCAATGGGCTTCAATGGAAGGAAATGGACTATTGCTGACAAACTTAGTTGCAAACTCACTCAAATATATGAGAATTGATGAGATTCGACTTCTAATTCGGAAGATAGACTTCAAACATTTTCCATCAATACAAATTGACAATCGACCTCAATGGACTTCAATGGAAGTAAATGGACGATAGGTGACAATGTTAGTTGCAAACTCACTCAAATATATAAGAATTGATGAGATTCGACTTCAAATTCGGAAGATAGACTTCGAACATTTTCAATCAATACAAATTGACAATCGACCTCAATGGGCTTCAATGGAAGTAAATGGACGATTGCTGACAAAGTTATTTGCAAACTTACTCAAATATATAAGAATTGATGAGATTCGACTTTAAATTCGGAGGTAGGACTTTGAAAATTTTCAATCAATACAAAGTGTCAATCGACCTCAATGGGCTTCAATGGAAGTAAATGGACGATAGCTGACAATGTTAGTTGCAAACTCACTCAAATATATAAGAATTGATGAGATTCGACTTCTAATTCGGAAGATAGACTTCGAACATTTTCAATCAATACAAATTGTCATTCGACCTCAATGGGCTTCAGTGGAAGTAAATGGACGATTGCTGACAAAGTTAGTTGCAAACTCACTCAATTATATAAGAATTGATGGGATTCGACTTCAAATTCGGAAGATAGACTTTGAAAATTTTCAATCAATACAAAGTGACAATCGACCTCAATGGGCTTCAATGGAAGTAAATGGACGATTGCCGACAAACTTAGTTGCAAACTTACTCAAATATATAAGAATTGATGAGATTCGACTTTAAATTCGGAGGAAGGACTTTGAAAATTTTCAATCAATACAAAGTGTCAATCGACCTCAATGGGCTTCAATGGAAGTAAATGGACGATAGCTGACAATGTTAGTTGCAAACTCACTCAAATATATAAGAATTGATGAGATTCGACTTCTAATTCGAAAGATAGACTTCGAACATTTTCAATCAATACAAATTGACATTCGACCTCAATGGGCTTCAGTGGAAGTAAATGGACGATTGCTGACAAAGTTAGTTGCAAACTCACTCAATTATATAAGAATTGATGAGATTCGACTTCAAATTCGGAAGATAGACTTTGAAAATTTTCGAACAACACAAAGTGACAATCGACCTCAATGGGCTTCAATGGAAGGAAATGGACGATTGCTGACAAACTTAGTTGCAAACTCACTCAAATATATAAGAATTGATGAGATTCGACTTCTAATTCAGAAGATAGACTTCAAACATTTTCCATCAATACAAATTGACAATCGACCTCAATGGACTTCAATGGAAGTAAATGGACGATAGGTGACAATGTTAGTTGCAAACTCACTCAAATATATAAGAATTGATGAGATTCGACTTCAAATTCGGAAGATAGACTTCGAACATTTTCAATCAATACAAATTGACAATCGACCTCAATGGGCTTCAATGGAAGTAAATGGACGATTGCTGACAAAGTTATTTGCAAACCCACTCAATTATATAAGAATTGATGAGATTCGACTTCAAATTCGGAAGATAGACTTCGAACATTTTCAATCAATACAAATTGACAATCGACCTCAATGGGCTTCAATGGAAGTAAATGGACGATAACTGACAATGTTAGTTGCAAACTCACTCAAATATATAAGAATTGATGAGATTCGACTTCTAATTCGGAAGATAGACTTCGAACATTTTCAATCAATACACATTGACATTCGACCTCAATGGGCTTCAATGGAAGTAAATGGACGATTGCTGACAAAGTTAGTTGCAAACTCACTCAATTATATAAGAATTGATGGGATTCGACTTCAAATTCGGAAGATAGACTTTGAAAATTTTCAATCAATACAAAGTGACAATCGACCTCAATGGGCTTCAATGGAAGTAAATGGACGATTGCTGACAAAGTTAGTTGCAAACTTACTCAAATATATAAGAATTGATGAGATTCGACTTTAAATTCGGAGGAAGGACTTTGAAAATTTTCAATCAATACAAAGTGTCAATCGACCTCAATGGGCTTCAATGGAAGTAAATGGACGATTGCTGACAAAGTTAGTTGCAAACTCACTCAATTATATGAGAATTGATGAGATTCGACTTCAAATTCGGAAGAAGGACTTTCAAAATTTTCAATCAATACAAAGTGACAATCGACCTCAATGGGCTTCAATGGAAGTGAATGGAAGATTGCTGACAATGTTAGTTGCAAACTCACTCAAATATATTAGAATTGATGAGATTCGACTTCTAATTCGGAAGATAGACTTCGAACATTTTCAATCAATACAAAGTGACAATCGACCTCAATGGGCTTCAATGGAAGTAAATGGTCGATTGCTGACAAACTTAGTTGCAAACTTACTCAAATATATAAGAATTGATGAGATTCGACTCCAAATTCGGAAGATAGACTCTGAAAATTTTCAAACAATAGAAAGTGACAATCGACCTCAATGAGCTCCAATGGAAGTAAATGGACGATTGCTGACAAACTTAGTTGCAAACTTAGTCAAATATATAAGAATTGATGAGATTCGACTTCAAATTCGGAAGATAGACTTTGAAAATTTTCAAACAACACAAAGTGACAATCGACCTCAATGGGCTTCAATGGAAGTAAATAGACGATTGCTGACAATGTTAGTTGCAAACTCACTCAAATATATAAGAATTGATGAGATTCGACTTCAAATTCGGAAGATAGACTTTGAAAATTTTCAAACAACACAAAGTGACAATCGACCTCAATGGGCTTCAATGGAAGTAAATGGACGATTGCTGACAATGTTAGTTGCAAACTCACTCAAATATATAAGAATTGATGAGATTCGACTTCAAATTCGGAAGAAGGATTTTGAAAACTTTCAATCAATACAAAGTGACAATCGACCTCAATGGGCTTCAATGGAAGGAAATGGACTATTGCTGACAAACTTAGTTGCAAACTCACTCAAATATATGAGAATTGATGAGATTCGACTTCAAATTCGGAAGATAGACTTCGAACATTTTCAATCAATACAAATTGACAATCGACCTCAATGGGCTTCAATGGAAGTAAATGGACGATTGCTGACAAAGTTATTTGCAAACTTACTCAAATATATAAGAATTGATGAGATTCGACTTTAAATTCGGAGGAAGGACTTTGAAAATTTTCAATCAATACAAAGTGTCAATCGACCTCAATGGGCTTCAATGGAAGTAAATGGACGATAGCTGACAAACTTAGTTGCAAACTTACTCAAATATATAAGAATTGATGAGATTCGACTTTAAATTCGGAGGAAGGACTTTGAAAATTTTCAATCAATACAAAGTGTCAATCGACCTCAATGGGCTTCAATGGAAGTAAATGGACGATAGCTGACAATGTTAGTTGCAAACTCACTCGAATATATAAGAATTGATGAGATTCGACTTCTAATTCGAAAGATAGACTTCGAACATTTTCAATCAATACAAATTGACATTCGACCTCAATGGGCTTCAGTGGAAGTAAATGGACGATTGCTGACAAAGTTAGTTGCGAACTCACTCAATTATATAAGAATTGATGGGATTCGACTTCAAATTCGGAAGATAGACTTTGAAAATTTTCAATCAATACAAAGTGACAATCGACCTCAATGGGCTTCAATGGAAGTAAATGGACGATTGCCGACAAACTTAGTTGCAAACTTACTCAAATATATAAGAATTGATGAGATTCGACTTTAAATTCGGAGGAAGGACTTTGAAAATTTTCAATCAATACAAAGTGTCAATCGACCTCAATGGGCTTCAATGGAAGGAAATGGACGATTGCTGACAAAGTTATTTGCAAACTCACTCAATTATATAAGAATTGATGAGATTCGACTTCAAATTCGGAAGATAGACTTTGAAAATTTTCAATCAATACAAAGTGACAATCGACCTCAATGGGCTTCAATGGAAGTAAATGGACGATTGCCGACAAACTTAGTTGCAAACTTACTCAAATATATAAGAATTGATGAGATTCGACTTTAAATTCGGAGGAAGGACTTTGAAAATTTTCAATCAATACAAAGTGTCAATCGACCTCAATGGGCTTCAATGGAAGTAAATGGACGATTGCTGACAAAGTTATTTGCAAACTCACTCAATTATATAAGAATTGATGAGATTCGACTTCAAATTCGGAAGATAGACTTTGAAAATTTTCAATCAATACAAAGTGACAATCGACCTCAATGGGCTTCAATGGAAGTAAATGGACGATTGCCGACAAACTTAGTTGCAAACTTACTCAAATATATAAGAATTGATGAGATTCGACTTCAAATTCGGAGGAAGGACTTTGAAAATTTTCAATCAATACAAAGTGTCAATCGACCTCAATGGGCTTCAATGGAAGTAAATGGACGATAGCTGACAATGTTAGTTGCAAACTCACTCAATTATATAAGAATTGATGAGATTCGACTTCTAATTCGGAAGATAGACTTCGAACATTTTCAATCAATACAAATTGACATTCGACCTCAATGGGCTTCAATGGAAGTAAATGGACGATTGCTGACAAAGTTGGTTGCAAACTCACTCAATTATATAAGAATTGATGGGATTCGACTTCAAATTCGGAAGATAGACTTTGAAAATTTTCAATCAATACAAAGTGACAATCGACCTCAATGGGCTTCAATGGAAGTAAATGGACGATTGCTGACAAAGTTAGTTGCAAACTTACTCAATTATATGAGAATTGATGAGATTCGACTTCAAATTCGAAAGATAGACTTTGAAAATTTTCGAACAACACAAAGTGACAATCGACCTCAATGGGCTTCAATGGAAGTAAATGGACGATTGCTGACAAACTTAGTTGCAAACTCACTCAAATATATAAGAATTGATGAGATTCGACTTCTAATTCGGAAGATAGACTTCAAAATTTTCCATCAATACAAATTGACAATCGACCTCAATGGACTTCAATGGAAGTAAATGGACGATAGGTGACAATGTTAGTTGCAAACTCACTCAAATATATAAGAATTGATGAGATTCGACTTCAAATTCGGAAGATAGACTTCGAACATTTTCAATCAATACAAATTGACAATCGACCCCAATGGACTTCAATGGAAGTAAATGGACGATAGGTGACAATGTTAGTTGCAAACTCACTCAAATATATAAGAATTGATGAGATTCGACTTCAAATTCGGAAGATAGACTTCGAACATTTTCAATCAATACAAATTGACAATCGACCTCAATGGGCTTCAATGGAAGTAAATGGACGATTGCTGACAAAGTTAGTTGCAAACTCACTCAATTATATAAGAATTGATGGGATTCGACTTCAAATTCGGAAGATAGACTTTGAAAATTTTCAATCAATACAAAGTGACAATCGACCTCAATGGGCTTCAATGGAAGTAAATGGACGATTGCTGACAAAGTTAGTTGCAAGCTTACTCAAATATATAAGAATTGATGAGATTCGACTTCAAATTCGGAAGATAGACTTTGAAAATTTTCAATCAATACAAAGTGACAATCGACCTCAATGGGCTTCAATGGAAGTAAATGGACGATTGCCGACAAACTTAGTTGCAAACTTACTCAAATATATAAGAATTGATGAGATTCGACTTTAAATTCGGAGGAAGGACTATGAAAATTTTCAATCAATACAAAGTGTCAATCGACCTCAATGGGCTTCAATGGAAGTAAATGGACGATAGCTGACAATGTTAGTTGCAAACTCACTCAAATATATAAGAATTGATGAGATTCGACTTCTAATTCGGAAGATAGACTTCGAACATTTTCAATCAATACAAATTGACATTCGACCTCAATGGGCTTCAATGGAAGTAAATGGACGATTGCTGACAAAGTTAGTTGCAAACTCACTCAATTATATAAGAATTGATGGGATTCGACTTCAAATTCGGAAGATAAACTTTGAAAATTTTCAATCAATACAAAGTGACAATCGACCTCAATGGGCTTCAATGGAAGTAAATGGACGATTGCTGACAATGTTAGTTGCAAACTCACTCAAATATATAAGAATTGATGAGATTCGACTTCAAATTCGGGAGATAGACTTTGAAAATTTTCAAACAACACAAAGTGACAATCGACCTCAATGGGCTTCAATGGAAGTAAATGGACGATTGCTGACAATGTTAGTTGCAAACTCACTCAAATATATAAGAATTGATGAGATTCGACTTCAAATTCGAAAGATAGACTTTGAAAATTTTCAAACAACACAAAGTGACAATCGACCTCAATGGGCTTCAATGGAAGTGAATGGACGATTGCTGACAATGTTAGTTGCAAACTCACTCAAATATATAAGAATTGATGAGATTCGACTTCAAATTCGGAAGATAGACTTTGAAAATTTTCAAACAACACAAAGTGACAATCGACCTCAATGGGCTCCAATGGAAGTAAATGGACGATTGCTGACAATGTTAGTTGCAAACTCACTCGAATATATAAGAATTGATGAGATTCGACTTCAAATTCGGAAGATAGACTTTGAAAATTTTCAAACAACACAAAGTGACAATCGACCTCAATGGGCTTCAATGGAAGTAAATGGACGATTGCTGACAATGTTAGTTGCAAACTCACTCAAATATATAAGAATTGATGAGATTCGACTTCTAATTCGGAAGATAGACTTCAAACATTTTCCATCAATACAAATTGACAATCGACCTCAATGGACTTCAATGGAAGTAAATGGACGATAGGTGACAATGTTAGTTGCAAACTCACTCAAATATATAAGAATTGATGAGATTCGACTTCAAATTAGGCAGATAGACTTCGAACATTTTCAATCAATACAAATTGACAATCGACCTCAATGGGCTTCAATGGAAGTAAATGGACGATTGCTGACAAAGTTATTTGCAAACTCACTCAATTATATAAGAATTGATGAGATTCGACTTCAAATTCGGAAGATAGACTTTGAAAATTTTCAATCAATACAAAGTGACAATCGACCTCAATGGGCTTCAATGGAAGTAAATGGACGATTGCTGACAAACTCAGTTGCAAACTTACTCAAATATATAAGAATTGATGAGATTCGACTTTAAATTCGGAAGATAGACTTTGAAAATTTTCAAACAACACAAAGTGACAATCGACCTCAATGGGCTTCAATGGAAGTAAATGGACGATTGCTGACAATGTTAGTTGCAAACTCACTCAAATATATAAGAATTGATGAGATTCGACTTCAAATTAGAAAGATAGACTTTGAAATTTTTCAAACAACACAAAGTGACAATCGACCTCAATGGGTATCAATGGAAGTAAATGGACGATTGCTGACAATGTTAGTTGCAAACTCACTCAAATATATAAGAATTGATGAGATTCGACTTCAAATTCGAAAGATAGACTTTGAAAATTTTCAAACAACACAAAGTGACAATCGACCTCAATGGGCTTCAATGGAAGTAAATGGACGATTGCTGACAATGTTAGTTGCAAACTCACTCAAATATATAAGAATTGATGAGATTCGACTTCTAATTCGGAAGATAGACTTCAAACATTTTCCATCAATACAAATTGACAATCGACCTCAATGGACTTCAATGGAAGTAAATGGACGATAGGTGACAATGTTAGTTGCAAACTCACTCAAATATATAAGAATTGATGAGATTCGACTTCAAATTCGGAAGATAGACTTCGAACATTTTCAATCAATACAAATTGACAATCGACCTCAATGGGCTTCAATGGAAGTAAATGGACGATTGCTGACAAAGTTATTTGCAAACTCACTCAATTATATAAGAATTGATGAGATTCGACTTTAAATTCGGAAGATAGACTTTGAAAATTTTCAAACAACACAAAGTGACAATCGACCTCAATGGGCTTCAATGGAAGTAAATGGACGATTGCTGACAATGTTAGTTGCAAACTCACTCAAATATATAAGAATTGATGAGATTCGACTTCAAATTCGGAAGATAGACTTTGAAAATTTTCAAACAACACAAAGTGACAATCGACCTCAATGGGCTTCAATGGAAGTAAATGGACGATTGCTGACAATGTTAGTTGCAAACTCACTCAAATATATAAGAATTCATGAGATTCGACTTCTAATTCGGAAGATAGACTTTGAAAATTTTCAATCAATACAAAGTGACAATCGACCTCAATGGGCTTCAATGGAAGTAAATGGACGATTGCTGACAAACTCAGTTGCAAACTTACTCAAATATATAAGAATTGATGAGATTCGACTTTAAATTCGGAAGATAGACTTTGAAAATTTTCAAACAACACAAAGTGACAATCGACCTCAATGGGCTTCAATGGAAGTAAATGGACGATTGCTGACAATGTTAGTTGCAAACTCACTCAAATATATAAGAATTGATGAGATTCGACTTCAAATTCGGAAGATAGACTTTGAAAATTTTCAAACAACACAAAGTGACAATCGACCTCAATGGGCTTCAATGGAAGTAAATGGACGATTGCTGACAATGTTAGTTGCAAACTCACTCAAATATATAAGAATTCATGAGATTCGACTTCTAATTCGGAAGATAGACTTCGAACATTTTCAATCAATACAAAGTGACAATCGACCTCAATGGACTTCAATGGAAGTAAATGGACGATAGGTGACAATGTTAGTTGCACACTCACTCAAATATATAAGAATTGATGAGATTCGACTTCAAATTCGGAAGATAGACTTCGAACATTTTCAATCAATACAAAGTGACAATCGACCTCAATGGGCTTCAATGGATGTAAATGGACGATTGCTGACAAACTTAGTTGCAAACTCACTCAAATATATAAGAATTGATGAGATTCGACTTCAAATTCGGGAGATAGACTTTGAAAATTTTCAAACAACACAAAGTGACAATCGACCTCAATGGGCTTCAATGGAAGTAAATGGACGATTGCTGACAATGTTAGTTGCAAACTCACTCAAATATATAAGAATTGATGAGATTCGACTTCAAATTCGAAAGATAGACTTTGAAAATTTTCAATCAATACAAAGTGACAATCGACCTCAATGGGCTTCAATGGATGTAAATGGACGATTGCTGACAAACTTAGTTGCAAACTCACTCAAATATCTAAGAATTGATGAGATTCGACTTCTAATTCGGAAGATAGACTTTGAAAATTTTCAAACAACACAAAGTGACAATCGACCTCAATGAGCTTCAATGGAAGTAAATGTACGATTGCTGACAATGTTAGTTGCAAACTCACTCAAATATATAAGAATACATGAGATTCGACTTCAAATTCGGAAGATAGACTTTGAAAATTTTCAAACAACACAAAGTGACAATCGACCTCAATGGGCTTCAATGGAAGTAAATGGACGATTGCTGACAATGTTAGTTGCAAACTCACTCAAATATATAAGAATTGATGAGATTCGTTTTCTAATTCGGAAGATAGACTTCAAACATTTTCCATCAATACAAATTGACAATCGACCTCAATGGACTTCAATGGAAGTAAATGGACGATAGGTGAAAATGTTAGTTGCAAACTCACTCAAATATATAAGAATTGATGAGATTCGACTTCAAATTCGGAAGATAGACTTCGAACATTTTCAATCAATACAAATTGACAATCGACCTCAATGGGCTTCAATGGAAGTAAATGGACGATTGCTGACAAAGTTATTTGCAAACTCACTCAAAAATATAAGAATTGTTGAGATTCGACTTCTAATTCGGAAGATAGACTTCGAACATTTTCAATCAATACAAAGTGACAATCGACCTCAATGGACTTCAATGGAAGTAAATGGACGATAGGTGACAATGTTAGTTGCACACTCACTCAAATATATAAGAATTGATGAGATTCGACTTCAAATTCGGAAGATAGACTTCGAACATTTTCAATCAATACAAAGTGACAATCGACCTCAATGGGCTTCAATGGATGTAAATGGACGATTGCTGACAAACTTAGTTGCAAACTTACTCAAATATCTAAGAATTGATGAGATTCGACTTCTAATTCGGAAGATAGACTTCAAACATTTTCCATCAATACAAATTGACAATCGACCTCAATGGACTTCAATGGAAGTAAATGGACGAAAGGTGACAATGTTAGTTGCAAACTCACTCAAATATATAAGAATTGATGAGATTCGACTTCAAATTCGGAAGATAGACTTCGAACATTTTCAATCAATACAAATTGACAATCGACCTCAATGGGCTTCAATGGAAGTAAATGGACGATTGCTGACAAAGTTAGTTGCAAACTCACTCAATTATATAAGAATTGATAAGATTCGACTTCAAATTCGGAAGATAGACTTTGAAAATTTTCAATCAATACAAAGTGACAATCGACCTCAATGGGCTTCAATGGAAGTAAATGGACGATTGCTGACAAACTTAGTTGCAAACTCACTCAAATATATAAGAATTGATGAGATTCGACTTCAAATTAGAAAGATAGACTTTGAAATTTTTCAAACAACACAAAGTGACAATCGACCTCAATGGGTTTCAATGGAAGTAAATGGACGATTGCTGACAATGTTAGTTGCAAACTCACTCAAATATATAAGAATTGATGAGATTCGACTTCAAATTCGGAAGATAGACTTTGAAAATTTTCAAACAACACAAAGTGACAATCGACCTCAATGGGCTTCAATGGAAGTAAATGGACGATTGCTGACAAAGTTATTTGCAAACTCACTCAAAAATATAAGAATTGTTGAGATTCGACTTCTAATTCGGAAGATAGACTTCGAACATTTTCAATCAATACAAAGTGACAATCGACCTCAATGGACTTCAATGGAAGTAAATGGACGATAGGTGACAATGTTAGTTGCACACTCACTCAAATATATAAGAATTGATGAGATTCGACTTCAAATTCGGAAGATAGACTTCGAACATTTTCAATCAATACAAAGTGACAATCGACCTCAATGGGCTTCAATGGATGTAAATGGACGATTGCTGACAAACTTAGTTGCAAACTCACTCAAATATCTAAGAATTGATGAGATTCGACTTCTAATTCGGAAGATAGACTTCAAACATTTTCCATCAATACAAATTGACAATCGACCTCAATGGACTTCAATGGAAGTAAATGGACGAAAGGTGACAATGTTAGTTGCAAACTCACTCAAATATATAAGAATTGATGAGATTCGACTTCAAATTCGGAAGATAGACTTCGAACATTTTCAATCAATACAAATTGACAATCGACCTCAATGGGCTTCAATGGAAGTAAATGGACGATTGCTGACAAAGTTAGTTGCAAACTCACTCAATTATATAAGAATTGATAAGATTCGACTTCAAATTCGGAAGATAGACTTTGAAAATTTTCAATCAATACAAAGTGACAATCGACCTCAATGGGCTTCAATGGAAGTAAATGGACGATTGCTGACAAACTTAGTTGCAAACTCACTCAAATATATAAGAATTGATGAGATTCGACTTCAAATTAGAAAGATAGACTTTGAAATTTTTCAAACAACACAAAGTGACAATCGACCTCAATGGGTTTCAATGGAAGTAAATGGACGATTGCTGACAATGTTAGTTGCAAACTCACTCAAATATATAAGAATTGATGAGATTCGACTTCAAATTCGGAAGATAGACTTTGAAAATTTTCAAACAACACAAAGTGACAATCGACCTCAATGGGCTTCAATGGAAGTAAATGGACGATTGCTGACAATGTTAGTTGCAAACTCACTCAAATATATAAGAATTCATGAGATTCGACTTCTAATTCGGAAGATAGACTTCGAACATTTTCAATCAATACAAAGTGACAATCGACCTCAATGGACTTCAATGGAAGTAAATGGACGATAGGTGACAATGTTAGTTGCACACTCACTCAAATATATAAGAAATGATGAGATTCGACTTCAAATTCGGAAGATAGACTTCGAACATTTTCAATCAATACAAAGTGACAATCGACCTCAATGGGCTTCAATGGAAGTAAATGGACGATAGCTGACAATGTTAGTTGCAAACTCACTCAAATATATAGGAATTGATGGGATTCGACTTCAAATTCGGAAGATAGACTTTGAAAATTTTCAATCAATACAAAGTGACAATCGACCTCAATGGACTTCAATGGAAGTAAATGGACGATTGCTGACAATGTTAGTTGCAAACTCACTCAAATATATAAGAATTCATGAGATTCGACTTCTAATTCGGAAGATAGACTTCGAACATTTTCAATCAATACAAAGTGACAATCGACCTCAATGGACTTCAATGGAAGTAAATGGACGATAGGTGACAATGTTAGTTGCACACTCACTCAAATATATAAGAATTGATGAGATTCGACTTCAAATTCGGAAGATAGACTTCGAACATTTTCAATCAATACAAAGTGACAATCGACCTCAATGGGCTTCAATGGAAGTAAATGGACGATAGCTGACAATGTTAGTTGCAAACTCACTCAAATATATAGGAATTGATGGGATTCGACTTCAAATTCGGAAGATAGACTTTGAAAATTTTCAAACAACACAAAGTGAAAATCGACCTCAATGGGCTTCAATGGAAGTAAATGTACGATTGCTGACAATGTTAGTTGCAAACTCACTCAAATATATAAGAATTGATGAGATTCGACTTCAAATTCGGAAGATAGACTTCGAACATTTTCAATCAATACAAAGTGACAATCGACCTCAATGGACTTCAATGGAAGTAAATGGACGATAGGTGACAATGTTAGTTGCACACTCACTCAAATATATAAGAATTGATGAGATTCGACTTCAAATTCGGAAGATAGACTTCGAACATTTTCCATCAATACAAATTGAAAATCGACCTCAATGGACTTCAATGGAAGTAAATGGACGATAGGTGACAATGTTAGTTGCAAACTCACTCAAATATATAAGAATTGATGAGATTCGACTTCAAATTCGGAAGATAGACTTCGAACATTTTCAATCAATACAAATTGACAATCGACCTCAATGGGCTTCAATGGAAGTAAATGGACGATTGCTGACAAAGTTATTTGCAAACTCACTCAATTATATAAGAATTGATGAGATTCGACTTCAAATTCGGAAGATAGACTTTGAAAATTTTCAATCAATACAAAGTGACAATCGACCTCAATGGGCTTCAATGGAAGTAAATGGACGATTGCTGACAAACTTAGTTGCAAACTTACTCAAATATATAAGAATTGATGAGATTCGACTTTAAATTCGGAAGATAGACTTTGAAAATTTTCAAACAACACAAAGTGACAATCGACCTCAATGGGCTTCAATGGAAGTAAATGGACGATTGCTGACAATGTTAGTTGCAAACTCACTCAAATATATAAGAATTGATGAGATTCGACTTCAAATTCGGAAGATAGACTTTGAAAATTTTCAAACAACACAAAGTGACAATCGACCTCAATGGGCTTCAATGGAAGTAAATGGACGATAGGTGACAATGTTAGTTGCACACTCACTCAAATATATAAGAATTGATGAGATTCGACTTCAAATTCGGAAGATAGACTTTGAAAATTTTCAAACAACACAAAGTGACAATCGACCTCAATGGGCTTCAATGGAAGTAAATGGACGATTGCTGACAATGTTAGTTGCAAACTCACTAAAATATATAAGAATTCACGAGATTCGACTTCTAATTCGGAAGATAGACTTCGAACATTTTCAATCAATACAAAGTGACAATCGACCTCAATGGACTTCAATGGAAGTAAATGGACGATAGGTGACAATGTTAGTTGCACACTCACTCAAATATATAAGAATTGATGAGATTCGACTTCAAATTCGGAAGATAGACTTCGAACATTTTCAATCAATACAAAGTGACAATCGACCTCAATGGGCTTCAATGGAAGTAAATGGACGATAGCTGACAATGTTAGTTGCAAACTCACTCAAATATATAGGAATTGATGGGATTCGACTTCAAATTCGGAAGATAGACTTTGAAAATTTTCAAACAACACAAAGTGAAAATCGACCTCAATGGGCTTCAATGGAAGTAAATGTACGATTGCTGACAATGTTAGTTGCAAACTCACTCAAATATATAAGAATTGATGAGATTCGACTTCAAATTCGGAAGATAGACTTCGAACATTTTCAATCAATACAAAGTGACAATCGACCTCAATGGACTTCAATGGAAGTAAATGGACGATAGGTGACAATGTTAGTTGCACACTCACTCAAATATATAAGAATTGATGAGATTCGACTTCAAATTCGGAAGATAGACTTCGAACATTTTCCATCAATACAAATTGAAAATCGACCTCAATGGACTTCAATGGAAGTAAATGGACGATAGGTGACAATGTTAGTTGCAAACTCACTCAAATATATAAGAATTGATGAGATTCGACTTCAAATTCGGAAGATAGACTTCGAACATTTTCAATCAATACAAATTGACAATCGACCTCAATGGGCTTCAATGGAAGTAAATGGACGATTGCTGACAAAGTTATTTGCAAACTCACTCAATTATATAAGAATTGATGAGATTCGACTTCAAATTCGGAAGATAGACTTTGAAAATTTTCAATCAATACAAAGTGACAATCGACCTCAATGGGCTTCAATGGAAGTAAATGGACGATTGCTGACAAACTTAGTTGCAAACTTACTCAAATATATAAGAATTGATGAGATTCGACTTTAAATTCGGAAGATAGACTTTGAAAATTTTCAAACAACACAAAGTGACAATCGACCTCAATGGGCTTCAATGGAAGTAAATGGACGATTGCTGACAATGTTAGTTGCAAACTCACTCAAATATATAAGAATTGATGAGATTCGACTTCAAATTCGGAAGATAGACTTTGAAAATTTTCAAACAACACAAAGTGACAATCGACCTCAATGGGCTTCAATGGAAGTAAATGGACGATTGCTGACAATGTTAGTTGCAAACTCACTCAAATATATAAGAATTCATGAGATTCGACTTCTAATTCGGAAGATAGACTTCGAACATTTTCAATCAATACAAAGTGACAATCGACCTCAATGGACTTCAATGGAAGTAAATGGACGATAGGTGACAATGTTAGTTGCACACTCACTCAAATATATAAGAATTGATGAGATTCGACTTCAAATTCGGAAGATAGACTTCGAACATTTTCAATCAATACAAAGTGACAATCGACCTCAATGGGCTTCAATGGAAGTAAATGGACGATAGCTGACAATGTTAGTTGCAAACTCACTCAAATATATAGGAATTGATGGGATTCGACTTCAAATTCGGAAGATAGACTTCGAACATTTTCAATCAATACAAAGTGACAATCGACCTCAATGGGCTTCAATGGAAGTAAATGGACGATAGCTGACAATGTTAGTTGCAAACTCACTCAAATATATAGGAATTGATGGGATTCGACTTCAAATTCGGAAGATAGACTTTGAAAATAATCAAACAACACAAAGTGACAATCGACCTCAATGGGCTTCAATGGAAGTAAATGGACGATTGCTGACAAACTTAGTTGCAAACTTACTCAAATATATAAGAATTGATGAGATTCGACTTTAAATTCGGAAGATAGACTTTGAAAATTTTCAAACAACACAAAGTGACAATCGACCTCAATGGGCTTCAATGGAAGTAAATGGACGATTGCTGACAATGTTAGTTGCAAACTCACTCAAATATATAAGAATTGATGAGATTCGACTTCAAATTCGGAAGATAGACTTTGAAAATTTTCAAACAACACAAAGTGACAATCGACCTCAATGGGCTTCAATGGAAGTAAATGGACGATAGGTGACAATGTTAGTTGCACACTCACTCAAATATATAAGAATTGATGAGATTCGACTTCAAATTCGGAAGATAGACTTTGAAAATTTTCAAACAACACAAAGTGACAATCGACCTCAATGGGCTTCAATGGAAGTAAATGGACGATTGCTGACAATGTTAGTTGCAAACTCACTAAAATATATAAGAATTCACGAGATTCGACTTCTAATTCGGAAGATAGACTTCGAACATTTTCAATCAATACAAAGTGACAATCGACCTCAATGGACTTCAATGGAAGTAAATGGACGATAGGTGACAATGTTAGTTGCACACTCACTCAAATATATAAGAATTGATGAGATTCGACTTCAAATTCGGAAGATAGACTTCGAACATTTTCAATCAATACAAAGTGACAATCGACCTCAATGGGCTTCAATGGAAGTAAATGGACGATAGCTGACAATGTTAGTTGCAAACTCACTCAAATATATAGGAATTGATGGGATTCGACTTCAAATTCGGAAGATAGACTTTGAAAATTTTCAAACAACACAAAGTGAAAATCGACCTCAATGGGCTTCAATGGAAGTAAATGTACGATTGCTGACAATGTTAGTTGCAAACTCACTCAAATATATAAGAATTGATGAGATTCGACTTCAAATTCGGAAGATAGACTTCGAACATTTTCAATCAATACAAAGTGACAATCGACCTCAATGGACTTCAATGGAAGTAAATGGACGATAGGTGACAATGTTAGTTGCACACTCACTCAAATATATAAGAATTGATGAGATTCGACTTCAAATTCGGAAGATAGACTTCGAACATTTTCCATCAATACAAATTGAAAATCGACCTCAATGGACTTCAATGGAAGTAAATGGACGATAGGTGACAATGTTAGTTGCAAACTCACTCAAATATATAAGAATTGATGAGATTCGACTTCAAATTCGGAAGATAGACTTCGAACATTTTCAATCAATACAAATTGACAATCGACCTCAATGGGCTTCAATGGAAGTAAATGGACGATTGCTGACAAAGTTATTTGCAAACTCACTCAATTATATAAGAATTGATGAGATTCGACTTCAAATTCGGAAGATAGACTTTGAAAATTTTCAATCAATACAAAGTGACAATCGACCTCAATGGGCTTCAATGGAAGTAAATGGACGATTGCTGACAAACTTAGTTGCAAACTTACTCAAATATATAAGAATTGATGAGATTCGACTTTAAATTCGGAAGATAGACTTTGAAAATTTTCAAACAACACAAAGTGACAATCGACCTCAATGGGCTTCAATGGAAGTAAATGGACGATTGCTGACAATGTTAGTTGCAAACTCACTCAAATATATAAGAATTGATGAGATTCGACTTCAAATTCGGAAGATAGACTTTGAAAATTTTCAAACAACACAAAGTGACAATCGACCTCAATGGGCTTCAATGGAAGTAAATGGACGATTGCTGACAATGTTAGTTGCAAACTCACTCAAATATATAAGAATTCATGAGATTCGACTTCTAATTCGGAAGATAGACTTCGAACATTTTCAATCAATACAAAGTGACAATCGACCTCAATGGACTTCAATGGAAGTAAATGGACGATAGGTGACAATGTTAGTTGCACACTCACTCAAATATATAAGAATTGATGAGATTCGACTTCAAATTCGGAAGATAGACTTCGAACATTTTCAATCAATACAAAGTGACAATCGACCTCAATGGGCTTCAATGGAAGTAAATGGACGATAGCTGACAATGTTAGTTGCAAACTCACTCAAATATATAGGAATTGATGGGATTCGACTTCAAATTCGGAAGATAGACTTTGAAAATAATCAAACAACACAAAGTGACAATCGACCTCAATGGGCTTCAATGGAAGTAAATGTACGATTGCTGACAATGTTAGTTGCAAACTCACTCAAATATATAAGAATTGATGAGATTCGACTTCAAATTCGGAAGATAGACTTTGAAAATTTTCAAACAACACAAAGTGACAATCGACCTCAATGGGCTTCAATGGAAGTAAATGGACGATAGGTGACAATGTTAGTTGCACACTCACTCAAATATATAAGAATTGATGAGATTCGACTTCAAATTCGGAAGATAGACTTTGAAAATTTTCAAACAACACAAAGTGACAATCGACCTCAATGGGCTTCAATGGAAGTAAATGGACGATTGCTGACAATGTTAGTTGCAAACTCACTCAAATATATAAGAATTCATGAGATTCGACTTCTAATTCGGAAGATAGACTTCGAACATTTTCAATCAATACAAAGTGACAATCGACCTCAATGGACTTCAATGGAAGTGAATGGACGATAGGTGACAATGTTAGTTGCACACTCACTCAAATATATAAGAATTGATGAGATTCGACTTCAAATTCGGAAGATAGACTTCGAACATTTTCAATCAATACAAAGTGACAATCGACCTCAATGGGCTTCAATGGAAGTAAATGGACGATAGCTGACAATGTTAGTTGCAAACTCACTCAAATATATAGGAATTGATGGGATTCGACTTCAAATTCGGAAGATAGACTTTGAAAATTTTCAAACAACACAAAGTGAAAATCGACCTCAATGGGCTTCAATGGAAGTAAATGTACGATTGCTGACAATGTTAGTTGCAAACTCACTCAAATATATAAGAATTGATGAGATTCGACTTCAAATTCGGAAGATAGACTTCGAACATTTTCAATCAATACAAAGTGACAATCGACCTCAATGGACTTCAATGGAAGTAAATGGACGATAGGTGACAATGTTAGTTGCACACTCACTCAAATATATAAGAATTGATGAGATTCGACTTCAAATTCGGAAGATAGACTTCGAACATTTTCCATCAATACAAATTGAAAATCGACCTCAATGGACTTCAATGGAAGTAAATGGACGATAGGTGACAATGTTAGTTGCAAACTCACTCAAATATATAAGAATTGATGAGATTCGACTTCAAATTCGGAAGATAGACTTCGAACATTTTCAATCAATACAAATTGACAATCGACCTCAATGGGCTTCAATGGAAGTAAATGGACGATTGCTGACAAAGTTATTTGCAAACTCACTCAATTATATAAGAATTGATGAGATTCGACTTCAAATTCGGAAGATAGACTTTGAAAATTTTCAATCAATACAAAGTGACAATCGACCTCAATAGGCTTCAATGGAAGTAAATGGACGATTGCTGACAAACTTAGTTGCAAACTTACTCAAATATATAAGAATTGATGAGATTCGACTTTAAATTCGGAAGATAGACTTTGAAAATTTTCAAACAACACAAAGTGACAATCGACCTCAATGGGCTTCAGTGGAAGTAAATGGACGATTGCTGACAATGTTAGTTGCAAACTCACTCAAATATATAAGAATTGATGAGATTCGACTTCAAATTCGGAAGATAGACTTTGAAAATTTTCAAACAACACAAAGTGACAATCGACCTCAATGGGCTTCAATGGAAGTAAATGGACGATTGCTGACAATGTTAGTTGCAAACTCACTCAAATATATAAGAATTCATGAGATTCGACTTCTAATTCGGAAGATAGACTTCGAACATTTTCAATCAATACAAAGTGACAATCGACCTCAATGGACTTCAATGGAAGTAAATGGACGATAGGTGACAATGTTAGTTGCACACTCACTCAAATATATAAGAATTGAAGAGATTCGACTTCAAATTCGGAAGATAGACTTCGAACATTTTCAATCAATACAAAGTGACAATCGACCTCAATGGGCTTCAATGGAAGTAAATGGACGATAGCTGACAATGTTAGTTGCAAACTCACTCAAATATATAGGAATTGATGGGATTCGACTTCAAATTCGGAAGATAGACTTTGAAAATTTTCAAACAACACAAAGTGACAATCGACCTCAATGGGCTTCAATGGAAGTAAATGTACGATTGCTGACAATGTTAGTTGCAAACTCACTCAAATATATAAGAATTGATGAGATTCGACTTCAAATTCGGAAGATAGACTTTGAAAATTTTCAAACAACACAAAGTGACAATCGACCTCAATGGGCTTCAATGGAAGTAAATGGACGATTGCTGACAATGTTAGTTGCAAACACACTCAAAAATATAAGAATTGATGAGATTCGACTTCTAATTCGGAAGATAGACTTCGAACATTTTCAATCAATACAAAGTGACAATCGACCTCAATGGACTTCAATGGAAGTAAATGGACGATAGGTGACAATGTTAGTTGCACACTCACTCAAATATATAAGAATTGATGAGATTCGACTTCAAATTCGGAAGATAGACTTCGAACATTTTCAATCAATACAAAGTGACAATCGACCTCAATGGGCTTCAATGGAAGTAAATGGACGATTGCTGACAAACTTAGTTGCAAACTCACTCAAATATCTAAGAATTGATGAGATTCGACTTCTAATTCGGAAGATAGACTTCAAACATTTTCCATCAATACAAATTGAAAATCGACCTCAATGGACTTCAATGGAAGTAAATGGACGATAGGTGACAATGTTAGTTGCACACTCACTCAAATATATAAGAATTGATGAGATTCGACTTCAAATTCGGAAGATAGACTTCGAACATTTTCCATCAATACAAATTGAAAATCGACCTCAATGGACTTCAATGGAAGTAAATGGACGATAGGTGACAATGTTAGTTGCAAACTCACTCAAATATATAAGAATTGATGAGATTCGACTTCAAATTCGGAAGATAGACTTCGAACATTTTCAATCAATACAAATTGACAATCGACCTCAATGGGCTTCAATGGAAGTAAATGGACGATTGCTGACAAAGTTATTTGCAAACTCACTCAATTATATAAGAATTGATGAGATTCGACTTCAAATTCGGAAGATAGACTTTGAAAATTTTCAATCAATACAAAGTGACAATCGACCTCAATGGGCTTCAATGGAAGTAAATGGACGATTGCTGACAAACTTAGTTGCAAACTTACTCAAATATATAAGAATTGATGAGATTCGACTTTAAATTCGGAAGATAGACTTTGAAAATTTTCAAACAACACAAAGTGACAATCGACCTCAATGGGCTTCAATGGAAGTAAATGGACGATTGCTGACAATGTTAGTTGCAAACTCACTCAAATATATAAGAATTGATGAGATTCGACTTCAAATTCGGAAGATAGACTTTGAAAATTTTCAAACAACACAAAGTGACAATCGACCTCAATGGGCTTCAATGGAAGTAAATGGACGATTGCTGACAATGTTAGTTGCAAACTCACTCAAATATATAAGAATTCATGAGATTCGACTTCTAATTCGGAAGATAGACTTCGAACATTTTCAATCAATACAAAGTGACAATCGACCTCAATGGACTTCAATGGAAGTAAATGGACGATAGGTGACAATGTTAGTTGCACACTCACTCAAATATATAAGAATTGAAGAGATTCGACTTCAAATTCGGAAGATAGACTTCGAACATTTTCAATCAATACAAAGTGACAATCGACCTCAATGGGCTTCAATGGAAGTAAATGGACGATAGCTGACAATGTTAGTTGCAAACTCACTCAAATATATAGGAATTGATGGGATTCGACTTCAAATTCGGAAGATAGACTTTGAAAATTTTCAAACAACACAAAGTGACAATCGACCTCAATGGGCTTCAATGGAAGTAAATGTACGATTGCTGACAATGTTAGTTGCAAACTCACTCAAATATATAAGAATTGATGAGATTCGACTTCAAATTCGGAAGATAGACTTTGAAAATTTTCAAACAACACAAAGTGACAATCGACCTCAATGGGCTTCAATGGAAGTAAATGGACGATTGCTGACAATGTTAGTTGCAAACACACTCAAAAATATAAGAATTGATGAGATTCGACTTCTAATTCGGAAGATAGACTTCGAACATTTTCAATCAATACAAAGTGACAATCGACCTCAATGGACTTCAATGGAAGTAAATGGACGATAGGTGACAATGTTAGTTGCACACTCACTCAAATATATAAGAATTGATGAGATTCGACTTCAAATTCGGAAGATAGACTTCGAACATTTTCAATCAATACAAAGTGACAATCGACCTCAATGGGCTTCAATGGAAGTAAATGGACGATTGCTGACAAACTTAGTTGCAAACTCACTCAAATATCTAAGAATTGATGAGATTCGACTTCTAATTCGGAAGATAGACTTCAAACATTTTCCATCAATACAAATTGACAATCGACCTCAATGGACTTCAATGGAAGTAAATGGACGATAGGTGACAATGTTAGTTGCAAACTCACTCAAATATATAAGAATTGATGAGATTCGACTTCAAATTCGGAAGATAGACTTCGAACATTTTCAATCAATACAAATTGACAATCGACCTCAATGGGCTTCAATGGAAGTAAATGGACGATTGCTGACAAAGTTAGTTGCAAACTCACTCAATTATATAAGAATTGATAAGATTCGACTTCAAATTCGGAAGATAGACTTTGAAAATTTTCAATCAATACAAAGTGACAATCGACCTCAATGGGCTTCAATGGAAGTAAATGGACGATTGCTGACAAACTTAGTTGCAAACTTACTCAAATATATAAGAATTGATGAGATTCGACTTTAAATTCGGAAGATAGACTTCGAACATTTTCAATCAATACAAATTGACAATCGACCTCAATGGGCTTCAATGGAAGTAAATGGACGATAGCTGACAATGTTAGTTGCAAAATCACTCAAATATATAAGAATTGATGAGATTCGACTCCTAATTCGAAAGATAGACTTCGAACATTTTCAATCAATACAAATTGACAATCGACCTCAATGGGCTTCAATGGAAGTAAATGGACGATTGCTGACAATGTTAGTTGCAAACTCACTCAATTATATAAAAATTGATGAGATTCGACTTCAAATTAGAAAGATAGACTTTGAAAATTTTCAATCATTTCAAAGTGACAATCGACCTCAATGGGCTGCAATGGATGTAAATCGACGATATCTGTCGAAGTTAGTTGCGAACTCACTCAAATATATAAGAATTGATAAGACTCGACTTCAACTTAGGAAGATAGACTTTGAACATTTTCAATCAACACAAAGTGACAATCGACCTCAATCGGCTTCAATGGATGTAAATCGACAATATCTGACCAAGTTAGTTGAAAACTAACTCAAATATATAGAAATTGACGAGATTCGACTTCAAATTAGGAAGATAGACTTAGAATATTTTCAATCAATTCAAAGTGACAATCGACCGCAATCGGCTTCAATTGATGTAAATCGACGATATCTGTCGAAGTTAGTTTCCAACTCACTCAAATATATGAGAATTGATGAGACTCGACTTCAACTTAGGAAGATAGACTTTGAACATTTTCAATCAACACAAAGTGACAATCGACTCAATGGGCTTCAATGGATGTAAATCGACGATATCTGTCGAAGTTAGTTGCCAACTCACTCAAATATATAAGAATTGATGAGACTCGACTTCAAATTAGGCAGATAGACTTTAAAAATTTTCAATCAACACAAAGTGATAATCAACCTCAATGGGCTTCAATGGATGTAAATCGACGATATCTGACCAAGATGTTGCAAACTAACTCAAATATATAACAATTGATGAGATTCGACTTCAAATTAGGAAGATAGACTTTGAAAATTTCCAATCAACACAAAGTGATAATCAACCTCAATGGGCTTCAATGGATGTAAATCGGCGATATCTGACCAAGATGTTGCAAACTAACTCAAATATATAACAATTGATGAGATTCGACTTCAAATTAGGAAGATAGACTTTGGAAATTTTCAATCAACACAAAGTGATAATCAACCTCAATGGGCTTCAATGGATGTAAATCGGCGATATCTGACCAAGATGTTGCAAACTCACTCAAATTTATAAGAATTTATGAGATTCGACTCCAAATTAGGAAGATAGACTTTGAAAATTTTCAATTAACACAAAGTGACAATCGACCTCAATCTGCTTCAATGAATGTAAATCGACGATATCTGACCAAGATGTTGCAAACTCACTCAAATTTATAAGAATTTATGAGATTCGACTTCAAATTCGGAAGATAGACTTTGAAAATTTTCAATCAATACAAAGTGACAATCGACCTCAATGGGCTTCAATGGAAGTAAATGGACGATTGCTGACAAACTTAGTTGCAAACTTACTCAAATATATAAGAATTGATGAGATTCGACTTTAAATTCGGAAGATAGACTTTGAAAATTTTCAAACAACACAAAGTGACAATCGACCTCAATGGGCTTCAGTGGAAGTAAATGGACGATTGCTGACAATGTTAGTTGCAAACTCACTCAAATATATAAGAATTGATGAGATTCGACTTCAAATTCGGAAGATAGACTTTGAAAATTTTCAAACAACACAAAGTGACAATCGACCTCAATGGGCTTCAATGGAAGTAAATGGACGATTGCTGACAATGTTAGTTGCAAACTCACTCGAATATATAAGAATTCATGAGATTCGACTTCTAATTCGGAAGATAGACTTCGAACATTTTCAATCAATACAAAGTGACAATCGACCTCAATGGACTTCAATGGAAGTAAATGGACGATAGGTGACAATGTTAGTTGCACACTCACTCAAATATATAAGAATTGAAGAGATTCGACTTCAAATTCGGAAGATAGACTTCGAACATTTTCAATCAATACAAAGTGACAATCGACCTCAATGGGCTTCAATGGAAGTAAATGGACGATAGCTGACAATGTTAGTTGCAAACTCACTCAAATATATAGGAATTGATGGGATTCGACTTCAAATTCGGAAGATAGACTTTGAAAATTTTCAAACAACACAAAGTGACAATCGACCTCAATGGGCTTCAATGGAAGTAAATGTACGATTGCTGACAATGTTAGTTGCAAACTCACTCAAATATATAAGAATTGATGAGATTCGACTTCAAATTCGGAAGATAGACTTTGAAAATTTTCAAACAACACAAAGTGACAATCGACCTCAATGGGCTTCAATGGAAGTAAATGGACGATTGCTGACAATGTTAGTTGCAAACACACTCAAAAATATAAGAATTGATGAGATTCGACTTCTAATTCGGAAGATAGACTTCGAACATTTTCAATCAATACAAAGTGACAATCGACCTCAATGGACTTCAATGGAAGTAAATGGACGATAGGTGACAATGTTAGTTGCACACTCACTCAAATATATAAGAATTGATGAGATTCGACTTCAAATTCGGAAGATAGACTTCGAACATTTTCAATCAATACAAAGTGACAATCGACCTCAATGGGCTTCAATGGAAGTAAATGGACGATTGCTGACAAACTTAGTTGCAAACTCACTCAAATATCTAAGAATTGATGAGATTCGACTTCTAATTCGGAAGATAGACTTCAAACATTTTCCATCAATACAAATTGACAATCGACCTCAATGGACTTCAATGGAAGTAAATGGACGATAGGTGACAATGTTAGTTGCAAACTCACTCAAATATATAAGAATTGATGAGATTCGACTTCAAATTCGGAAGATAGACTTCGAACATTTTCAATCAATACAAATTGACAATCGACCTCAATGGGCTTCAATGGAAGTAAATGGACGATTGCTGACAAAGTTAGTTGCAAACTCACTCAATTATATAAGAATTGATAAGATTCGACTCCTAATTCGAAAGATAGACTTCGAACATTTTCAATCAATACAAATTGACAATCGACCTCAATGGGCTTCAATGGAAGTAAATGGACGATTGCTGACAATGTTAGTTGCAAACTCACTCAATTATATAAAAATTGATGAGATTCGACTTCAAATTAGAAAGATAGACTTTGAAAATTTTCAATCATTTCAAAGTGACAATCGACCTCAATGGGCTGCAATGGATGTAAATCGACGATATCTGTCGGAGTTAGTTGCGAACTCACTCAAATATATAGGAATTCATGAGACTCGACTTCAAATTAGGAAGATAGACTTTGAAAATTTTCAATCAATACAAAGTGACAATCGACCTCAATGGGCTTCAATGGAAGTAAATGGACGATTGCTGACAAACTTAGTTGCAAACTTACTCAAATATATAAGAATTGATGAGATTCGACTTTAAATTCGGAAGATAGACTTCGAACATTTTCAATCAATACAAATTGACAATCGACCTCAATGGGCTTCAATGGAAGTAAATGGACGATAGCTGACAATGTTAGTTGCAAACTCACTCAAATATATAAGAATTGATGAGATTCGACTCCTAATTCGAAAGATAGACTTCGAACATTTTCAATCAATACAAATTGACAATCGACCTCAATGGGCTTCAATGGAAGTAAATGGACGATTGCTGACAATGTTAGTTGCAAACTCACTCAATTATATAAAAATTGATGAGATTCGACTTCAAATTAGAAAGATAGACTTTGAAAATTTTCAATCATTTCAAAGTGACAATCGACCTCAATGGGCTGCAATGGATGTAAATCGACGATATCTGTCGAAGTTAGTTGCGAACTCACTCAAATATATAAGAATTGATGAGACTCGACTTCAACTTAGGAAGATAGACTTTGAACATTTTCAATCAACACAAAGTGACAATCGACCTCAATCGGCTTCAATGGATGTAAATCGACAATATCTGACCAAGTTAGTTGAAAACTAACTCAAATATATAGAAATTGACGAGATTCGACTTCAAATTAGGAAGATAGACTTAGAATATTTTCAATCAATTCAAAGTGACAATCGACCGCAATCGGCTTCAATTGATGTAAATCGACGATATCTGTCGAAGTTAGTTTCAAACTCACTCAAATATATGAGAATTGATGAGACTCGACTTCAACTTAGGAAGATAGACTTTGAACATTTTCAATCAACACAAAGTGACAATCGACTCAATGGGCTTCAATGGATGTAAATCGACGATATCTGTCGAAGTTAGTTGCCAACTCACTCAAATATATAAGAATTGATGAGACTCGACTTCAAATTAGGCAGATAGACTTTAAAAATTTTCAATCAACACAAAGTGATAATCAACCTCAATGGGCTTCAATGGATGTAAATCGACGATATCTGACCAAGATGTTGCAAACTAACTCAAATATATAACAATTGATGAGATTCGACTTCAAATTAGGAAGATAGACTTTGAAAATTTCCAATCAACACAAAGTGATAATCAACCTCAATGGGCTTCAATGGATGTAAATCGGCGATATCTGACCAAGATGTTGCAAACTCACTCAAATTTATAAGAATTTATGAGATTCGACTCCAAATTAGGAAGATAGACTTTCAAAATTTTCAATTAACACAAAGTGACAATCGACCTCAATCGGCTTCAATGGATGTAAATCGACGATATCTGTCCAAGTTGAATGCGAAATCACTCAAATATATAAGAATTGATGAGACTCGACTTCAACTAAGGAAGATAGACTTTGGAAATTTTCAATCAACACAAAGTGATAATCAACCTCAATGGGCTTCAATGGATGTAAATCGGCGATATCTGACCAAGATGCTGCAAACTCACTCAAATTTATAAGAATTTATGAGATTCGACTCCAAATTAGGAAGATAGACTTTGAAAATTTTCAATTAACACAAAGTGACAATCGACCTCAATCTGCTTCAATGAATGTAAATCGACGATATCTGACCAAGATGTTGCAAACTCACTTAAATATATAAGAATTGATGAGACTCGACTTCAAATTAGGCAGAAAGACTTTGGAAATTTTCAATCAACACAAGGTGACAATCGACCTCAATGGGATTCAATGGATGTATATCGACGATATCTGTCGGAGTTAGTTGCGAACTCACTCAAATATATAGGAATTCATGAGACTCGACTTCAAATTAGGAAGATAGACTTGGAAAATTTTCAATCAATTCAAAGTGACAATCGACCTCAATGGGCTGCAATGGATGTAAATCGACGATATCTGTCGAAGTTAGTTGCGAACTCACTCAAATATATGAGAATTGATGAGACTCGACTTCAACTTAGGAAGATAGACTTTGAACATTTTCAATCAACACAAAGTGACAATCGACTCAATGGGCTTCAATGGATGTAAATCGACGATATCTGTCGAAGTTAGTTGCCAACTCACTCAAATATATAAGAATTGATGAGACTCGACTTTAACTTAGGAAGATAGACTTTTAACATTTTCAATCAACACAAAGTGACAATCGACTCAATGGGCTTCAATGGATGTAAATCGACGATATCTGTCGAAGTTAGTTGCCAACTCACTCAAATATATAAGAATTGATGAGACTCGACTTCAAATTAGGCAGATAGACTTTAAAAATTTTCAATCAACACAAAGTGACAATCGACCTCAATCTGCTTCAATGGATGTAAATCGACGATATCTGTCGAAGTTAGTTGCGAACTCACTCAAATATATAGGAATTCATGGGACTCGACTTCAAATTAGGAAGATAGACTTTGAACATTTTCAATCAACACAAAGTGACAATCGACTCAATGGGCTTCAATGGATGTAAATCGATGATATCTGTCGAAGTTAGTTGCCAACTCACTCAAATATATAAGAATTGATGAGACTCGACTTCAAATTAGGAAGATAGACATTGAAAATTATCAATCAACACAAAGTGACAATCGACCTCAATCTTCTTCAATGGATGTAAATCGACGATATCTGACCAAGATGTTCCAAACTCACTCATATATATATAAGAATTGATGAGATTCGACTTCAAATTAGAAAGATAGACTTTGAACATTTTCAATCAACACAAAGTGACAATCGACCTCAATCTGCTTCAATGGATGTAAATCGACGATATCTGACCAAGATGTTGCAAACTCACTCAAATATATATAAGAATTGATGAGATTCGACTTCAAATTAGAAAGATAGACTTTGAACATTTTCAATCAACACAAAGTGACAATCGACCTCAATCTGCTTCAATGGATTTAAATCGACGATATCTGACCAATATGTTGCAAACTCACTCAAATATATAAAAATTGATGAGATTCGACTTCAAATTAGGAAGATAGACTTTGAAAATTTTCAATGAACACAAAGTGACAATCGACCTCAATCGGCTTCAAAGCTGTAAATCAACGATATCTGAACAAGTTAGTTGCGAACTCACTCAAATATATAAGATTTGATGAGACTCGACTTCAAATTAGGCAGATAGACTTTGAAAATTTTCAATCAACACAAAGTGACAATCAACCTCAATCGGCTTCAATGGATGTAAATCGACGATATCTGTCGAAGTTAGTTGCGAACTCTCTCAAATATATAGGAATTCATGAGACTCGACTTCAAATAAGGCAGATAGTCTTTGAAAATCTTCTATCAACACAAAGTGACAATCAACCTCAATCGGCTTCAATGGATGTATATCGACGATATCTGTCGGAGTTAGTTGCGAACTCACTCAAATATATAGGAATTCATGAGATTCGACTTCAAATTAGGAAGATAGACTTTGAACATTTTCAATCAACACAAAGTGACAATCGACTCAATGGGCTTCAATGGATGTAAATCGACGATATCTGTGGAAGTTAGTTGCCAACTCACTCAAATATATAAGAATTGATGAGACTCGACTTCAAATTAGGAAGATAGACATTGAAAATTTTCAATCAACACAAAGTGACAATCGACCTCAATGGGCTTCAATGGATGTAAATCGACGATATCTGTCGAAGTTAGTTGCCAACTCACTCAAATATATAAGAATTGATGAGACTGGACTTCAAATTAGGCAGATAGACTTTGAACATTTTCAATCAACACAAAGTGACAATCGACCTCAATCTGCTTGAATGGATGTAAATCGACGATATCTGTCGAAGTTATTTGCGAACTCACTCAAATATATAGGAATTCATGAGACTCGACTTCAAATTAGGAAGATAGACTTTGAACATTTTCAATCAACACAAAGTGACAATCGACTCAATGGGCTTCAATGGATGTAAATCGACGATATCTGTCGAAGTTAGTTGCCAACTCACTCAAATATATAAGAATTGATGAGACTCGACTTCAAATTAGGAAGATAGACATTGAAAATTTTCAATCAACACAAAGTGACAATCGACCTCAATGGGCTTCAATGGATGTAAATCGACGATATCTGACCAAGATCTTGCAAACTCACTCATATATATATAAGAATTGATGAGATTCGACTTCAAATTAGGAAGATAGACTTTTAACATTTTCAATCAACACAAAGTGACAATCGACTCAATGGGCTTCAATGGATGTAAATCGACGATATCTGTCGAAGTTAGTTGCCAACTCACTCAAATATATATGAATTGATGAGACTCGACTTCAAATTAGGCAGATAGACTTTAAAAATTTTCAATCAACACAAAGTGACAATCGACCTCAATCTGCTTCGATGGATGTAAATCGACGATATCTGTCGAAGTTAGTTGCGAACTCACTCAAATATATAGGAATTCATGAGACTCGACTTCAAATTAGGAAGATAGACTTTGAACATTTTCAATCAACACAAAGTGACAATCAACCTCAATCGGCTTCAATGGATGTATATCGACGATATCTGTCGGAGTTAGTTGCGAACTCACTCAAATATATAGGAATTCATGAGATTCGACTTCAAATTAGGAAGATAGACTTTGAACATTTTCAATCAACACAAAGTGACAATCGACTCAATGGGCTTCAATGGATGTAAATCGACGATATCTGTCGAAGTTAGTTGCCAACTCACTCAAATATATAAGAATTGATGAGACTCGACTTCAAATTAGGAAGATAGACATTGAAAATTTTCAATCAACACAAAGTGACAATCGACCTCAATGGGCTTCAATGGATGTAAATCGACGATATCTGTCGAAGTTAGTTGCCAACTCACTCAAATATATAAGAATTGATGAGACTGGACTTCAAATTAGGCAGATAGACTTTGAACATTTTCAATCAACACAAAGTGACAATCGACCTCAATCTGCTTGAATGGATGTAAATCGACGATATCTGTCGAAGTTATTTGCGAACTCACTCAAATATATAGGAATTCATGAGACTCGACTTCAAATTAGGAAGATAGACTTTGAACATTTTCAATCAACACAAAGTGACAATCGACTCAATGGGCTTCAATGGATGTAAATCGACGATATCTGTCGAAGTTAGTTGCCAACTCACTCAAATATATAAGAATTGATGAGACTCGACTTCAAATTAGGAAGATAGACATTGAAAATTTTCAATCAACACAAAGTGACAATCGACCTCAATGGGCTTCAATGGATGTAAATCGACGATATCTGACCAAGATCTTGCAAACTCACTCATATATATATAAGAATTGATGAGATTCGACTTCAAATTAGGAAGATAGACTTTTAACATTTTCAATCAACACAAAGTGACAATCGACTCAATGGGCTTCAATGGATGTAAATCGTCGATATCTGTCGAAGTTAGTTGCCAACTCACTCAAATATATATGAATTGATGAGACTCGACTTCAAATTAGGCAGATAGACTTTAAAAATTTTCAATCAACACAAAGTGACAATCGACCTCAATCTGCTTCGATGGATGTAAATCGACGATATCTGTCGAAGTTAGTTGCGAACTCACTCAAATATATAGGAATTCATGAGACTCGACTTCAAATTAGGAAGATAGACTTTGAACATTTTCAATCAACACAAAGTGACAATCAACCTCAATCGGCTTCAAAGCTGTAAATCAACGATATCTGAACAAGTTAGTTGCGAAATCACTCAAATATATAGGAATTCATGAGACTCGACTTCAAATAAGGCAGATAGACTTTGAAAATTTTCTATCAACACAAAGTGACAATCAACCTCAATCGGCTTCAATGGATGTATATCGACGATATCTGTCGGAGTTAGTTGCGAACTCACTCAAATATATAGGAATTCATGAGACTCGACTTCAAATTAGGAAGATAGACTTTGAAAATTTTCAATCAATTCAAAGTGACAATCGACCTCAATGGGCTGCAATGGATGTAAATCGACGATATCTGTCAAAGTTAGTTGCCAACTCACTCAAATATATAAGAATTGATGAGACTCGACTTCAAATTAGGAAGATAGACATTGAAAATTTTCAATCAACACAAAGTGACAATCGACCTCAATGGGCTTCAATGGATGTAAATCGACGATATCTGACCAAGATCTTGCAAACTCACTCATATATATATAAGAATTGATGAGATTCGACTTCAAATTAGGAAGATAGACTTTTAACATTTTCAATCAACACAAAGTGACAATCGACTCAATGGGCTTCAATGGATGTAAATCGACGATATCTGTCGAAGTTAGTTGCCAACTCACTCAAATATATAAGAATTGATGAGACTCGACTTCAAATTAGGCAGATAGACTTTAAAAATTTTCAATCAACACAAAGTGACAATCGACCTCAATCTGCTTCAATGGATGTAAATCGACGATATCTGTCGAAGTTAGTTGCGAACTCACTCAAATATATAGGAATTCATGAGACTCGACTTCAAATTAGGAAGATAGACATTGAAAATTTTCAATCAACACAAAGTGACAATCGACCTCAATCTGCTTCGATGGATGTAAATCGACGATATCTGTCGAAGTTAGTTGCGAACTCACTCAAATATATAGGAATTCATGAGACTCGACTTCAAATTAGGAAGATAGACTTTGAACATTTTCAATCAACACAAAGTGACAATCAACCTCAATCGGCTTCAAAGCTGTAAATCAACGATATCTGAACAAGTTAGTTGCGAACTCACTCAAATATATAGGAATTCATGAGACTCGACTTCAAATAAGGCAGATAGACTTTGAAAATTTTCTATCAACACAAAGTGACAATCAACCTCAATCGGCTTCAATGGATGTATATCGACGATATCTGTCGGAGTTAGTTGCGAACTCACTCAAATATATAGGAATTCATGAGACTCGACTTCAAATTAGGAAGATAGACTTTGAAAATTTTCAATCAATTCAAAGTGACAATCGACCTCAATGGGCTGCAATGGATGTAAATCGACGATATCTGTCGAAGTTAGTTGCGAACTCACTCAAATATATGAGAATTGATGAGACTCGACTTCAACTTAGGAAGATAGACTTTGAACATTTTCAATCAACACAAAGTGACAATCGACTCAATGGGCTTCAATGGATGTAAATCGACGATATCTGTCGAAGTTAGTTGCCAACTCACTCAAATATATAAGAATTGATGAGACTCGACTTTAACTTAGGAAGATAGACTTTTAACATTTTCAATCAACACAAAGTGACAATCGACTCAATGGGCTTCAATGGATGTAAATCGACGATATCTGTCGAAGTTAGTTGCCAACTCACTCAAATATATAAGAATTGATGAGACTGGACTTCAAATTAGGCAGATAGACTTTGAACATTTTCAATCAACACAAAGTGACAATCGACCTCAATCTGCTTGAATGGATGTAAATCGACGATATCTGTCGAAGTTATTTGCGAACTCACTCAAATATATAGGAATTCATGAGACTCGACTTCAAATTAGGAAGATAGACTTTGAACATTTTCAATCAACACAAAGTGACAATCGACTCAATGGGCTTCAATGGATGTAAATCGACGATATCTGTCGAAGTTAGTTGCCAACTCACTCAAATATATAAGAATTGATGAGACTCGACTTCAAATTAGGAAGATAGACATTGAAAATTTTCAATCAACACAAAGTGACAATCGACCTCAATGGGCTTCAATGGATGTAAATCGACGATATCTGACCAAGATCTTGCAAACTCACTCATATATATATAAGAATTGATGAGATTCGACTTCAAATTAGGAAGATAGACTTTTAACATTTTCAATCAACACAAAGTGACAATCGACTCAATGGGCTTCAATGGATGTAAATCGACGATATCTGTCGAAGTTAGTTGCCAACTCACTCAAATATATATGAATTGATGAGACTCGACTTCAAATTAGGCAGATAGACTTTAAAAATTTTCAATCAACACAAAGTGACAATCGACCTCAATCTGCTTCGATGGATGTAAATCGACGATATCTGTCGAAGTTAGTTGCGAACTCACTCAAATATATAGGAATTCATGAGACTCGACTTCAAATTAGGAAGATAGACTTTGAACATTTTCAATCAACACAAAGTGACAATCAACCTCAATCGGCTTCAATGGATGTATATCGACGATATCTGTCGGAGTTAGTTGCGAACTCACTCAAATATATAGGAATTCATGAGATTCGACTTCAAATTAGGAAGATAGACTTTGAACATTTTCAATCAACACAAAGTGACAATCGACTCAATGGGCTTCAATGGATGTAAATCGACGATATCTGTCGAAGTTAGTTGCCAACTCACTCAAATATATAAGAATTGATGAGACTCGACTTCAAATTAGGAAGATAGACATTGAAAATTTTCAATCAACACAAAGTGACAATCGACCTCAATGGGCTTCAATGGATGTAAATCGACGATATCTGTCGAAGTTAGTTGCCAACTCACTCAAATATATAAGAATTGATGAGACTGGACTTCAAATTAGGCAGATAGACTTTGAACATTTTCAATCAACACAAAGTGACAATCGACCTCAATCTGCTTGAATGGATGTAAATCGACGATATCTGTCGAAGTTATTTGCGAACTCACTCAAATATATAGGAATTCATGAGACTCGACTTCAAATTAGGAAGATAGACTTTGAACATTTTCAATCAACACAAAGTGACAATCGACTCAATGGGCTTCAATGGATGTAAATCGACGATATCTGTCGAAGTTAGTTGCCAACTCACTCAAATATATAAGAATTGATGAGACTCGACTTCAAATTAGGAAGATAGACATTGAAAATTTTCAATCAACACAAAGTGACAATCGACCTCAATGGGCTTCAATGGATGTAAATCGACGATATCTGACCAAGATCTTGCAAACTCACTCATATATATATAAGAATTGATGAGATTCGACTTCAAATTAGGAAGATAGACTTTTAACATTTTCAATCAACACAAAGTGACAATCGACTCAATGGGCTTCAATGGATGTAAATCGTCGATATCTGTCGAAGTTAGTTGCCAACTCACTCAAATATATATGAATTGATGAGACTCGACTTCAAATTAGGCAGATAGACTTTAAAAATTTTCAATCAACACAAAGTGACAATCGACCTCAATCTGCTTCGATGGATGTAAATCGACGATATCTGTCGAAGTTAGTTGCGAACTCACTCAAATATATAGGAATTCATGAGACTCGACTTCAAATTAGGAAGATAGACTTTGAACATTTTCAATCAACACAAAGTGACAATCAACCTCAATCGGCTTCAAAGCTGTAAATCAACGATATCTGAACAAGTTAGTTGCGAAATCACTCAAATATATAGGAATTCATGAGACTCGACTTCAAATAAGGCAGATAGACATTGAAAATTTTCAATCAACACAAAGTGACAATCGACCTCAATGGGCTTCAATGGATGTAAATCGACGATATCTGACCAAGATCTTGCAAACTCACTCATATATATATATAAGAATTGATGAGATTCGACTTCAAATTAGGAAGATAGACTTTTAACATTTTCAATCAACACAAAGTGACAATCGACTCAATGGGCTTCAATGGATGTAAATCGACGATATCTGTCGAAGTTAGTTGCCAACTCACTCAAATATATAAGAATTGATGAGACTCGACTTCAAATTAGGCAGATAGACTTTAAAAATTTTCAATCAACACAAAGTGACAATCGACCTCAATCTGCTTCAATGGATGTAAATCGACGATATCTGTCGAAGTTAGTTGCGAACTCACTCAAATATATAGGAATTCATGAGACTCGACTTCAAATTAGGAAGATAGACATTGAAAATTTTCAATCAACACAAAGTGACAATCGACCTCAATCTGCTTCGATGGATGTAAATCGACGATATCTGTCGAAGTTAGTTGCGAACTCACTCAAATATATAGGAATTCATGAGACTCGACTTCAAATTAGGAAGATAGACTTTGAACATTTTCAATGAACACAAAGTGACAATCGACCTCAATCGGCTTCAAAGCTGTAAATCAACGATATCTGAACAAGTTAGTTGCGAACTCACTCAAATATATAAGATTTGATGAGACTCGACTTCAAGTTAGGCAGATAGACTTTGAAAATTTTCAATCAACACAAAGTGACAATCAACCTCAATCGGCTTCAATGGATGTAAATCGACGATATCTGTCGAAGTTAGTTGCGAACTCTCTCAAATATATAGGAATTCATGAGACTCGACTTCAAATAAGGCAGATAGACTTTGAAAATTCTCTATCAACACAAAGTGACAATCAACCTCAATCGGCTTCAATGGATGTATATCGACGATATCTGTCGGAGTTAGTTGCGAACTCACTCAAATATATAGGAATTCATGAGACTCGACTTCAAATTAGGAAGATAGACTTTGAAAATTTTCAATCAATTCAAAGTGACAATCGACCTCAATGGGCTGCAATGGATGTAAATCGACGATATCTGTCGAAGTTAGTTGCGAACTCACTCAAATATATGAGAATTGATGAGACTCGACTTCAACTTAGGAAGATAGACTTTGAACATTTTCAATCAACACAAAGTGACAATCGACTCAATGGGCTTCAATGGATGTAAATCGACGATATCTGTCGAAGTTAGTTGCCAACTCACTCAAATATATAAGAATTGATGAGACTCGACTTTAACTTAGGAAGATAGACTTTTGACATTTTCAATCAACACAAAGTGACAATCGACTCAATGGGCTTCAATGGATGTAAATCGACGATATCTGTCGAAGTTAGTTGCCAACTCACTCAAATATATAAGAATTGATGAGACTCGACTTCAAATTAGGCAGATAGACTTTAAAAATTTTCAATCAACACAAAGTGACAATCGACCTCAATCTGCTTCAATGGATGTAAATCGACGATATCTGTCGAAGTTAGTTGCGAACTCACTCAAATATATAGGAATTCATGAGACTCGACTTCAAATTAGGAAGATAGACTTTGAACATTTTCAATCAACACAAAGTGACAATCGACTCAATGGGCTTCAATGGATGTAAATCGACGATATCTGTCGAAGTTAGTTGCCAACTCACTCAAATATATAAGAATTGATGAGACTCGACTTCAAATTAGGAAGATAGACATTGAAAATTTTCAATCAACACAAAGTGACAATCGACCTCAATCTTCTTCAATGGATGTAAATCGACGATATCTGACCAAGATGTTCCAAACTCACTCATATATATATAAGAATTGATGAGATTCGACTTCAAATTAGAAAGATAGACTTTGAACATTTTCAATCAACACAAAGTGACAATCGACCTCAATCTGCTTCAATGGATGTAAATCGACGATATCTGACCAAGATGTTGCAAACTCACTCAAATATATAAAAATTGATGAGATTCGTTTTCAAATTAGGAAGATAGAGTTTGAAAATTCTCAATCAACACAAAGTGACAATCGACCTCAATGGGCTTCAATGGTTGTAAATCGACGATATCTGTCGAAGTTAAATGGGAACTCACTCAAATATATAAGAATTGATGAGACTCGCCTTCAACTTAGGAAGATAGACTTTGAAAATTTTCAATCAACACAAAGTGACAATCGACCTCAATCTGCTTCAATGGATGTAAATCGACGATATCCAACCAATATGTTCCAAACTCACTCAAATATATAAGAATTGATGAGATTCGACTCCAAATTAGGAAGATAGAGTTTGAAAATTTTCAATGAACACAAAGTGACAATCGACCTCAATCGGCTTCAATGGATGTAAATCGACGATATCTGTCGAAGTTAGTTGCGAACTCTCTCAAATATATAGGAATTCATGAGACTCGACTTCAAATAAGGCAGATAGACTTTGAAAATTTTCTATCAACACAAAGTGACAATCAACCTCAATCGGCTTCAATGGATGTATATCGACGATATCTGTCGGAGTTAGTTGCGAACTCACTCAAATATATAGGAATTCATGAGACTCGACTTCAAATTAGGAAGATAGACTTTGAAAATTTTCAATCAATTCAAAGTGACAATCGACCTCAATGGGCTGCAATGGATGTAAATCGACGATATCTGTCGAAGTTAGTTGCGAACTCACTCAAATATATGAGAATTGATGAGACTCGACTTCAACTTAGGAAGATAGACTTTGAACATTTTCAATCAACACAAAGTGACAATCGACTCAATGGGCTTCAATGGATGTAAATCGACAATATCTGTCGAAGTTAGTTGCCAACTCACTCAAATATATAAGAATTGATGAGACTCGACTTTAACTTAGGAAGATAGACTTTTAACATTTTCAATCAACACAAAGTGACAATCGACTCAATGGGCTTCAATGGATGTAAATCGACGATATCTGTCGAAGTTAGTTGCCAACTCACTCAAATATATAAGAATTGATGAGACTCGACTTCAAATTAGGCAGATAGACTTTAAAAATTTTCAATCAACACAAAGTGACAATCGACCTCAATCTGCTTTAATGGATGTAAATCGACGATATCTGTCGAAGTTAGTTGCGAACTCACTCAAATATATAGGAATTCATGAGACTCGACTTCAAATTAGGAAGATAGACTTTGAACATTTTCAATCAACACAAAGTGACAATCGACTCAATGGGCTTCAATGGATGTAAATCGACGATATCTGTCGAAGTTAGTTGCCAACTCACTCAAATATATAAGAATTGATGAGACTCGACTTCAAATTAGGAAGATAGACATTGAAAATTTTCAATCAACACAAAGTGACAATCGACCTCAATCTTCTTCAATGGATGTAAATCGACGATATCTGACCAAGATGTTGCAAACTCACTCAAATATATATAAGAATTGATGAGATTCGACTTCAAATTAGAAAGATAGACTTTGAACATTTTCAATCAACACAAAGTGACAATCGACCTCAATCTGCTTCAATGGATTTAAATCGACGATATCTGACCAAGATGTTCCAAACTCACTCATATATATATAAGAATTGATGAGATTCGACTTCAAATTAGAAAGATAGACTTTGAACATTTTCAATCAACACAAAGTGACAATCGACCTCAATCTGCTTCAATGGATGTAAATCGACGATATCTGACCAAGATGTTGCAAACTCACTCAAATATATATAAGAATTGATGAGATTCGTCTTCAAATTAGAAAGATAGACTTTGAACATTTTCAATCAACACAAAGTGACAATCGACCTCAATCTGCTTCAATGGATTTAAATCGACGATATCTGACCAATATGTTGCAAACTCACTCAAATATATAAAAATTGATGAGATTCGACTTCAAATTAGGAAGATAGACTTTGAAAATTTTCAATGAACACAAAGTGACAATCGACCTCAATCGGCTTCAAAGCTGTAAATCAACGATATCTGAACAAGTTAGTTGCGAACTCACTCAAATATATAAGAATTGATGAGACTCGACTTCAAATTAGGCAGATAGACTTTAAAAATTTTCAATCAACACAAAGTGACAATCGACCTCAATCTGCTTTAATGGATGTAAATCGACGATATCTGTCGAAGTTAGTTGCGAACTCACTCAAATATATAGGAATTCATGAGACTCGACTTCAAATAAGGCAGATAGACTTTGAAAATTTTCTATCAACACAAAGTGACAATCGACTCAATGGGCTTCAATGGATGTAAATCGACGATATCTGTCGAAGTTAGTTGCCAACTCACTCAAATATATAAGAATTGATGAGACTCGACTTCAAATTAGGAAGATAGACATTGAAAATTTTCAATCAACACAAAGTGACAATCGACCTCAATCTTCTTCAATGGATGTAAATCGACGATATCTGACCAAGATGTTGCAAACTCACTCAAATATATATAAGAATTGATGAGATTCGACTTCAAATTAGAAAGATAGACTTTGAACATTTTCAATCAACACAAAGTGACAATCGACCTTAATCTGCTTCAATGGATTTAAATCGACGATATCTGACCAAGATGTTCCAAACTCACTCATATATATATAAGAATTGATGAGATTCGACTTCAAATTAGAAAGATAGACTTTGAACATTTTCAATCAACACAAAGTGACAATCGACCTCAATCTGCTTCAATGGATGTAAATCGACTTTGAAAATTTTCGATCAATTCAAAGTGACAATCGACCTCAATGGGCTGCAATGGATGTAAATCGACGATATCTGTCGAAGTTAGTTGCGAACTCACTCAAATATATAGGAATTCATGAGACTCGACTTCAAATAAGGCAGATAGACTTTGAAAATTCTCTATCAACACAAAGTGACAATCAACCTCAATCGGCTTCAATGGATGTATATCGACGATATCTGTCGGAGTTAGTTGCGAACTCACTCAAATATATAGGAATTCATGAGACTCGACTTCAAATTAGGAAGATAGACTTTGAAAATTTTCAATCAATTCAAAGTGACAATCGACCTCAATGGGCTGCAATGGATGTAAATCGACGATATCTGTCGAAGTTAGTTGCGAACTCACTCAAATATATGAGAATTGATGAGACTCGACTTCAACTTAGGAAGATAGACTTTGAACATTTTCAATCAACACAAAGTGACAATCGACTCAATGGGCTTCAATGGATGTAAATCGACGATATCTGTCGAAGTTAGTTGCCAACTCACTCAAATATATAAGAATTGATGAGACTCGACTTTAACTTAGGAAGATAGACTTTTAACATTTTCAATCAACACAAAGTGACAATCGACTCAATGGGCTTCAATGGATGTAAATCGACGATATCTGTCGAAGTTAGTTGCGAACTCTCTCAAATATATAGGAATTCATGAGACTCGACTTCAAATAAGGCAGATAGACTTTGAAAATTCTCTATCAACACAAAGTGACAATCAACCTCAATCGGCTTCAATGGATGTATATCGACGATATCTGTCGGAGTTAGTTGCGAACTCACTCAAATATATAGGAATTCATGAGACTCGACTTCAAATTAGGAAGATAGACTTTGAAAATTTTCAATCAATTCAAAGTGACAATCGACCTCAATGGGCTGCAATGGATGTAAATCGACGATATCTGTCGAAGTTAGTTGCGAACTCACTCAAATATATGAGAATTGATGAGACTCGACTTCAACTTAGGAAGATAGACTTTGAACATTTTCAATCAACACAAAGTGACAATCGACTCAATGGGCTTCAATGGATGTAAATCGACGATATCTGTCGAAGTTAGTTGCCAACTCACTCAAATATATAAGAATTGATGAGACTCGACTTTAACTTAGGAAGATAGACTTTTAACATTTTCAATCAACACAAAGTGACAATCGACTCAATGGGCTTCAATGGATGTAAATCGACGATATCTGTCGAAGTTAGTTGCCAACTCACTCAAATATATAAGAATTGATGAGACTCGACTTGAAATTAGGCAGATAGACTTTAAAAATTTTCAATCAACACAAAGTGACAATCCACCTTAATCTGCTTCAATGGATGTAAATCGACGATATCTGTCGAAGTTAGTTGCGAACTCACTCAAATATATAGGAATTCATGAGACTCGACTCCAAATTAGGAAGATAGACTTTGAACATTTTCAATCAACACAAAGTGACAATCGACTCAATGGGGTTCAATGGATGTAAATCGACGATATCTGTCGAAGTTAGTTGCCAACTCACTCAAATATATAAGAATTGATGAGACTCGACTTCAAATTAGGAAGATAGACATTGAAAATTTTCAATCAACACAAAGTGACAATCGACCTCAATCTTCTTCAATGGAT
This sequence comes from Diorhabda elongata, assembly GCA_026230145.1. Lineage (NCBI taxonomy): Eukaryota > Metazoa > Arthropoda > Insecta > Coleoptera > Chrysomelidae > Diorhabda > Diorhabda elongata. The sequence goes on from JAOVVJ010000019.1 coordinate 584,406, forward strand.
GTAAATCGACGATATCTGACCAAGATGTTCCAAACTCACTCATATATATATAAGAATTGATGAGATTCGACTTCAAATTAGAAAGATAGACTTTGAACATTTTCAATCAACACAAAGTGACAATCGACCTCAATCTGCTTCAATGGATGTAAATCGACGATATCTGACCAAGATGTTGCAAACTCACTCAAATATATAAAAATTGATGAGATTCGTTTTCAAATTAGGAAGATAGAGTTTGAAAATTCTCAATCAACACAAAGTGACAATCGACCTCAATGGGCTTCAATGGTTGTAAATCGACGATATCTGTCGAAGTTAAATGCGAACTCACTCAAATATATAAGAATTGATGAGACTCGCCTTCAACTTAGGAAGATAGACTTTGAAAATTTTCAATCAACACAAAGTGACAATCGACCTCAATCTGCTTCAATGGATGTAAATCGACGATATCCAACCAATATGTTCCAAACCCACTCAAATATATAAGAATTGATGAGATTCGACTCCAAATTAGGAAGATAGAGTTTGAAAATTTTCAATGAACACAAAGTGACAATCGACCTCAATCGGCTTCAATGGATGTAAATCGACGATATCTGTCGAAGTTAGTTGCGAACTCTCTCAAATATATAGGAATTCATGAGACTCGACTTCAAATAAGGCAGATAGACTTTGAAAATTTTCTATCAACACAAAGTGACAATCAACCTCAATCGGCTTCAATGGATGTATATCGACGATATCTGTCGGAGTTAGTTGCGAACTCACTCAAATATATAGGAATTCATGAGACTCGACTTCAAATTAGGAAGATAGACTTTGAAAATTTTCAATCAATTCAAAGTGACAATCGACCTCAATGGGCTGCAATGGATGTAAATCGACGATATCTGTCGAAGTTAGTTGCGAACTCACTCAAATATATAAGAATTGATGAGACTCGACTTCAAATTAGGCAGATAGACTTTAAAAATTTTCAATCAACACAAAGTGACAATCGACCTCAATCTGCTTTAATGGATGTAAATCGACGATATCTGTCGAAGTTAGTTGCGAACTCACTCAAATATATAGGAATTCATGAGACTCGACTTCAAATTAGGAAGATAGACTTTGAACATTTTCAATCAACACAAAGTGACAATCGACTCAATGGGCTTCAATGGATGTAAATCGACGATATCTGTCGAAGTTAGTTGCCAACTCACTCAAATATATAAGAATTGATGAGACTCGACTTCAAATTAGGAAGATAGACATTGAAAATTTTCAATCAACACAAAGTGACAATCGACCTCAATCTTCTTCAATGGATGTAAATCGACGATATCTGACCAAGATGTTGCAAACTCACTCAAATATATATAAGAATTGATGAGATTCGACTTCAAATTAGAAAGATAGACTTTGAACATTTTCAATCAACACAAAGTGACAATCGACCTCAATCTGCTTCAATGGATTTAAATCGACGATATCTGACCAAGATGTTCCAAACTCACTCATATATATATAAAATTGATGAGATTCGACTTCAAATTAGAAAGATAGACTTTGAACATTTTCAATCAACACAAAGTGACAATCGACCTCAATCTGCTTCAATGGATGTAAATCGACGATATCTGACCAAGATGTTGCAAACTCACTCAAATATATATAAGAATTGATGAGATTCGACTTCAAATTAGAAAGATAGACTTTGAACATTTTCAATCAACACAAAGTGACAATCGACCTCAATCTGCTTCAATGGATTTAAATCGACGATATCTGACCAATATGTTGCAAACTCACTCAAATATATAAAAATTGATGAGATTCGACTTCAAATTAGGAAGATAGACTTTGAAAATTTTCAATGAACACAAAGTGACAATCGACCTCAATCGGCTTCAAAGCTGTAAATCAACGATATCTGAACAAGTTAGTTGCGAACTCACTCAAATATATAAGAATTGATGAGACTCGACTTCAAATTAGGCAGATAGACTTTAAAAATTTTCAATCAACACAAAGTGACAATCGACCTCAATCTGCTTTAATGGATGTAAATCGACGATATCTGTCGAAGTTAGTTGCGAACTCACTCAAATATATAGGAATTCATGAGACTCGACTTCAAATAAGGCAGATAGACTTTGAAAATTTTCTATCAACACAAAGTGACAATCGACTCAATGGGCTTCAATGGATGTAAATCGACGATATCTGTCGAAGTTAGTTGCCAACTCACTCAAATATATAAGAATTGATGAGACTCGACTTCAAATTAGGAAGATAGACATTGAAAATTTTCAATCAACACAAAGTGACAATCGACCTCAATCTTCTTCAATGGATGTAAATCGACGATATCTGACCAAGATGTTGCAAACTCACTCAAATATATATAAGAATTGATGAGATTCGACTTCAAATTAGAAAGATAGACTTTGAACATTTTCAATCAACACAAAGTGACAATCGACCTTAATCTGCTTCAATGGATTTAAATCGACGATATCTGACCAAGATGTTCCAAACTCACTCATATATATATAAGAATTGATGAGATTCGACTTCAAATTAGAAAGATAGACTTTGAACATTTTCAATCAACACAAAGTGACAATCGACCTCAATCTGCTTCAATGGATGTAAATCGACTTTGAAAATTTTCGATCAATTCAAAGTGACAATCGACCTCAATGGGCTGCAATGGATGTAAATCGACGATATCTGTCGAAGTTAGTTGCGAACTCACTCAAATATATGAGAATTGATGAGACTCGACTTCAACTTAGGAAGATAGACTTTGAACATTTTCAATCAACACAAAGTGACAATCGACTCAATGGGCTTCAATGGATGTAAATCGACAATATCTGTCGAAGTTAGTTGCCAACTCACTCAAATATATAAGAATTGATGAGACTCGACTTTAACTTAGGAAGATAGACTTTTAACATTTTCAATCAACACAAAGTGACAATCGACTCAATGGGCTTCAATGGATGTAAATCGACGATATCTGTCGAAGTTAGTTGCCAACTCACTCAAATATATAAGAATTGATGAGACTCGACTTCAAATTAGGCAGATAGACTTTAAAAATTTTCAATCAACACAAAGTGACAATCGACCTCAATCTGCTTTAATGGATGTAAATCGACGATATCTGTCGAAGTTAGTTGCGAACTCACTCAAATATATAGGAATTCATGAGACTCGACTTCAAATTAGGAAGATAGACTTTGAACATTTTCAATCAACACAAAGTGACAATCGACTCAATGGGCTTCAATGGATGTAAATCGACGATATCTGTCGAAGTTAGTTGCCAACTCACTCAAATATATAAGAATTGATGAGACTCGACTTCAAATTAGGAAGATAGACATTGAAAATTTTCAATCAACACAAAGTGACAATCGACCTCAATCTTCTTCAATGGATGTAAATCGACGATATCTGACCAAGATGTTGCAAACTCACTCAAATATATATAAGAATTGATGAGATTCGACTTCAAATTAGAAAGATAGACTTTGAACATTTTCAATCAACACAAAGTGACAATCGACCAAAAATCTGCTTCAATGGATTTAAATCGACGATATCTGACCAAGATGTTCCAAACTCACTCATATATATATAAGAATTGATGAGATTCGACTTCAAATTAGAAAGATAGACTTTGAACATTTTCAATCAACACAAAGTGACAATCGACCTCAATCTGCTTCAATGGATGTAAATCGACGATATCTGACCAAGATGTTGCAAACTCACTCAAATATATATAAGAATTGATGAGATTCGACTTCAAATTAGAAAGATAGACTTTGAACATTTTCAATCAACACAAAGTGACAATCAACCTCAATCGGCTTCAATGGATGTAAATCGACGATATCTGTCGAAGTTAGTTGCGAACTCTCCCAAATATATAGGAATTCATGAGACTCGACTTCAAATAAGGCAGATAGACTTTGAGAATTTTCTATCAACACAAAGTGACAATCAACCTCAATCGGCTTCAATGGATGTATATCGACGATATCTGTCGGAGTTAGTTGCGAACTCACTCAAATATATAGGAATTCATGAGATTCGACTTCAAATTAGGAAGATAGACTTTGAACATTTTCAATCAACACAAAGTGACAATCGACTCAATGGGCTTCAATGGATTTAAATCGACGATATCTGTCGAAGTTAGTTGCCAACTCACTCAAATATATAAGAATTGATGAGACTCGACTTCAAATTAGGAAGATAGATATTGAAAATTTTCAATCAACACAAAGTGACAATCGACCTCAATGGGCTTCAATGGATGTAAATCGACGATATCTGTCGAAGTTAGTTGCCAACTCACTCAAATATATAAGAATTGATGAGACTCGACTTCAAATTAGGCAGATAGACTTTGAACATTTTCAATCAACACAAAGTGACAATCGACCTCAATCTGCTTGAATGGATGTAAATCGACGATATCTGTCGAAGTTATTTGCGAACTCACTCAAATATATAGGAATTCATGAGACTCGACTTCAAATTAGGAAGATAGACTTTGAACATTTTCAATCAACACAAAGTGACAATCGACTCAATGGGCTTCAATGGATGTAAATCGACGATATCTGTCGAAGTTAGTTGCCAACTCACTCAAATATATAAGAATTGATGAGACTCGACTTCAAATTAGGCAGATAGACTTTAAAAATTTTCAATCAACACAAAGTGACAATCGACCTCAATCTGCTTTAATGGATGTAAATCGACGATATCTGTCGAAGTTAGTTGCGAACTCACTCAAATATATAGGAATTCATGAGACTCGACTTCAAATTAGGAAGATAGACTTTTAACATTTTCAATCAACACAAAGTGACAATCGACTCAATGGGCTTCAATGGATGTAAATCGACGATATCTGTCGAAGTTAGTTGCCAACTCACTCAAATATATAGGAATTCATGAGACTCGACTTCAAATTAGGAAGATAGACTTTGAACATTTTCAATCAACACAAAGTGACAATCGACTCAATGGGCTTCAATGGATGTAAATCGACGATATCTGTCGAAGTTAGTTGCCAACTCACTCAAATATATAAGAATTGATGAGAATCGACTTCAAATTAGAAAGATAGACTTTGAACATTTTCAATCAACACAAAGTGACAATCGACCTCAATCTGCTTCAATGGATGTAAATCGACGATATCTGACCAAGATGTTGCAAACTCATTCAAATATATATGAGAATTGATAAGATTCGACTTCAAATTAGAAAGATAGACTTTGAAAATTTTCAATGAACACAAAGTGACAATCGACCTCAATCGGCTTCAAAGCTGTAAATCAACGATATCTGAACAAGTTAGTTGCGAACTCACTCAAATATATAAGATTTGATGAGACTCGACTTCAAATTAGGCAGATAGACTTTGAAAATTTTCAATCAACACAAAGTGACAATCAACCTCAATCGGCTTCAATGGATGTAAATCGACGATATCTGTCGAAGTTAGTTGCGAACTCTCTCAAATATATAGGAATTCATGAGACTCGACTTCAAATAAGGCAGATAGACTTTGAAAATTTCCTATCAACACAAAGTGACAATCAACCTCAATCGGCTTCAATGGATGTAAATCGACGATATCTGTCGAAGTTTGTTGCCAACTCACTCAAATATATAAGAATTGATGAGACTCGACTTCAAATTAGGAAGATAGACATTGAAAATTTTCAATCAACACAAAGTGACAATCGACCTCAATGGGCTTCAATGGATGTAAATCGACGATATCTGACCAATATGTTCCAAACTCACTCAAATATATGAGAATTGATGAGATTCGACTCCAAATTAGGAAGATAGTCTTTGAAAATTTTCAATGAACACAAAGTGACAATCGACCTCAATCTTCTTCAATGGATTTAAATCAACGATATCTGACCAAGATGTTGCAAACTCACTCAAATATATAAAAATTGATGAGATTCGACTTCAAATTAGGCAGATAGACTTTGAACATTTTCAATCAACACAAAGTGACAATCGACCTCAATCTGCTTCAATGGATGTAAATCGACGATATCTGTCGAAGTTATTTGCGAACTCACTCAAATATATAGGAATTCATGAGACTCGACTTCAAATTAGGAAGATAGACTTTGAACATTTTCAATCAACACAAAGTGACAATCGACTCAATGGGCTTCAATGGATGTAAATCGACGATATCTGTCGAAGTTAGTTGCCAACTCACTCAAATATATAAGAATTGATGAGACTCGACTTCAAATTAGGAAGATAGACATTGAAAATTTTCAATCAACACAAAGTGACAATCGACCTCAATGGGCTTCAATGGATGTAAATCGACGATATCTGACCAAGATCTTGCAAACTCACTCATATATATATAAGAATTGATGAGATTCGACTTCAAATTAGAAAGATAGACTTTGAACATTTTCAATCAACACAAAGTAACAATCGACCTCAATCTGCTTAAATGGATGTAAATCGACGATATCTGACCAAGATGTTGCAAACTCACTCAAATATATAAAAATTGATGAGATTCGACTTCAAATTAGGAAGATAGACTTTGAAAATTTTCAATGAACACAAAGTGACAATCGACCTCAATCTGCTTCAATGGATTTAAATCAACGATATCTGACCAAGATGTTGCAAACTCACTCAAATATATAAAAATTGATGAGATTCGACTTCAAATTAGGAAGATAGACTTTGAAAATTTTCAATCAATACTAAGTGACAATCGACCTCAATCGGCTTCAATGGATTTAAATCGACGATATCTGACCAACATGTTGCAAACTCACTCAAATATATAAAAATTGATGAGATTCGACTTCAAATTAGGAAGATAGACTTTGAAAATTTTCAATCAACACAAAGTGACAATCGACCTCAATCTTCTTCAATGGATGTAAATCGACGATATCTGACCAAGATGTTCCAAACTTACTGATATATATATAAGAATTGATGAGATTCGACTTCAAATTAGAAAGATAGACTTTGAACATTTTCAATCAACACAAAGTGACAATCGACCTCAATCTGCTTCAATGGATTTAAATCGACGATATCTGACCAATATGTTGCAAACTCACTCAAATATATAAAAATTGATGAGATTCGACTTCAAATTAGGGAGATAGACTTTGAAAATTTTCAATCAACACAAAGTTACAATCGACAGTTGCGAACTCACTCAAAAATATAGGAATCCATGAGACTCGACTTCAAATTAGGAAGATGGACTTTGAAAATTTTCAATCAACACAAAGTGACAATCGACCTCAATGGGCTTCAATGGATGTAAATCGATGATATCTGTCGAAGTTAAATGCGAACTCACTCAAATATATAAGAATTGATGAGACTCGACTTCAACTTAGGAAGATAGACTTTCAAAATTTTCAATCAACACAAAGTGACAATCGACCTCAATCTGCTTTAATGGATGTAAATCGACGATATCTGACCAAGATGTTCCAAACTCACCCAAATATATGAGAATTGATGAGATTCGACTCCAAGTTAGGAAGATAGACTTTGAAAATTTTCAATGAACACAAAGTGACAATCGACCTCAATCTGCTTCAATGGATTTAAATCGACGATATCTGACCAAGATGTTGCAAACTCACTTAAATATATGAAAATTGATGAGATTCGACTTCAAATTAGGAAGATAGACTTTGAAAATTTTCAATCAACACAAAGTGACAATCGACCTCAATCGGCTTCAAAGGATGTAAATCGACGATATCTGACCAAGATGTTCCAAACTCACTCAAATATATGAGAATTGATGAGATTCGACTCCAAGTTAGGAAGATAGACTTTGAAAATTTTCAATGAACACAAAGTGACAATCGACCTCAATCTGCTTCAATGGATTTAAATCGACGATATCTGACCAAGATGTTGCAAACTCACTCAAATATATAAAAATTGATGAGATTCGACTTCAAATTAGGAAGATAGACTTTGAAAATTTTCAATGAACACAAAGTGACAATCGACCTCAATCGGCTTCAAAGCTGTAAATCAACGATATCTGAACAAGTCAGTTGCGAACTCACTCAAATATATAAGATTTGATGAGATTCGACTTCAAATTAGGCAGATAGACTTTGAAAATTTTCAATCAACACAAAGTGACAATCGACCTCAATCTTCTTCAATGGATGTAAATCGACGATATCTGACCAAGATGTTCCAAACTCACTGATATATATATAAGAATTGATGAGATTCGACTTCAAATTAGAAAGATAGACTTTGAACATTTTCAATCAACACAAAGTGACAATCGACCTCAATCTGCTTCAATGGATTTAAATCGACGATATCTGACCAATATGTTGCAAACTCACTCAAATATATAAAAATTGATGAGATTCGACTTCAAATTAGGGAGATAGACTTTGAACATTTTCAATCAACACAAAGTGACAATCGACTCAATGGGCTGCAATGGATGTAAATCGACGATATCTGTCGAAGTTAGTTGCCAACTCACTCAAATATATAAGAATTGATGAGACTCGACTTCAAATTAGGAAGATAGACATTGAAAATTTTCAATCAACACAAAGTGACAATCGACCTCAATCTTCTTCAATGGATGTAAATCGACGATATCTGACCAAGATGTTCCAAACTCACTCAAATATATATAAGAATTGATGAGATTCGACTTCAAATTAGAAAGATAGACTTTGAACATTTTCAATCAACACAAAGTGACAATCGACCTCAATCTGCTTCAATGGATTTAAATCGACGATATCTGACCAATATGTTGCAAACTCACTCAAATATATAAAAATTGATGAGATTTGACTTCAAATTAGGACGATAGACTTTGAAAATTTTCAATGAACACAAAGTGACAATCGACCTCAATCGGCTTCAAAGCTGTAAATCAACGATATCTGAACAAGTTAGTTGCGAACTCACTCAAATATATAAGATTTGATGAGACTCGACTTCAAATTAGGCAGATAGACTTTGAAAATTTTCAATCAACACAAAGTGACAATCAACCTCAATCGGCTTCAATGGATGTAAATCGACGATATCTGTCGAAGTTAGTTGCGAACTCTCTCAAATATATAGGAATTCATGAGACTCGACTTCAAATAAGGCAGATAGACTTTGAAAATTTTCTATCAACACAAAGTGACAATCAACCTCAATCGGCTTCAATGGATGTATATCGACGATATCTGTCGGAGTTAGTTGCGAACTCACTCAAATATATAGGAATTCATGAGACTCGACTTCAAATTAGGAAGATAGACTTTGAAAATTTTCAATCAATTCAAAGTGACAATCGACCTCAATGGGCTGCAATGGATGTAAATCGACGATATCTGTCGAAGTTAGTTGCGAACTCACTCAAATATATGAGAATTGATGAGACTCGACTTCAACTTAGGAAGATAGACTTTGAACATTTTCAATCAACACAAAGTGACAATCGACTCAATGGGCTTCAATGGATGTAAATCGACGATATCTGTCGAAGTTAGTTGCCAACTCACTCAAATATATAAGAATTGATGAGACTCGACTTTAACTTAGGAAGATAGACTTTCAACATTTTCAATCAACACAAAGTGACAATCGACTCAATGGGCTTCAATGGATGTAAATCGACGATATCTGTCGAAGTTAGTTGCCAACTCACTCAAATATATAAGAATTGATGAGACTCGACTTGAAATTAGGCAGATAGACTTTAAAAATTTTCAATCAACACAAAGTGACAATCCACCTTAATCTGCTTCAATGGATGTAAATCGACGATATCTGTCGAAGTTAGTTGCGAACTCACTCAAATATATAGGAATTCATGAGACTCGACTTCAAATTAGAAAGATAGACTTTGAACATTTTCAATCAACACAAAGTGACAATCGACCTCAATCTGCTTCAATGGATTTAAATCGACGATATCTGACCAATATGTTGCAAACTCACTCAAATATATAAAAATTGATGAGATTTGACTTCAAATTAGGACGATAGACTTTGAAAATTTTCAATGAACACAAAGTGACAATCGACCTCAATCGGCTTCAAAGCTGTAAATCAACGATATCTGAACAAGTTAGTTGCGAACTCACTCAAATATATAAGATTTGATGAGACTCGACTTCAAATTAGGCAGATAGACTTTGAAAATTTTCAATCAACACAAAGTGACAATCAACCTCAATCGGCTTCAATGGATGTAAATCGACGATATCTGTCGAAGTTAGTTGCGAACTCTCTCAAATATATAGGAATTCATGAGACTCGACTTCAAATAAGGCAGATAGACTTTGAAAATTTTCTATCAACACAAAGTGACAATCAACCTCAATCGGCTTCAATGGATGTATATCGACGATATCTGTCGGAGTTAGTTGCGAACTCACTCAAATATATAGGAATTCATGAGACTCGACTTCAAATTAGGAAGATAGACTTTGAAAATTTTCAATCAATTCAAAGTGACAATCGACCTCAATGGGCTGCAATGGATGTAAATCGACGATATCTGTCGAAGTTAGTTGCGAACTCACTCAAATATATGAGAATTGATGAGACTCGACTTCAACTTAGGAAGATAGACTTTGAACATTTTCAATCAACACGAAGTGACAATCGACTCAATGGGCTTCAATGGATGTAAATCGACGATATCTGTCGAAGTTAGTTGCCAACTCACTCAAATATATAAGAATTGATGAGACTCGACTTTAACTTAGGAAGATAGACTTTTAACATTTTCAATCAACACAAAGTGACAATCGACTCAATGGGCTTTAATGGATGTAAATCGACGATATCTGTCGAAGTTAGTTGCCAACTCACTCAAATATATAAGAATTGATGAGACTCGACTTGAAATTAGGCAGATAGACTTTGAACATTTTCAATCAACACAAAGTGACAATCGACTCAATGGGGTTCAATGGATGTAAATCGACGATATCTGTCGAAGTTAGTTGCCAACTCACTCAAATATATAAGAATTGATGAGACTCGACTTCAAATTAGGTAGATAGACATTGAAAATTTTCAATCAACACAAAGTGACAATCGACCTCAATCTTCTTCAATGGATGTAAATCGACGATATCTGACCAAGATGTTCCAAACTCACTCATATATATATAAGAATTGATGAGATTCGACTTCAAATTAGAAAGATAGACTTTGAACATTTTCAATCAACACAAAGTGACAATCGACTCAATGGGCTTTAATGGATGTAAATCGACGATATCTGTCGAAGTTAGTTGCCAACTCACTCAAATATATAAGAATTGATGAGACTCGACTTGAAATTAGGCAGATAGACTTTGAACATTTTCAATCAACACAAAGTGACAATCGACTCAATGGGGTTCAATGGATGTAAATCGACGATATCTGTCGAAGTTAGTTGCCAACTCACTCAAATATATAAGAATTGATGAGACTCGACTTCAAATTAGGTAGATAGACATTGAAAATTTTCAATCAACACAAAGTGACAATCGACCTCAATCTGCTTCAATGGATGTAAATCCACGATATCTGACCAAGATGTTGCAAACTCACTCAAATATATAAAAATTGATGAGATTCGACTTCAAATTAGGAAGATAGACTTTGAAAATTTTCAATCAACACAAAGTGACAATCGACCTCAATGGGCTTCAATGGTTGTAAATCGACGATATCTGTCGAAGTTAAATGCGAACTCACTCAAATATATAAGAATTGATGAGACTCGACTTCAACTTAGGAAGATAGACTTTGAACATTTTCAATCAACACAAAGTGACAATAGACTCAATGGGCTTCAATGGATGTAAATCGACGATATCTGTCGAAGTTAGTTGCCAACTCACTCAAATATATAAGAATTGATGAGACTCGACTTCAACTTAGGAAGATAGACTTTGAACATTTTCAATCAACACAATGTGACAATAGACTCAATGGGCTTCAATGGATGTAAATCGACGATATCTGTCGAAGTTAGTTTCCAACTCACTCAAATATATAAGAATTGATGAGACTCGACTTCAACTTAGGAAGATAGACTTTGAACATTTTCAATCAACACAAAGTGACAATCGACTCAATGGGCTTCAATGGATGTAAATCGACGATATCTGTCGAAGTTAGTTGCCAACTCACTCAAATATATAAGAATTGATGAGACTCGACTTCAAATTAGGCAGATAGACTTTAAAAATTTTCAATCAACACGAAGTGACGATCGACATCAATCTGCTTCAATGGATGTAAATCAACGATATCTGACCAAGATGTTGCAAACTCACTCAAATATATAGGAATTCATGAGACTCGACTTCAAATTAGGAAGATGGACTTTGAAAATTTTCAATCAACACAAAGTGACAATCGACCTCAATCGGCTTCAATGGATGTAAATCGACAATATCTGACCAAGTTAGTTGCAAACTCACTCAAATATATAGGAATTCATGAGACTCGACTTCAAATTAGGAAGATAGACTTTGAACATTTTCAATCAACACAAAGTGACAATCGACTCAATGGGCTTCAATGGATGTAAATCGACGATATCTGTCGAAGTTAGTTGTCAACTCACTCAAATATATAAGAATTGATGAGACTCGACTTCAAATTAGGAAGATAGACTTTGAAAATTTTCAATCAACACAAAGTGACAATCGACCTCAATCTTCTTCAATGGATGTAAATCGACGATATCTGACCAAGATGTTCCAAACTCACTCATATATATATAAGAATTGATGAGATTCGACTTCAAATTAGAAAGATAGACTTTGAACATTTTCAATCAACACAAAGTGACAATCGACCTCAATCTGCTTCAATGGATGTAAATCCACGATATCTGTCGAAGTTAAATGCGAACTCACTCAAATATATAAGAATTGATGAGACTCAATCTGCTTCAATGGATGTAAATCGACGATATCTGACCAATATGTTCCAAACTCACTCAAATATATAAGAATTGATGAGATTCGACTCCAAATTAGGAAGATAGTCTTTGAAAATTTTCAATGAACACAAAGTGACAATCGACCTCAATCTTCTTCAATGGATTTAAATCAACGATATCTGACCAAGATGTTGCAAACTCACTCAAATATATAAAAATTGATGAGATTCGACTTCAAATTAGGAAGATAGACTTTGAAAATTTTCAATCAATACTAAGTGACAATCGACCTCAATCGGCTTCAATGGATGTAAATCGACGATATCTGACCAAGTTAGTTACAAACTAACTCGAATATATAGAAATTGATGAGATTCGACTTCAAATTAGGAAGATAGACTTTGAAAATTTTCAATCAACACAAAGTGACAATCGACCTCAATGGGCTTCAATGGTTGTAAATCGACGATATCTGTCGAAGTTAAATGCGAACTCTCTCAAATATATAAGAATTGATGAGATTCGACTTCAAATTAGAAAGATAGATTTTGAAAATTTTCAATCAACACAAAGTGACAATCGACCTCAATTGGCTTTAATGGATGTAAATCGACGATATCTGTCGAAGTTAAATGCGAACTCACTCAAATATATAAGAATTGATGAGATTCGACTTCAAATTAGAAAGATAGATTTTGAAAATTTTCAATGAACACAAAGTGACAGTCGACCTCAATCTGCTTCAATGGATTTAAATCGACGATATCTGACCAAGATGTTGCAAACTCACTCAAATATATAAGAATTGGTGAGATTCGACTTCAAATTAGGAAGATAGACTTTGAAAATTTTCAATCAACACAAAGTGACAATCAACCTCAATCTTCTTCAATGGATGTAAATCGACGATATCTGACCAAGATGTTCCAAACTCACTCATATATATATAAGAATTGATGAGATTCGACTTCAAATTAGAAAGATAGACTTTGAACATTTTCAATCAACACAAAGTGACAATCGACCTCAATCTGCTTCAATGGATGTAAATCCACGATATCTGACCAAGATGTTGCAAACTCACTCAAATATATAAAAATTGATGAGATTCGACTTCAAATTAGGAAGATAGACTTTGAAAATTTTCAATCAACACAAAGTGACAATCGACCTCAATGGGCTTCAATGGTTGTAAATCGACGATATCTGTCGAAGTTAAATGCGAACTCACTCAAATATATAAGAATTGATGAGACTCGACTTCAACTTAGGAAGATAGACTTTGAACATTTTCAATCAACACAAAGTGACAATAGACTCAATGGGCTTCAATGGATGTAAATCGACGATATCTGTCGAAGTTAGTTGCCAACTCACTCAAATATATAAGAATTGATGAGACTCGACTTCAACTTAGGAAGATAGACTTTGAACATTTTCAATCAACACAATGTGACAATAGACTCAATGGGCTTCAATGGATGTAAATCGACGATATCTGTCGAAGTTAGTTTCCAACTCACTCAAATATATAAGAATTGATGAGACTCGACTTCAACTTAGGAAGATAGACTTTGAACATTTTCAATCAACACAAAGTGACAATCGACTCAATGGGCTTCAATGGATGTAAATCGACGATATCTGTCGAAGTTAGTTGCCAACTCACTCAAATATATAAGAATTGATGAGACTCGACTTCAAATTAGGCAGATAGACTTTAAAAATTTTCAATCAACACGAAGTGACGATCGACATCAATCTGCTTCAATGGATGTAAATCAACGATATCTGACCAAGATGTTGCAAACTCACTCAAATATATAGGAATTCATGAGACTCGACTTCAAATTAGGAAGATGGACTTTGAAAATTTTCAATCAACACAAAGTGACAATCGACCTCAATCGGCTTCAATGGATGTAAATCGACAATATCTGACCAAGTTAGTTGCAAACTCACTCAAATATATAGGAATTCATGAGACTCGACTTCAAATTAGGAAGATAGACTTTGAACATTTTCAATCAACACAAAGTGACAATCGACTCAATGGGCTTCAATGGATGTAAATCGACGATATCTGTCGAAGTTAGTTGCCAACTCACTCAAATATATAAGAATTGATGAGACTCGACTTCAAATTAGGAAGATAGACTTTGAAAATTTTCAATCAACACAAAGTGACAATCGACCTCAATCTTCTTCAATGGATGTAAATCGACGATATCTGACCAAGATGTTCCAAACTCACTCATATATATATAAGAATTGATGAGATTCGACTTCAAATTAGAAAGATAGACTTTGAACATTTTCAATCAACACAAAGTGACAATCGACCTCAATCTGCTTCAATGGATGTAAATCCACGATATCTGTCGAAGTTAAATGCGAACTCACTCAAATATATAAGAATTGATGAGACTCAATCTGCTTCAATGGATGTAAATCGACGATATCTGACCAATATGTTCCAAACTCACTCAAATATATAAGAATTGATGAGATTCGACTCCAAATTAGGAAGATAGTCTTTGAAAATTTTCAATGAACACAAAGTGACAATCGACCTCAATCTTCTTCAATGGATTTAAATCA